>OY992537.1:101099433-101676131 GCA_963921195.1 Pegoplata infirma
CAAATTAGTTTCATCTAAAATGCCACGTGTTTTAACAAGTTTTAAAAGCATTGCACAGTGCCACATTTGGCCAATCTAGGACGACAAAAATCCCATTTTAATTATATTGACTTGAAATTCGGTATAAATGTTCGTTTTGACTTCGAAAATAACATTATGAAAAATGTGGGAGGCCGGTTAAGGGCCACGCCCACTTTTTTAAAATTTGTAGTTTTGGTTATAATTTTCTTAAATTTGGTATATATACTCGCAATGACTGTAGAAATAATATCACAAAAAAAGGGGGCGGTCAGACAACTGTCACGCCCACTTTTTTAAAATATGTTTAAACAATATGTAAAAACAAGGTTTACATATCGCCCCACTGTAGTCGGCGTCGCAGACGGTCGCAAAAGTTAGCCGTTGAAATAAGTACTATGGATATTGGTTAATATATCTGAAAAAATCCGGCGACCAATACGAACCAAACACAAAAGTTCTATTCCATCAAAAAAAATAAATATATAATTTTCTTTTCAAAAATTTGTATTTTGTTAAAAATTTAATAAAATATAGAAAAATTTGTTTAAAAAAAAAAAAGAAAAGATACGACTTAAAGCATTTTAATATCCTTTAAAATTACCAAAAAAGAGTGGATAAATATCTCTTTTTGTTCAAAAGTTACAACAGTTTAAACTCGACTTAATTTATGCGAAATAATGTACACTAGACCGACTCACCTTATATGGGCAAAAAAAAAGTTAAAGTTGTACCCTCCTCAAAATAACCTTTGACATGTTTTATAAAGATTCCCAAAATATTTGGGCTCTAGCGATAATCTCCCGTGAGCTAAACCGCGTCAAAAAATGGTCCAAAAATGGTATTTTTCACAAATAAAAAATTCAGTATTTTTTTTTTTGTCCAATGAATGACCAAATATAATAGATATTTAGGAATTCTTTGATTCTGCATTAAAACATTTTAAAAATCTAACCACAGACTCGAGATAACGAGATGTTTACGTCAGTTTTTTGATGCTTTTCAATTCGATTTTACGGAAAACTTAAATAACTTTGGTATTTTTGGTCCGATTTTCCCTTCTAATACATCGTTAGAAAGGTGTTGACCACCGCTTGGGATTTTAGTCAAAAATTAACCCTTAGATGCACTGTCTTTCTTTTTTATAACATTTACTTCGACATCACTAAAAACCAATTTTATAACCACAAAATGCGTATCATTGTGCAGGAAACACGTTTAATTAATATATTTGGCCACAATTAATTTAACCCATGCATGATCAAATTATTTTGGCAAACATTTTTAAAAAAGTTTTTGCGGAATATAAAGCTAGTTGAAGTACTTTAAAAAAATAAAATTAAATAAGGTTTTGTTTATTTTAGTCAAAAATTAACCCTTAACTGCACTGTTTTACTTTTTTGTAACATTTACTTCGACATCATTAAAAAAACATTTTATAACCACAAAAAGCATATCTTTGTGCAGGAAACACGTTTAATTAAAATATTTGGCCACAACTAATTTAACCCATGCATGACCAAAATATTTTGGCAAACATTTTTAAAAAAGTTTTTGCGGAAATTATTGAAAGCTAGTTGTAATACTTTAAAAAAAATATAATTAAATAAGGTTTTTGTTTATCTAGACGTGCTTATTAATATCAAATAATTATTACGTGTAACACTTTCCCGGTCAAAATTTTGTTCAAAATTTGTATGTGCAAATTAATTTTAAAAATAAAATATAAACAAATTTTGTCTTCGTCGCATATATTCGTTCAAAAAACGCATCTAATAAATTGAAATATCAATTAAAATTTATTTGCACATACAAATTCCGAAAAAAAAAAAAATTCACCGGAAAAGTGTTGCACGTTATAATTATTTGATATTAATAAGCACGTCTATTTAAACAAAAACCTTTTTTTATTTTATTTTTTTAAAGTATTTCAACTAGCTTTTAATAATTTCCGCAAAAACTTTTTTAAAAATGTTGGCCAAAATATTTTGATCATGCATGGGTTAAATTATTTGTGGCCAAATATATTAATTAAACGTGTTTCCTGCACAAAGATACGTTTTTTGTGGTTATAAAATTGGTTTTTAATGATGTCGAAGTAAATGTTATAAAAAAGTAAGACAGTGCAGTTAAGGGTTAATTTTAGACTAAAATCCCAAGCGGTGGTCAACACCTTTCTAACGATGTATTAGAAGTGAAAATCGGACCAAAAATACCAAAGTTATTCAAGTTTTCAGTAAAATCGAATTGAAAAGCATCAAAAAACTGACGTAAACATCTCGTTATCTCGAGTCTGTGGTTAGATTTTTAAAATGTTTTAATGCAGAATCAAAGAATACCTAAATATCTATTATATTTGGTCATTCATTGGACAAAAAAAAATTTACTGAATTTTTTATTCATGAAAAATAACATTTTTGGACCCTTTTTTGCCGCGGTTTAGCTCACGGGAGATTATCGCTAGAGCCCAAATATTTTGGGAATCTTCATAAAACATGTCAAAGTTTATTTTGAGGGGGGTACATCATCAACTTTTTTTTTTGAGTCACTCTAATGTACACTAGTTACAGGATTTTACAAGATGCAACTTTATGCACCCACCTGATAGTAACGAACAGAATTATCGATCTTATATGATTATTTCCGTGTTATTAGGAATGTTCTATAATACATACAAACATATCATGAAAATCGGGGAACTTTTTTTTTTGATTTTTGTCGTGCTAGATTAGCCAAATGTGGCACTGTGCATTGGTGGTAACTAAACAATGCTTTTCAAACTTGTTTAAATTTTAAGCAATGCTTTTTAAACTTTTTTAGTTTTAAAAGCATTGGTAACTTAAAAACCACACTGGAAAAAAATTTTACACTCAAAAAAAATTTTACACTCAAAAAAAAATTTTACACTCAAAAAAAAAAATGTACACAAAAAAAAATTTAGTTTTTTTTTTTTACAAAAGTTACAATAGTTTGTGTACATACGTACGTGCATTCACTCAGAAATATTTTTACAGTAAAAAAAAACATTACGCTCGAAAAAAATTTTACACTCAAAAAAAAAAATAGTAATTTTCCTTTTTTTTTTTTTAAATGACAAAAAAAGAGTTTTTTACTCAAAATAAAATATTTTTAATCAAAATTGTTAATTTTTTCACGTTAAAAAATGTACTACCCATTAAAAAAATGCATTGTGGAGGGTATTCATAGATTCGGCAAAGTCGAATTTAACTTTTCTACTTGTTTAGCATTTTCTTGCCACTTTGTAAAGATGACAAGAGTAAACAAAAACGCTTCGAAGTAAAGAAAACAACTTTTCTTTTATTTAAAAATGTAAAGCATAAACCACCATCCTTATCCTCCCCGGCACCATCGCCTCCAAGAACTACAATGTCTGTTTATCAAATAACAAAGGTTTGGGTATTTTAAAAATCAAAAATCGTTTGAAAATAAACATCTTGCAGAAAAAAAAGAAGAAAATCAGCAAACAGCGTTAAACTGGTTTGAAAAACAGAAGAAAACAATTGAGGAAGCAAGTATTTGTTTTGAAGGAAAAAAATCTCATTTTCACATTAAGTTGTTTCTTTCATATTTGTTGAGATAAACTGTTAAACAGAAAACACCAATTGGAAAAAATTTGTGGACTGATTCTGTAAAAAAAAATTAAACTGGTAAATTTTACTAAAAACAATTTCGTCGTCTCAAAATATCGATAACTATATAGTTTTCTATAGAAAATCTCATGTTATTGACATAACGATAACAATTTTTTTATAAAAATATTTATATTATATTATCGATAACCATACAAATTTTCTATTGAAAATTTTATGTTACCGATCGATTTTAGGCTATCGATAATCGACATCTACAGAAAATTTTATTTTATTGATTTATCGATCACTATACAAATTTTGTATATTTTATAGTTATCCATTTTATTTGTTTAGTTATCGATACATCGATAGCATATAACTTTTTAAGAAAATTTGCATAGTTATCTATAACATTAAATTGTCTATAGAAAATTTGTGTTGTTATCGATAACAAAATATTTTCCATAGAAAATTTGTTTAGTAATCAATTTATCTATAACATAATATTTTCTATAGAAAATTTGTGTAATTATTGATATACCTATTACATTAAGTGTTTTATATAAAATTTTTATATTATCGATATATCGATTAAAGAAATTATTAATTATATATAAATTTTTTATATTATCGATATATCGATTAAATAAATTTTTATATAGAAAATTTGTATCGTTTTCGATATATCGATAAAACAAAAGTTTTTATAGAAAATTTGTAAACCTATCGAACTATATATTACATAAAATCGACCGATAACATAAAATTTTCTTTAGATGATTATGTAGTTATCGATATTTCGAGATATTGTCTTTATTAAATATTACCTTCAATTAAAGTTATCGATAACTATTCTATAGAAAATATAATGTTATCGACAACTTTATTTTATTTTTTTATTTTTAAAAATTTTATTTTACCGATAGATTTTATGCTATCGATAACTATACAAATTTTGTATAGAAAATTTTATTTTATTGATATATCGATAACTATAACAATTTTCTGTATTGTGTAGTCATCCATTTTATTTGTATAGTTATAGAAACGTCGACAGTATATAACTTTTTATAGAAAATTTGCATAGTTATCGATAACATAATTTTTTTATAGAAAATTTATGTAGTTATTATATTTTTTATTGAAAATTTGTATAATTATATATCGATAACATAAAATTTTCTGTGTAAAAGTTTTATATTTGTCGATTTATCGATAAAACTATTTTTTCTATAGAAAATTTGTATATTTATCGATTTAAGAATTACATAAAATCGATCGATAACGTAAAATTTTCTGTAGAATTACATATAGTTATCGATATGTCAAGATATTGTCTTTAGTAAAAGTTGTCGTTAATAAAATTTATCGATAACTACACAAATTTTCGATAAAAAATTTTATGTTATCGACAGCTTGTATTTTCTATAAAAAGTTTTATGCTATCGATGTATCGATAACTATACAAATTTTCTATCGGATATTTTATGTTTCCGATAAATCGATAACTATACATAATTTCTATAGAAAATTCATAACTTTGCAAATTTTCTATAGAACATTTTGTGATATCGATTAATCGAAACCTATAAACATTTTCTATGGAAAATTTTATGTTATCGTTATATCAATAACTATAAAAATTTTTTATAAAAAAATGTATATAATCCATTGATTTTCTATAGAAAATTAAATGTTATCGATTGATCGAATTTTGAGTAATTTTTCCTATAGAAAATGTCTCAGATTCTGATAATAGTTTTGGGTGAACCTTTGTTACCCAGCAAAAATTGGCATTACCAGTAATGGGTTTTGTAATCCGAAACAACTGTTAACTTAACTAGTTACTTATTGAATGAAACACTAATTATTTTAACAAGGGCGTGAGACAAAAATAACTAGTGAAGAGTATGGAGATAAATAAGTAGTTACTGACTCGGATTACTAATAAGGAGTAAAAACCCATTACCAATAAGAAGTAAAATAATTAGTTAATTAAAACTTTTAAAATTTAACTTGTTTTTACTTAAACTTAAAAATTGCGTAATTTTTTTTAAGTTTTAAAGTACTTTTTAAGTTAATTGAATTGTAAAGGTTAAAAACTGCAAGTGCAAGGAGATGTTATTACTTAGAAGTGCTTTTATAACATATTACTAAGAAGTAGTTACTTTTGGGCTTAAAATAATGTCAATGGTAATGGGTACTCATTATAAATAATGTACTTGGTAATGATTACTTTTCACAACTCATTACCATGTTTTTGCTGGGTAATTTCAATATTCTGGCATTTATAAACCTTAAATTTGTTACCACTCACTGGACGTTTTGGACTCTATGGATGTCTTGGAAACTGTTCCATAGGTTTTTATAGTTGGCTCAAAATTAATGTTGTGTGTGCAAATATCTAAAATAAGATTTATTGATTTAAATTGTTTGTATTTCGGCAGTAGTATCAATTTACCGTCAAAATTTTTAAGTTTTTCACGGAATTTTATATGAGTTTTATTTAAAAATTTAAAACACGTCTGAACACAATAAAATTTTTCTTTTAACTAATTACTATTTTAATTTTTTTGAAGTTTTAGTTTTGTAATCGAAATGAAATCCTAAAGACCAATTATTGAGAATACCAATACAAATTTATAATTTAGTAAAATTTTTCAAAAATGAAAAATTATTGAAAATTTGGTTAAGTTAACCAACATTTTCAGTTGTGGATACTATTACCTACACTCAAAATAATCACTCTGTTAAAATACAGAGATACTCTGCTGAGCCAGCAGAAAATACCATAGATTTCCAACCAGCAAGATTTTTTGTTATTTTACGAAGAAAACTCTGTAAAATGATTTCGATAAACAAACAGTAAATTTTCAGAATTATCTGTAAAATTTTGATAAAAGCGGCCAGAATTTGACTATTTTTTTTACTATTTGATTTCTGATCAATTTATCTTTCCTTAATGTGCAAGTAGTGTTGACAATTGAAAAATGCCATCGAGTAAATTTGCCCGCTTTAATGCTTCCAAATTGTAAATTTATTTTTTTTTTTTATTTTTGTGAAAGTTTTTTTACGAGTACCTGCAATTTTACACGACATCCTCGTAAAATGTGCCAGGTTTTATTATTACAGAGCAATAAGTAAAATTATAGTTGAAATTTTGTATTTTGGTTACGAGAAAAAAACACAAGTATTTTTATAAAATCTGTATTTTAACAAAAAACTCTATTTAAGTATTATCTGTAAAATAGAGATTACAAAGTAAAAAGTAAAATTATAGATAAAATTTTGTTATTCGGTTACATGAAAATACAAAGTTTATTCTTAAAATCTGTATTTCGACAGATAGCTTTGTCAAATATCTGTCGAATTGAGATTACAGTCATTTTACAGAGTTTTTAACAGAGTAATTATTTTGAGTGTAATGTTTTTGGAATTTATTATTTTAAACAATGATTACACAGGTTGACAAAAAATTAACTTTTTCAATTTCCCTGAACTTTGATAACTGATTTATATGGACTTTGGTGTGCTGATTCCGAATCTGTTTTCAAATTTGTTCCATCAGCTCTCGTTCGCGAGCAAATCGCTGGTAAAGGTCAAAAACGTGCGTTTTTACCAACTTTGCAAGGCTATAATTGCTAACACTAATTTTAGAGCCACAGTTTTAAACGCGAACTTGACTATATTGGATGCGAGGATTCCAAAACTGTTAGTAACTTATTTCTGACAGCTTTAGTTTTCGAGTTATAACGCAAGTAAATTTCGAAAAATCGTTCTCGTCATTCCAGCCAAACCACTTGTCTGATTGACTTCATATTAACGTCATGTTTTAATTTGTTTTCGGGAATTGTTTTCAGTAAGGTCAAAATGAGGTCACAAACCCGTTGCAAATGTCTGAGGTTGCTTAGTAACTGCAAATAAAAAGATAACATTTTTCAATTATATGATTAAAATAATATTTTATTTCGTTGCTTCATAACTCGAAAACTTATGGCTGCAGGAGAAAACTAAAAACATTTTTTAAATCCTCGTGCGCTATTTAGTATTAATCGTGTTCTTAAACTCTGGCACAGTGATTAACGTGCTTAAATTTAAAAAGGGCATTAATGAAAATTTTTTTAAATTTTATTTTAGCGATATCTCAAAAACTAAAGATGATTAAAAAAAAAGTAAGAGCATTTTTGGAATCAGCATAGTCAACGTACCTTAAATTGTTATATAATTTTTTGATGCAAGACCAGTGTTGGTAAATATGGACTCACAAATATGCCGAAAATAGCCTATTTTCAAAGTTTCTGTAGGCTATATCTCGAAAACTAGAGCTGACCCAAAAAAACGGTAGCCAGATTTGAAATCAGCGTACCCCAATTACCCATAATTAACTTCAGAACCCGGGCAAAAAAAAGTGTTGCCCTGTGTTATTGGTCGAGAGGGAAAATAAAGACTAAAAGAAACGGTTGTACTAACTAAATATTTTTCAAAAATTTTATTAGTTTTTAGTTTGGGTATAATTACCAAATTATTAGTTGTTGATACATCCATTCGGTCACGATTGATTATTAATTATTACTGCTGTTATTTATTTGGTATGGTGATAAAAAATTTACAATAACAATTAAAAATTTATAAGATTTATCAAAATTCCATTTTCATAATGGAATTCCAACTCAACATTTCTTTTTCATTTGGGGTAAAAATTATATTTTGATGCTTTTATATTTCCTAAAATAATGCTCCAATTCACTTGAAATTTAAAATGTTGAACCCTTTGGTAAATAAAAACATTCTGAAAAAAGTACTTTTTGGAAATTCCGTTTCTGAAGGGGATAAAATTGATAAAAATCGTATACGTCTGGTACTTTTTATATATCCTGAAATAATGGTCCTAGAAACTTGAAATTTTTTTTACTGTATATCTTAAAGTAATGGTTCCAGCAAAATTTATATTTAGAATGTATTATCTTTTGGTGAAAAAACATTTTGAAAAAAGTGCTTTTGGAAAACTCTAAGGCCCGCCTAAGCGGGTTAAATGGGTAAAAAAAGTATACTTTTGGTACCTTTAATATTTTCAGAAATATGGATCCTATACACTTGACATTTGGCATGTAGGATCATTCGGTAAAAAACCATTCTAGAAAAAGTGCGTTTCTTAGGGGGTAAAAAGAGTACAAGGGTAACAAGTATACTTTTGGTACTTTTTATTTTTCCTGAAATAATGATTCTAGAAACTTAAAATATTGAATGTAGGTTCACCTCCCGGAAAAAAAATCCACTAATTTTTAGTTTCTGCTAATGTTGATTCCAATATGATGAAGGGTTAAAAAGTGTACTTTTGGTACTTTTTTTATATCCTGAAATAATGGTCATAGAAACTTGAAACTTGGAATGTAGGATCCTTCCGTAAAATAAAAAAATTTTAGAAAAATTACAGAAAATTCTGTTACTATGGGGTACTTTTTATGTTTTCTGAAATAATGGTCGTAGAAACTTGAAATTTGAAATGTAGGATTCTAGAAAAAGTACTTTTTGGAAGTTCCATTTCTAAGGGTGGTAAAAAGGGATGAAAAGTGTACTTTGGAACTTTTTATTTATAATGTCTTTATCATAAATAAAAAGTTTTAGAAACATGATATTTGAATGTAGGATCGTTCAATAAAAAAAACATCTGCAAAAAGTACTTTTTGAAAAAAGTGTGGTTTTGGTACTTTTAATATTTCTGGATATATCCTGAAATAATGTTTCCAGAAACACAAAATTTTAAATGTGGAATCGTTCAATGAAAAAAAAAATCTGGAAATGGTACTTTTTAAAAAAGTGTTGTAATATTTCTGGAAATAATGATCCTATTTGTTTGAAATTTGGAATGTAGGATACTTTGGTAAGAAAACCTTATGGAAGAAGTACTTTTTTAAATTCTGTTTCCAAAGGGGCACAAAATGTGTACTTTTGGTACTTTTTAGGAATACAGAAATAATTTTTTAATAAATGATTTTTTTTTTTTTTTTAAAGAAACAACACTCATGCAATGCTGCCTATCAATTACTAATGTAACCGTGATGTTTCTTTCGGAAAGGGGATAGAAGAGAGATGAAAGATTTGAAAGATAGAAGGGCTTCAGTATGGCAACACTGTAATTGCGCGTGTTAATAATTTTGAGTACAGTTGTTGCATCGCCATCTGTTATTGATCTGGCGAATTATTTTTGAAGCTGTGTTTAATAGCCACTATTTTATTATTTTACTTCGTTGACGTTTTAGTGCTATTTATCAACGAAGGAGGGTGCTGCGATAAATATTAGTTATAAATAGAAACTAATAAATATCTGAAAAAATGTTGTTCTGCCTGAGCCGGGAATCGAACCCAGGCTTGCTGGCTAGTAGTCCAACGCGCTAACCACTAAGCCACAGCACCCACAAATTATATTAGATTAATTTCTAGAGGATGTAAAATGGAGTACTTTCGTTATTTTTATATTTTCTGAAATAATGGTCGTAGAAATTTGAAATTCAAAATGTAGGATTCTAAAATAAGTACTTTTTTAAAATTTTGTTGCTAACGGCGCACTATAGGGAATTTTCTGGTATTTTCTGGCCAAAACTCCAAAAGTTGGGATATTGCCTCAAAATTTGGCAAGTTTATTTGGCGGTAGGTCTTAAGGCTCTGTATAAAAAATTGGCATGATCTGGCCTAATAAATCGTGTTTTTAATGCAATTTTGTAATATAATTTTGTCAATAATTTTTACATCCACGCCCACAAAAGGGGGCGGGCAAAAAAATAATTTTCCTAGTGCCTTTGGTCCAAGTGCAGGGCTTTGAACTTCTTGTGGCTTATTTTTTTTTAATTTTTAAGCAAATGTACAAAAAAAATGTAAAATATGGGATTTTGCGTAGCTGGACTAAGTTATTTAAGGGGGAGCTTTTTTTCACATGTTCCAATTTTGCCCATTTACGAACTTGAACATCGTAAGACTATAAGACATATTCGTGCCAAACATCATGTGGCTAGCTCTTTTGGTTTGGACAGCATCGTGCATTCCCCAGACAGTCAGACCGACAGACGGTCGGACGGACATCACTAAATATCTTTTCCCCATGGAGCCGCATGGCTTAGCGGATGAATACATCTTACTCACAAAGAGTTTCCCAATGCCTCATAGAGATATGGGAGTATGCAATTATATGCAAAAAAAGTAGCAGTCCACAAATATATTTGGTTTAAAAAAAAAAAAAATTAATTAAATAGAAAAATTAAAAAAATATATAAATTTACATTTTAAACCTGTACTTTGTACAAAATATATTTATTTGCTCTATTGATAATTGAAATTAATTTCAAATGATTTTAATACAGGATTTTAAGTACTTAAAAAAAAATTAAAAAATTAATTAAAAAAAAAAAAATAATAAAAAATTAAATTTTGTTTTTGACGCCTCCGTACTAGCGGTAAAAGAGTTTGGTGTACAAAAATATGTGTGCTAGCTTACTTTTATATAGTTTACTGTATAATGGCATCCGAAAAAAAATTTTTTGAACACATCAAAAATGGACTTTTGGCCAACAATTCCTTATAAATTCCCTATAGTGCGGCGGTAAAAAAATGGATAAAAAAGTGTACTTTGGTACTATTTTTATATGCTGAAAAATGGAACATGAAATTTGGAATGTACGATCGTTCAATGAAAAAAAACATTCTGGAAAAAGTACTTTTTGAAAAAAGTGTGGTTTTGGTACTTTTGATACTTTCGGAAAATAATGATGTATTTGTTTGAAATTTGGAACGTAGAGTCCTTCGGTAAAAAAAAAACATTTTGGAAAAATTACTTTTTGGACATTCTGTTTTTTTAAGGGGTAAAAATTTGCACTTTTGGTACTTTTTATATATCCTAAAATAAAATGGTCCTAGTAACTTGAAATTTTTTGTGTATAATTCTTCGGTGAAAAAACATTCTGGAATGATTCTCCAGCAGAAATAACATCCAAGAGAAGGGTACTTTAATTGGTAAAAATGGGGTAAAATGGTACTTTTTTTGCCTCTTAGATAAAAACTTTAGAATTATTTCATTTATAAAACGCATGTTATATAAAAGCAATGAAACTTACATAAAACGTAATGTGGTGGAACTGAAAACGAAATGGAATAGAACGGGGAACGAAATGGAATGAAGCAGGGAACGATATGTTATAATATTTTTTTTTCTCAAATTTTTCGTACTTTTTTTTCACTCAATATTTTTTTTTTCTCTATATTTTTATTCACTCAAACAAACTTTTATTCAAATTTAATTTTTCACTAAAACTTTTTTTCACTCAAAATATTTTCCACTCAATTTTATAATAATCCCGTTATAAAGGCTTCTAAATTGTCAAAATATATGAAGTTTTCTAAATTATATTGTTTAAATTACTCTAGGAAATAGAATAAATTAAATAAAACAAAGACTCCGTCGGAGAAAAGTTTATAAATCGGGTCTCTAATCCTGATCTTTCTAATATCCGATGTTAAGAAAGTTTTGGCGGGCGTTTAAGTCAATGGGCGTGTTCTGCAGAGAAACCTGCTACTCAACAGTTGAGATGTAGCACGTTTTGATTAGTTGATTCTGCTGAACGCACTTTTTTTATAAATGTTTAAAAATATTAGAATATTTTTTTGTTTTTTTATATTTTCATTTATTTTTTCTGTGGAATATATTTTTTTATATATTTTTTGTTTCTTTCCTTGAATAACGTCAAAAAAATAAATAATTTCAATAAAACAGCTTATGTATCATTTTGTGATCGAATGTAGCATAATTTTTCTTCGCTACCAGTGATGAGAAGCGCTCACTCAACATGTTGACTGAAATGTCAAAAATTAAACCGTTCAGCAGAATGTTGAGGAGCAGCTGAGTAGCAGCTTTCTCTGCTGAACGTACCCAATATATCAATAACTATCAAAATTTTCTATAGATTTTCTATAATTTTCTATTTAAAATTTATAAGGAGATTTCCTCTACTGATGTAGTGCATTTTTATTTTTATTTTGTACTTTAGTTTGTACATTGTTGAAAGAATAGTTTTCCGAAGATAATTTTTATTTTTTGTTTAACAACAATTTTGTCTATATATTTTTTTTTTGTTATTTACTGATAAAAAAAATTGTGAATAGGAAAAACTTATTTTCTTTTGAAAAGTTTACCAGAAAATTGTTGATAATGTATGTTGTTATATTTTCTTTTTTTCTCTCACTTCAGAGACAAAAAGTAGGATAAAGTTTTGCTAACAAAAAGGGGAAGCAAGATATGTTTTCCTTTTTCTTTCAATTTTCTTTTTCTTTCAAAAGATGAGTTTTAAAATGTAAAACTTATTTAAAAATGGGGATATAGAAAACAATTTACTATACAATAATTACTATAATATAAAAATGATTATTTTTTTGGTATCATGGTCTATTGTCAGACCATTTTTAATTAATTGCATTTCAATTTCCATTAAATAAAATTATAATTTCATCATATGTTGTCAGATATTTTCCGCATGAGTATGTCGACTATTTCGTGTCATCAATATCACAAAGAATTTGTCTTTTTTATTTAATACTTAATTGAAATTGATTAATTGATGGGAGTGTGTGTGTTTTTTTTTTGTTTAAATTTAATTCAATACATATCAATAAAAAATAAGTAAAAAAATTATAGTCGGCAAAGACCGAACATATAATGCCCTACATCCAATGTTTCCCGAAAATGGGTACCAAGTTTAAAAATGGACCGATTGAATTAATCTTTTGTTAGGTCTTATTTTTGCCAATAGATTGATTTAACTAAATATCAGGCGAAAGTTTTATAAAGGGCCCAAATACAAAAATGGTCCAATTAAAATCAAATTGAGTTATGGTACCGAAGAACGCGCTAACACATACATACAAAATTTTACTAAAATATTTCAAGGTGGGGACTACAAGTAGAACTGGTCCGATTTTTTTTAAAATTTGGAATGGTGATATATATGGAGTTTTTTTTTATAAAATCTCTATTTGATCTTATTTCCTTAAAAAAAGAGATAAAGCAAAATATATAAAATCTGAGGATCACTAAAAAAATTTCTGCCATTATTTTAAATAAAAGAGATAGAGCAAAATGGACAAAGATGGTGATCATACAAAACTTTAAAAAAATCTATTTTTGAATGATTTTTTTTTTATCACTATAAAAATAGACAAAATCTTGGGATCACTACAATAATTTCAAAAAATCTATTTTTGTACGAAATTATAATAATTATTATTATAAACGAGATAGACCAAAATAATCGAAATGTTGGTATCACTATCAAAAATTTCAAAAAATCAATTTTTGTATGATATTTTTTATAAAATTTTAATTTGCCATCATTTACTTTAATAAAAGAGATAGAGCAAATAGACAATATCTGGGGATATACAAAAATTAAAAAAAAAAATCAATTTTGGCAAAAAAATTTTTGTAAAAGGTTTATTTGCTATGATTTCCATAAATAAATATACCAAAATAAAATTAATCTGGAGATCACTACAAAAATTTAAGAAATCTATTTTTTAACGAAATTTTTTTAAAAAATTTTATTTGCCATTATTTTCTTAAAAAATGAGAAAGACCAAAATAAACGAAATCTGGGAAGATAGAGAATAGATAGACAAAAAAAAAAAATTTGGAGATCACTTCAAAAATTTAAGAAATCTATTTTTGAACGAAATTTTTTATAAAATCCCTATTTGCCATTATTTCCTTAAATAAAAGAGAGAGACCAAAATAAACGAAATCTGGGGATCACTATCAAAAATCAAAAAAAAAAAAAAATATGAAGTTTTTTATAAAATCTTGTTTTTTGTCATTTTTTTCATAAATTAAAGAGAATCACACAAAAATTTCAAAAGATCGGTGTTTTTTATACCCTCCACTCTAGTGATAGAGGGTATATATAAGTTTGTCATTCCGTTTGTAACACATCGAAATATTGGTCTAGGACCCCATAAAGTATATATATTCATGATCCTTGATCGATTTTAAGTCGAACTAGCGATGTCCGTCCGTCCGTCCGTCCGTCCGTCCGTCCGTCCGTCCGTCTGTCTGTCTGTCCGTTGAAAACACGCTAACTTTTGAAAGACTTTACGGAGGCTCCTGAAGTTTGACATATATGTTCTCCATTTACCGGGTCAGGTTGGTATTGCAATCCAGCGAAATCGGTCCAGTGGTTCAAAAGTTATGAGCAAAATAGTAAATTTCGGCAAGGGTATTTTTCGAATTTACAAGATTAAAACCACTATAACTTTCGAAGGACAATTCTGAGGGGGCTGAAGCTTATCATATATATTTGTCGTTCCGCAAGGCTGTTTGGTTTTGAATTTCAGCAAAATCGGTTCAGTGGTTCAAAAGTTATAAGCAAAGCAGTGAATTTCAGATTTGTTTCACCTTAAACTGTTGAAAACTCGTTAAACAAGTTTTAAAAGCATGGTGAAATACCAGTTTTGTAAAACTTGTTGTTGTTTGTTCTCTTGTCGTGGGGTGCAGTTTAGTTGTTAGACAAGTAAATTTTTGTTATTGTTTTGTTATTGTTAGTGTAACTGTATATAACGGGAAAAAATCAAATAAAGTATGTGTATGATTGAATGTTAATTTGTTTTTGGTTTTTAAAGAAGAGGATGGTAATATAAATAGAGGAAAATATGTGAAATAGTTTTTTTTTGTATTACATATAGGTATAAAACAACAAAAATATTTTACAAAGTAATTTGCTACTCAAAGAAATTGTACACTAAAAAAATATTTACACTCAAAAAAAAAATGTTACACTCAAAAAAAATGTACACATTATTAATATTTTTTTTTTTTTTTGAATGAAATGGCAGACTCAAAAAAATGTTATCAGTCAAAAAAATTTTACACTCAAAAAAATTTGATTGATTAAAAGAAAGTTTGACTCAAAATAATATACATATTTCTAATAAAAAATTTGTAATGCAATTTTTTGAATTTTTTTTTAGAAAATTACTATCAGATAACATTGTGGAGGGTATTCATAGATTCGACCGAGTCGAATTTAATTTTTCTACTTGTTGCAACTATTTTATTGGATAAAAGCAAAATAGATCAAATCTAAGGATCACCAGTAAAATTAAAAAAAAAAAAAAAATGATCAAATTTTTTATAAAATTTGTATTTGCCATTATTTCCTTTAATAAAAGAGATGGAGCAAAATGGACAAAATTTGGGAATCACTATCGAAAACTTCAAAATAAACAAAATCTGGGGATCATACAAAAATCTTTTTTGTATGAATATTTTCATCAAATCTTTATTTGCCTTATATAAAAGAGATAGCTCAAAATAGACTAAATCTAGGGATCATACAAACAAATAAACAAAATCTGGGGAACACTATCAAAAATAAAAAAAAATCTATTTTTGTATAAAAATTTTTATAAAATTTTTATTTGTCATTATTTTCTTAAAAAAAGTGATAAATAGAGAAAATCTGGTGATCATTAAAAAATTTCAAAAATACTGTTTTTTGTCATTATTTTCGTTAATAAAAGAGATAGAGAAAAATAGACAAAGTCTAGGAATCACTACAAAAATCTATACCTTTACGAAATTTTTTATAAAATCTATATTTGCCATTATTCCTTAAATAAAAGAAATAGAGCAAAAAAAATAAAGCCTGGGGATCATACTTAAAATTAAAAGAAAAATATTCTTGCATGAAATTTTTTGATAAGCTCTTTATTTGCCATTATTTCATTAAATAGAAGGCGAAATCAAGGGATCACTACAAAAATTTAAAAAACATATTTTTGTATGAAATTTTTAATAAAATCTTTATTTGCCATTATTTTCTTAAATAAAAAAGATAGAGCAAAATAGACAAAATTTGGGATCACTACAAAAAAAAGACAAAATCTCGGGATCACTACAATAATTTAAAAAATCTATTTTTGTACGAAATTTTTTATAAAATCTATATTTGCCATTTCAAAAAATCTATTTTTGTATGAAATTTTTTATAAAATCTTAATTTGCCATCATTTTCTTTAATAAAAGAGATAGAGCAAAATAGACAATATCTGGGTATCATACAAAAATTTCAAAAAATATATTTTGGTATTAAATTTTTTATAAAATCTTTATTTGCTACTAGCTGGCCCGGTCCGCGTTGCTGGCCCAAAGATAAGATCAGTGTTATATTTCGTCTCGCTTCAAATATATATCCCTGCACCAATTGTAATGCATTTCTTGGCTTAGAAAAATTTGTAGGCGTGGTTTTTAAGACCCGATAAGGCAGATAATCATCTTCAAATTATATATTAGAAACTAAAAAAAGTATTACCATATCTACGACTTCGCGAACTGTACAAATTTAAAATTTATTTTGTACCATTAAGAACAACACAAAAATAAATTTCGCATATCCTTTGTTTTCACCGTGAGCTATTGTCTTGAGTTCAAACAAACCTTTATAGTTTTCCCGAATTTTTAATTTTTCCGGGACACTTTTCTCATTTATATTTCCTTAAAACCCTAATTAGAACTACAATTATCATAAAAAAATCGGTCCTGTCATTAGTAGACGACATATTTTGACAAAAGTGGGCGTTATAATTTGTGTGGTAAGTTAAACTTGTACATATGTATGTTAACAATCCCCAAAGATTTAAGATCATTTGTACCAAGTTTTAGCGGAATCTATAAAGAATTATTTTTTTTTATTAGATCGAATGGGAGTAAAAATAAGTTTTAGAAATAGCGAAAAAAAGTGCGCGAGGACAATTTTTCTTTCCAAAGAATTATATGGACTATTACGAACATTTAAAACCAAAAAAATTAGCCAAATCGGTCCAGGCGTTCTCAAGTGTTGCGAATTTTAAAGATATTGAAAAAAGTGGGCTTTAAAGTGGGGGTGGACAATTATTTTTTTTTTGTAAAATCCTTAATTGGCCTATAATGATCATTGAGAAAAAAATTTCCCAAATCACGCCAGTCGATGTATTGAAAAAAGTGGGAGTGGACAGTTTTTATTTTCGTAAAAACGTTAGTTGTACTATCGCGAACGTCAACAAATTCTACTAATAGCCAAATCGGCCCTGCCATTCTACTATTTGAGATGTATAGAAATAAAAGTTTGCGTGAAAAATTTGTATTTCCGTTTAAACCTAAGTTAGACTATGACGAACATTAAAAAAAAGTTTAGTCAAATCGAAGTGTAAAAAAGAAGGCGTAAAAGTGGGCGTGATTAACTTTTTTTCCGAAAAAACCTAAGACGAACATTAAAAAAAGTAAGACGAACATTTAAAAAAAAATCATTATCCAAATCGGTCAGTTCTCAAGTGAAGCGATTACCAACGAACTACATTTGATTTTTATTAATATTTTATTGTTCGATATTTTATTTGTCTATAGAGCAAATTTTATGTATATCGAAAAAAGAGTGGGTTTCACTTTCTTACCGTAAAAACCTTATTTGAATTTAACCAACTCGGCCCATCCATTCAAAAGTGGGCGTAGAAATGGAAAATTGTTCTTTCAGAAAAACCTTAGTTGGACTATGACGAACATTAAAAACAAAATTAGACAAATTGATCCAGACATTCCATGATTTAAAATATATATATCGGGAAAAGTGAGCGTAAAAGTAGGCGTGGACAATTTGTCTTTCCTTAAAAATGTTCTGCGGACTATAACCAAATTGGTCTTGCCGTTACAGTTCTTTCAATACATAGAAAAAGGTGGGCGTGGAAAATTTTACTATCCGTAAAAACCTTAGTTGAATTACGAAGAAAATTTTCAGCAAAAATTTGCCAAATTAGGCGTAGTAAATTTCTTTTTTCGTTAAAACCAAAGTTGGAATATAATGAAAATTCATTTAAAAAACTTTAGTCAGATTTTAGATAAATTGAAAAAAGTGGGCGTAAAATTGGGCGTGGTCAATTTTTCTTTCAGTAAAAACTTAAATTGGATTTTTACGAACATTTAAATAAAAAAATACCCACATCAGTGCAGCCATTTTCCGATTTTAGATAAATCAAGAAAAGTGGGCGTAAAAGTGGGCGGGGTCAATATTTCTTTACGTAAAAACCTAAGTTGGACTATGACAAATATTTCAAAAAAAAAATTGTCCAAATCGGTCCAGCCGTTCTCAACTGATGCCGTTACCAACGAACGACAATTGATTTTTATTTATATAGATTATTTCCATAAATAAAAGAGATAGACCAAAATAAAATTAATCTGGAGATCACTACAAAAATTTAAAAAATCTATTTTGGAACGAAATTTTTATAAAATCTTTATTTGCCATTATTTCCTTAAAAAAAAAGAGAAAGACCAAAATAAACCAAACCTGGGGAGATAGAGAAGAGGTAGAAAAGTAAAAGTTTAAGAAATCTATTTTCGAACGACATTTTTTATAAAATTTTTAGTCGCCATTATTTCCTTAAATAAAAGAGAAAGACCAAAATAAACGAAATCTTCGGATCAGTACAAACATTTTTTTCTTGTACGAAATTATATTTGCCGTTATTTCCTTTAATAATCAAAATAAATGAAATCTGGGAATCTTGATAGTGATCACTTCAAAAATTGAAGAAATCTATTTTTAAACGAAATAGTTTATAAAACCTTTTTTGCAATTATTTCCTTAAATAAAAGATATAGACCAAACAATCAAAATCTAGGATCACTATCAAAAAATTCAAAAAATCATTTTTTGGATGAACATCTTTATTTGACATTATTTTCTTAAATAAAAGAGATAGAGCAAAATAGAGAAAAACTGGGAGTTACACAAAAATTTGAAAAAAAAAATTTTTTTGGCAATTTTTCTTAGATTAAAACTAAATAGACGAAATCTGGGAATCACTTCAAAATTTTCATTTAATAAAAGAGGTGGAGCAAAATGGACAGAATCTAGGGATCACAAGTAAAATTAAAAAAAAAATTTATGAAATTTTTTATAAAATCTTATTTGCCATAATTTCCTTAAATAAAAGAGATGGAGCAAAATGGACAAAATTTGGGAATAACTATCGAAATAATCACTTCAAAATAAGCAAAATCTAGGGATTATACAAAAATTTTAAAAAATCTTTTTTGTATGAATATCTTTATAAAATCTTTATTTGCCATTTGCCATTATTTACTTAAAGAGATAGCTCAAAATAGACTAAATCTGGGGATCATACAGATATTAAAAAAAATATATTTTGTATGAAATTATTTACAAAATCTTTATTTCCTTTATTTCCATTATTTCCTTAAATAAAAGCGATGGAGCAAAATAAACAATATCTTGGGATCATACAAAAATTTCGAAAACTTTTTTTTTTATGAAATTTTTTATAAAATTTTTATTTGTCATTATTTCCTTATATGAAAGAGATAATCAAATTCTGGGGGTCCCTATCAAAAGTTCAAAAAAATCTATTTTTGTACGAAATTTTTTATAAAATTCATATCTGCCAAGAGATAGACCAAAATAAACAAAATCTGGGGATCAATATCAAAAATTTAAAAAAATCTATTTTTGTATGAAATTTTTTTTTAAATTTTTATTTGTCATTATTTTCTTAGTAAAAGTGATAAATAGAGAAAATCTGGGGATCATTAAAAAATTTCTAAAATACTGTTTTTTGTCATTATTTTTGTAAATAAAAAGAGATAGAGAAAAACAGACAAAGTCTAGGAATCACTACAAAATCTATACCTTTACGAAATTTTTTATAAAATCTATATTTGTCATTATTTCCTTAAATAAAAGAAATAGAGCAAAATAAATAAAGCCTGGGAATCGTGATAGTGATCACTAGACTGGGTCGACCATAAAGGAGAAAAAAAAAGTTCCCATTGTGCGGGCTTAATTTTAAAGCTTACCTCGAAAAAATTCCATAGCCAAAATATTAGATTTTTAGGTCGCGATTTGGTACCGCCGAAATCGTTATTTATTCATAGCTTTGTCATTTGATGTCCGATCGTTATAAAAAAAAATTTGTTAGAAAGTCCTCAGCGAGTACTAAATTTGACCCATATCTGGTTTTTACCTCAGAGGTCATCTTCTTCTAATGATTGTTAGTTTCTCATCTTTCTACCCACTTAAATGAATTTTATTTTTTCATTAAATTATAGCACTAAGAAAATCATAAAATCCTTCCCTTGGAAGTATACAGTTAAATTAATTAACAAAAAAGTTACATTTGATTTAAGATTTTCATATACAATATAACGTTGGCTTAGTCGGCAAACCTGTCAAGTCCAATTTTTATGCAAATTGAGTTTTTGATGTAGTATGCTAGTATAACTCAAAACACATCATTTACAAAAAACAAAATGCCGTTATGTTGTTTTTTCTTCTTGTTATGCAGTGGTAAGAAATTGTGTCAAGTCCAAAAAAAAAAATAAAACATCGAAAGCCACGTGCTAAGTCCATCTGAAAACAACACACATTTTGTATCAACAAATTTCTTCAATAGATTTAAATTCGAGGTTTGTTTATTTTATTAAAAGGACGCAAAAAGAGAGCTCGTATGGAAATACATGCTTGTTTTTTGTTTTTTTTTTTCAAAATATAACTTATAAAGGCAAAAATTCCAAAAAAAAAATTAGCTGATAAATTTTGGTACATGATGGCATTTCCAAAGCCAGAAAAGTTAGATTTTTTATATAAAAAAACTTTTTTTTTTCAAAATTTCATTCAAATGGTAAAATTTAGTAAAATAAAGCGCATTAAGAAAAGAAAATTTGGCTTTTTATGTGCTTCCATGGACCAAAATTTATCAGCATTTTTTTGGAATTTTTTATTTCACAAAATTGTTTAAAGTTGTGAATAGTTGACCTTTAGCTTAGTAGTTCGTTGATTTTGTTCGGCATTAGGTCATGAGTTAATAAATTAATTAAATAAAAAATATAAACATATTTTTTTTTTATTGTCCCAGCATTTCAGTCAACATTGCTGACCATCTTCAGAGGGATATTTAAAAATTTAATAAAAAAAAAATAAAAAAAATAAAAAAATTCACTTTCTGGAGCTGTTGTTCAGCTGAAAGCTTTTGTCAACACAAAATTTTTAAAATATTTTTTAAATTTTTTTTTTTTTTCCAAAAACCGCGAACTTAACCCGCTTGTAGAGGACTAAAAGTAACCTGCAAATTTTTTTTTTAATAATTTTTCCCGTTATCAGCTTGAAAATGCTCACCGACTTTTTGCTATTAGTTCACGAGATTCGCAAATATCCATATCATCGACCCACCCTACGATTTAGGTTATAAATAATTTCTTTTTTTTGTCAACAACAATGAAAAAGTATGTAGTAGTAGTATTTTTTATTATAAAAAACACAAAAAAAATCAATAAAAATAAAAAAAAAATACAAGAAAATCTGTTAAGTCCACAAAATGGAAAGAAAATCTGCTAAGTCCACATTTAAAATAGAAAATTATAAAGAGCAAATGTGCTAAGTCCAAAAAGAGCCCATAAGTGTTCCTTTCTTTTATTTTAGAGTTCTATGATTTTTTGGGGTTAAACAAGATGAACTTAAGAAAAAAACTGCGTTTACAGATTTAAAAAAAGTTAACCCAAAAAAAAGTTAGACAGTTTTTTGTCTCTCCTAAAAAATTAAAAAAAACGGACGGGACAGGTTTGCCGACTAAGCCAACGATAAAGAAAATTAGAAAAAACACTTGTTCCCAGCAAAACTTTTCGGAGTCATTCAAAAATAACTTGTTCTAGAAGTACTTCAAAGCTTGTCACGATAGGTTCTCAAAGAGCATCCTGGAACTAGTGATGTCACAACTAGTTCTAGAAGTTATCCAAAAGGGTAATATTTTGATTCCAAAGAGCTTTTTTGGAGTAGTTTGGGAACTAGTGATTTGGAACTAGTCGTACATGACTTCTGCACCACTTCCATGAAACAAATACTGGTTCTCAAATAACATCTTAGAAGCTGTTTCAAAAACTTATAATTTTTTTCAAAAAAGAAAAAAATTACGTATTTCTCTGTTGCATCTTCTATTTGGAAAAAGTCAAACCTTTTGAAATATGTACAGAGGGGCTAAAAATATTATTAAGTATTGGGTAATTTGTTTGGTATTATTAAGTATTGGGGCATTAGGGCAAATAGGTTTTTATAGATCCATTCAATTACCTTACTACAATCTGCAATAAACTACTTTATTTACTACAGCTGGAATTTTTTATTACAAGAAGTAAACAAAACTTTCCAATTGTAGCAAAAATAGTAAGCAATTTGAGTCCCTACAATATTTTTTTTTTAAATCCCTTATTCTCCTTCTAGATAATTTCTAATTGTATTAACGACTAAAAAAACAAAAAATACTACTAATTTTGTTCAGTAAAGTGCTGATATTGCGTTATATTTTCAACAAAAAATAATTCAAAAATGTTTTTTTTTTTGCAAAAAAAAAATGTACAAAATGTTCATAGACTGCTTCCCTAGAACTAGTTCTGATGGTGACAATTTCAAACAAAAATCATGGGTTTAAGAATGGGATAAAGAATTGGTTCTAGAATGACTTAAAGAACCGTTCCATACATGGGTTCCTAGACTACTTTCCTACAACTAGTTCTGATGGTAACAATTTCAAACAAAAATCATGACTCTGAGAACGAGATAGAGAACTAGTGCCACAATAGCTTCTTGGAAGTAGTTCCTGTGGTGACAATTTGAAAGAAAAATCATGGGTTAAAGAATGGGATAAAGAACTGGTTCTAGAAGTAGTGATGGAACCGTTCCATAGGAGGGGTGATTGTTCCTAGACTACTTCCCTAGAACTAGTTCTGAGGGTGACAATTTCAAACAAAAATCATGACTCTGAGAACGAGATAGAGAACTAGTCGAGCAAAAAAGAAGTACTCCAGCACTAGTTCTGGAAGTCATGCAAGTTTTGCTGGGTTATTATGCCTTTAAACTATATTTAATTTTTTTAGTTTGTATTTAAATACATACAAACAAGTGTTTTAAATCTTTTTCTATGGAAATTTAAAATCGAATGTAACTTTTTTGTTAATTAATTT
The DNA here is from genome assembly GCA_963921195.1 of Pegoplata infirma. NCBI lineage: Eukaryota > Metazoa > Arthropoda > Insecta > Diptera > Anthomyiidae > Pegoplata > Pegoplata infirma. The sequence continues at coordinate 101,123,086 of OY992537.1, forward strand.
AAGAGGGTACTTCTAAGGGAAGAATTTCATGAATTTTTTAGTGCTATAATTTAATGGAGAAATAAAAATCATTTAGGTGGGTAGAAAGCTGAGAAACTAACACTCATAACACGAAGATGACCTCAGAGGTCAAAACCAGATATGGGTCAAATTTAGTACTCGCTGAGAACTTTTTAACATATTTTTTTTACAACGATCGGACATCAAATGACAAAGCTATAAACAAATAACGATTTCGGCGGTACCAAATCGCGTCCTAAAAATCTAATATTTTGGCTATGGAATTTTTTCGAGGTAAGCTTTAAAATTAAGCCCGCACAATGGGAACTTTTTTTTTCGACCCGGTCTAGTGATCACTTCAAAAATTCAAGAAATCAATTTTTGAACGAAATTGTTTATAAAACTTTTATTTGCCATTATTTCCTTAAATAAAAGAGATAGACCAAAACAATCAAAATCTGGGATCACTATCAAAAATTTCAAAAAATCTATTTGTATAAGATTTAATTTTTTTTTTTTGACATTATTTTCTTAAATAAAAGAGATATAGCAAAATACAGAAAATCTGGGGATCATACAAAAATTTCAAAAAATCTGTTTTCATTTGCCACTATTTCCTTTAATAAAAGTGATAGAGCAAAATAGACAAAATCTAGGGATCACTACAAAAATCTATTCTTGTACGAAATTTTTTATAAAATCTATATTCGCCATTATTTCCTTAAATAAAAAAGAAAGAACAAGATCTGAGGATCACTATAAAAAATTATAAAATAATATATTTTTCTACAAAATTTTCTAAAATTCCTTATTTGCCATTATTTTCTTAAATAAAAGAGATTGAGCAAAATAGCGGAAATCAGGGCATCATGGAAAACATTTAAAAAATCGTTGTTTGTATGAAATTTTTTATAAATTCTTTATTTGCCTTTATTTTCTTAAATATTTTTCTTAAATAAATTTTTCATAAAATCTTATTTGCGATCATTTCCTTTGATAAAAGAAGACCAAAATAAATGAAAGAGACCAAAATAAATAAAATATGGGGATCTTGATAGTGATCATTTCAAATATTTAAAAAATCCATTTTTTATGAAATTTTTAAAAAAATACTAATTTGCAATTATTTCCTTAAATAAAAGAGATAGAGCAAAATCGTCTAAATGTGGTGATCAAACACAAATTAAAAAAAAATATTTTTAAATGAAATTTTTTATTAAATCTTTACTTGCCATTATTTCCTTAAATAAAAGAGATAGAGCAAACTAGACGGAATCTTTGAATCACTTTAAAAATTAAAAAAAAAAAAAAGTTTTTGAATGAAATTTTTTATAAAATCTTTATTTTCCATTATTTCCTTAAATAAAAGATATAGATCAAAATAGACGAAATCCGGGGATCACTATTAAAAATTAAAAAAAAAATCAAGTTTTGTATGCAATTTTTTATAAAATTTTTATTTGCCATCATTTTCTTAAAAAAAAAGAGATAAAAAGAGAAAATCTAAGGATCATACTAAAATTTCAAAAATGCAGTTTTGTTTGCCATTATTTCCGTAAATAAAAGAGATAGAGCAAAATTGACAAAGTCTAGGAATCACTACAAAAATCTATACTTGTGCGAAATTTTTAATAAAATCTATATTTGTCATTATTTCTTTAAATAAAAGAAATAGACCAAAATGAACAAAACCTGGGGATCATACAAAAATTAATATTTTTTTGTATGTCATTTTTATAAAATCTTTATTTGCCGTTGTTTTCTCAAATAAAAGAAAGAGCTCAAAATAGACCAAATCTGGGGATCATACAAAAATTAAAAAAAAAATATATTTTTGTATGAATTTTTTGATAAAATCCTTATTTGCCATTATTTCCTTAAATTAAAGAGATAGGCTAAAATTGACGAAATCAAGGGATCGCTATAAAAATTGAAAAAAAAAAAAATTTTTTTTCTGAAATTTTTTGTAAAATTTTTATTTGCCATTACTTTCTTTAATAAAAGAGATTAAGCAAAATAGACATAATCTAGGGATCACTACAAAAAATTTTTATAAAATAATAATTTTCCATCATTTCCTTTAATAAAAGAGATAGAGCATAATAAACAAAATCTGGGGATCACACAAAAATTTCAAAAAATCTATTTTGGTATACAATTTTTTATAAAATCTTTATTTGCTATATTTCCTTAAATAAAAAAGATTGACCAAAATAAAATTAATCTGGATATGACTACAACATTTAAGAAATCTATTTTTGAACGAAATTTAAAAAAAAAATCTTTATTTGCCATTATTTCCTTAAATAAAAGAGATAGACCATAATAAACTAAATCTAAGGATCACTATCAAAAATTAAAAAATATCTATTTTTGTATGAAGTTTTTTTTATAAAATCTTATTTTTATCATTATATCCTTTAAAAACCAAAATAGAGCCAAATGGACAAAATCTAGGGATCACTAAAAAATCTATTCTTGAACGAAATAAAAGAGATAGATCAAAATAAATGAAATATGGCGATCTTGATAGTGATCCCTTAAAAGATTTAAGAAATCAAATTTTGGACGAAATTTTTTAAAATCATATTTGCCATTATATGCTTTAATAAAAGAGATATACCAAAACAATCAAAATCTGGGATCACTATCAAAAAAATGTTTTTTTGCCATTATTTTCTTAAATTAAAGAAATATAGAAAAAAACAGAAAAAAAGGGGATCATACAAAAATTAAAAAAATTTGTTTTTGTTTTTCATTATTTCCTTATATAAAAACAATAAACCAAATTAAACGAAATGTAGGGATCCCTACAAAAATTAAAAAAAAAAACTGTTTTTGTATGAAATTTTTCATAAAATCTTTATTTGACGTTATCTAGAGATCACTACAAACACTTAAAAAAATAAATTTTTGTGTGATATTTTTTATCAAATCTTTATTTGCCGTAATTTTATTATATAAAAAATATAGAGCAAAACATACAAAAACTAGGGATCACTACAAAAATTTAAAAAAATCTATTTTTCCATTATATCTTTAAATAAAAGAAATAGATCAAAATATATGAAATCTGGGGATCACCATAAAAAATTTCAAAAAATCTATTTTTGTATGAACTTTTTTATAAAATCTTTATTTGCCATTATTTCATAAAATAAAATAGATAAAGCAAAATAGACGAAATCTAGGGATCACTATTTCAATATTTCGGGTATTTACAAACATCTGCACAAACTCATTATACCCTGTACCACAGAGTGCACTCTATACCACTCGACTGGTGTAGGTTATAAATATTTTTAAATGTAAATATTAAACATGTGCCACTCACACAAACAAATGACATCAAAATTAATTAGTTGCATAAATGAAAAAAAATTTATAAATAAAATAAAAAATATAAAACAAATTACCCAAGTTAATTAAACACATGTGAAAGTGTATTTCTGTAAATATGTATTATAAATATATGAAAATTTAATTTAAATATGTGTTTATTAAGTGTACACTTAAAAATGTATATTAGTAAATTTTAATGAATATTTAATTTATTTGAAATCCCTTTGAATAGGTGTTCGGATATACTTATGCGTTTGGAGAGGGTAAAAAAAATTACACAAACCATTTTATACTTGTTTATATAACTAAATTTAAGCTATAAACTTAAAATTTTCAGCGGGGTTAATTTTTGAACCCCAGCCATTGTGGTTTAAAAAAAGTCTTAGATCGGCAATATTACATGACAGACTTACAGTTATTTAATAGAACACCACCGACACCAAAAAACCATTAATTTGTCCAAAAATTAAATTTACAAGATTTTATTAAACCAAATTATTGACAAAACCAACATTTCCCTGAAATCCGCCACCCTCCCCCACATTACTGCATTCTTTGGCATTATGCTAATAAAAGGTAAAAACCTTCCCGGAAAATGGGTAGAGCGGGGATTAAATGTTTAATAAAAATGTTGACCATAAAAATTTACTTTATATGTCGGAGCACACCAAAAACTTCTTATTGTTAGACACATTCAAGATTGCACATTAGGGTTGCAGCAAACTTTCAACTTTGAATTTATACTATTTCCAGGGCGGAAAATTGGGCAACATGGTCTTAAACTGATGTTGAAAAATTTTAGCCAAAGCGGATAACTTTTCCTAGTGCCCCTTCGAGGTTAAATTTCTCAAGGTTAAAAAAAAAAATTCCATAAAAGCAAAAAAAAATATTTTTTTCGATTTTTTATTTTTTATTTATTTTTTTTTTTTAAATATTGAGATTTTTAGCTTATTTACTCAAAAAATTTCTTTTCGATCTGACAAGATTTCCAGTTTCAAAAGTGACTCCGAAAAAATTTAGGCTTTATGGGACTTAAGCCGCTATGACACTACATTTTTTTTGTATTGATGTAATTTATGTGAACAGTGCAAATATATCACCATAGGAAATCTGAATAAGTGTGAATAGTAAAAGCATACTAAAAACAAGTAAGAAAGTTATAGTCGGTCAAGACCGACCATATGATACCCTACACCAGTGTTTTCCGGAAAGGGTCCCAAGTCCAAACATGGACCGATTGTATCTGTCTTTTGTTAGATCTTTATTTAGTGTAGAAAACACACACAGATCAATTTTAAGTGGAATTGGTTAATTTTTTTTGTCAATAGAACAATTTAACTGAATATCGGTCGAAATTTTTATATGGGGGACTAAGTACAAAAATGGTCCTATTATATTCCGATTTGATAAGGTTGCTAAGTACACGTTTAGCACCTAAAAATAAATTTTTTATCAAATATTTCCATTTTTATGAATTTTGAGGAAATTATGTGAATATCGGGAAGGTGGTTTGTATGGGGACTACCAGAAGGACTGACCCGATTCCTTTGAAATTTGGAATGGTGATTTGTGCATACAAAATTTGAATACTTGCTGAATTTCAAAGCGATATCTATTATAATACGGTTATTAGAGTCATTAAAGCCGAATCCAAAGGGGGCGTTTGTATGGGGGGCTAGGTCTTAACATGGACCGATTTTCTCCAATTTCAATAGGCTTCGTCCTTGGGCCAAAAGATGCTCAAGTTTCAAATTTCACGTCAATTGATTGAAAATTGCGACCTGTATCGTGCTTAAACCGATAGATGGACAGACGGACGGACGGACGGACGGACGGACGGACAGACGGACGGACGGACGGACATCGCTAAATCGACTCAAAAAGTTATTCTGAATCGATCGGTATACTTGAAGGTAGGTCTAGGACCAATATTTCGGGTAGTTACAAACATCAGCACAAACTCAATATACCCTGTACCACAGAGTGGTGTAGGGTATAAAAACAGTAAACGTCAAATTTTATTCTTGTGTTATCGATAAATTTGGTTATCAAATGATTGAATGTCAAAAAAAATGTAAAAATTTTAAATTTTTTTTTACATTTTTTTTGACATTTACGCATGAATGATATTAAGTGTTGCCAAATTTTTTGTTTTTCATTAAATGAAGCGATTTTTTTGTTTTTTTTGGCGGTTTTTGGTATTTATTAAGCGGATTTTAATTTAAATAAAAGTAATCATCACTATTAGTTTGTTTATTTTATGTTTCTTTTTCATTTCTTCTTTTGCTGTTTCATTCTATCAATTAATAAAAAATAAAATACAAAAAAAATGTAGTGTCATAGGGGCTTTACGTTAAAAAAATTCCAAAATTTTTTTTTCTTTGACAAGAATGCATTAATATTTTTTTGTCGTTCTATATAAAAGTTTTCTGAAAAAATCACTGTTATCATTGAATTTTTTTTTAATGTTGAGATTATGAGAAAAATTTCTTCAATACGGACACACTTTTTATACACTCCAAATATTTTGTGGGCAAAAACGAATGAAAGCCGCATATAAAACAAGTGATTAAACAATTGAAAACCATTCCAGTCGTTATTCATTTGTTTAAACAAACATTAATATTAATTTTTTATTGTTGATAAAATTTTCTAAAATAAATATCAATAAACATTAAAAAAAACGTTTCTTTAATTTTTTACCAACAATTAACAATTATTAAGAAACGAGTGAGAATGTTAAATTCGACTGTGCCGAATCTTTTATGCCCTCCAAAAAATTAAAACAAAAATTTTCAGGGCCGTTTTTTTGGGAGGGGTATCATTAAATACCATTAGTAAAAAATAAAAGAATAATCAGCTATTTTTACTTACAGAACAAAAAAAATCAATTTAAAAATTGAAAGTTAATAAAAGTCTTTATTTTTTATGATTTCATTCCTGAAACAACGCAGAGAAGTAGTTATTAATAAAAACTGAACAATAAACTAATATTTTTTCATTAAAAAACAACTAAATGTCAAACATTTTAAATAAACTATAAAATTAAACTATGAAAGAACAGATTTAAAAAAAATGTTGTTAATATCTGAGATATATTTTCTTAATGAAAATGTTACACTAAAAGAATTATGAAGGTAAATTACAGTGAATATTCACTAAAAAGAAATAAAATTTTATTTAGCAACCGTTTCACCAATTTTCCATTTAAATTAAAATCATATTACAGTCAATTTTTAATCTTAATTTGAAGACTTACAAAAATATAAAAAACGAAAGAATATTCTATTATTTTGTATTTAAAAACATTTAAACGAGAGAAGAAATTTTTTAATGCCGAAATTTAGGGGTTAACCACATTAAAAATTTAAATTTTTTAAAGTGGTTGTTGTTTTGGAATCGGTTCTGCAATAAACAGAAATCTGGCCACGCACTCTACCCATCATGCCAAAGTCACTTGATTTCTATCAAGCGAAATGGTTTTAAATTTTTATAAATAATTTTTTGATATTTTTTTTTAAAAACAATAACCCACAAAGTAGGTAAAAACTAATGATTTTCAATAATATTTTTACTAACAGAACAGAAAAATGAATTTAAAAATTGATTGTTAATGAAAGTCTTTATTTTTTATGATGCCATTTCTGAAACAACACACAGATGTAGTCATTAATAAAAACTGAACATTAAACTAGTTTTTTTGTCTTAAAAAAAAAAAAAAACAACTAAACTTAAAACTTTTTTGACAAACTTTAAAACTGTAATTTCGTTGAGAAAGAACGGATTAAAAAAAAAAATGTTAATATCTGAGATATCTTTTCTTAAGAAAAACTATTACACTTGAAGAATTCTGAAGGTTAATTCTAGTAAATATTCACTAAAAACAAATAAAAATTTATTTAACAACCATTCCACCGATTTTTCATTTAAAATTAAATCATGTTACAGTAAATTTTTAATGTTAATTTGATTACTTACACAAATATAAAAACTAATGAATATTCTTTTATTTTGAATTTAGTAACATTTAAACTGCAGAAGCAATTTTTTACTGCCGAAATTTAGGGGTTAATTCATAGAAAATAGTTATTACTCAATTGGGCAATTCCACCTCAAACCACACAGCATTCGGATTTGTCACCTTCGATTGTAATAAAAGTTGCCAAAAATATTGCAAATGGATAGTGTTCCTAAAATCATTACCTTTCTGGATCCAAAATCTTTTGGTTTTCGAAATATGGCGGCTCAAAAATTGGCGAAAGCGTAAAAATTTCAATAAGGTACATATACAAAGGGGCCCCTAACTTATAAACTATACAACTTACAGTTTCCAAATGGGTACCATTTTAAAGGTAAAAAGATTATATTAAAAATGACGTATATACATTTTTTTTGTAATGAAAGGTCAAAGGTCATATTTCAAGGTCTAATGTTTAAAGACCTATATCTCAAAATCCGATATTTTTAAAATTCTCAAAAAAATATATGATAATAAATATGTCTTCCCCTACATTTGTATCTAAATTTTAAAGTGGACACTCATTTTGTTCCGAAGTTATGGAGAAAAACGTGCTCGAAGGCAAGATTTTCTCTAAGAGTTCATATGCAAAAGCTTGCACACACGCAACAGTATAGCAGTAAACAAACAATGGGCCGTCCTAAAAAAAAAACTAAACTCATTGTTCAGCCATATTTCGACCTCCTGAATTTAATTTCACTATCAAAATTAAATTTTATAGTAGGGTTTCTTGTTTTTACAAGGAAAATCTTCAAAGTGTGCCCAAGAAAGACAAAAAAAATCTGACATCGACCTGTCTGAGCTATTTGGTCTAAATTTAGTTTTAAAGGGTTAAACAGGGTCAAAAATTAACCATTTTTACTAATTTTCACTTTTAGGTACATAGATGTCGCGTATATCACATCCGTTTCATTTGAAAGCAAATTGTTGCAGTCAGTTTGAGACATTTTATTTGTTGTATAATTGTTTTGGTTAAAAATGTATAGTTTTTGTTAAACTATATAGTTTTTGTTAAACAAATTCAAATATTGGTACTATTTTCCATTTAAATTAAGCAATCACATGAATTTTTTATTAGCAGTATTCCTTACAGGTCGGGTTTCATCCGTATTTTAGAAAAAAAAAAAAATTTTTAGTGTGTACAAAATAAAGTAAAAATTCAAAGAAATTCGAAACATTAGTGTTTTCATTTCTAAACCACTTTTATGCTTGATTACATTCTTGTTTATGAGCTTTATTCCGATTTGAACACACGGTTTCTCCACCCCATTCCTATTTCCCTAATATAGAAGAATATAGGTTTCGAATGAAACTTTAAACTTCAAAATAACTAAAAAAAAAGACAAGCTCAGACTGGTTGATTTTAGATTTACTTTTTTTAGCATGTGTATAAATTTCAAAAAAGTCAGGTATGTTCACTTTCGAGGAATTTCCTTGTAAAAGAAGAAGAAACCCATACAAAAGAACTCAAAATACATAAGAAGTAGTATGTATTGTTCTAGACCCGCACCTTTGTTTACGACCATGTATATTGTTTTGTTTGTGCAATCTTTTTCACATGAACTCGAAGTAAAAACCTTACCTTCGAGCACGTTTTCCTCTGTAACTTTGGAACCATATGAGTGTCCACCCTGAAATTTTGATACAAATGTAGGGAAAGACCTGATTGTTATCATATATTTTTTTGAGAATTTTAAAAATATCGGATTTTGAGATATAGTTCTTTGAACATTAGACCTTGAAATATGACCTTTGACCTTTCATTTCAAGAAAAAATTGAATATGTCACTTTTAAGGTAATATTTTTACCTTTCAAATGGTACCTATTAGGTAATTGTAGGTTTTATAGTTTTAAAGTTATGGGTGACTTTGTATTTGCACCTTATTGAAAATTTGACGTTTTTGCCAATTTTCAAGACGCCATATTTCGAAAAATAAAAATTTTTGGAGTCTTTAAGGTAATGATTTTATGAAAACTGCCCATTTTGAATACTTTTTGTGAATTTCATTAAAATCGTAGGTGACAAATCCGAAAATGACAGTTTTCTGTGCGGTTTGACATGGAATCACCCAATTATAAGTCAAATTTTTTAATGTGGTTGTTGTAAACAATCATAAAAAAATTTGAATTGTGTTTGAAAATTAAAAAAAAACTGAAAAATAAAATTGACAAATAATTTTAAATTTTGAGACTTTTTGTGATTAAGTTTAGAACAAACAGAGAAAATATGAAGTTTAAAACTAATTAAATTGGTCATAACCAGTCATAACTGTGAATACGTCCGTTAATATAACGAAAATCAATTTTCAATTATTTTTTTTTAATTACAGAAGTAGCTAAAAACAAGAAATCCTTTAAAAATTTGGTGATTTTTCTTTGAAAATAGCTTTACTGATAACTTCTTTTGAAAAGTTACAAACAGTTAATCACATAATTTTCTTAGTGTATTCAAAAATAAATTATTTGGTATTGGAGCCTCCTTAGCAAGAGGTAAAAGGGGGTCGTTATGTTATGGAAAAATGTTAGGGGAAAAATAAGTGGGGGTCAGTCTTACATTTTCCCTCTCTTGGAGGTATTACGTAAGCGTTAGGAGCCGATTTCCATTTTTTTTTTTGAATATAATACATTTTTCACTATTTGACAGCTTTCGCACACACACAATACTCTCTAGTGTATTCATGGAGTAGGTCGGGACAAACTAAGCTTTTCTACGAATTAAACTTTATATTTCAAATATTTTGTTGCACACACCTCATTTTTCCATTATTATCAGTATACCGAATTCTGTTAAAATAGTTTTGTAATCACAGTTTCCATGAAAATGATTTTTAAAAACAAATTTATAAACTCAACACTCAAAGTATAAATTCATAACAACTGCAATGCCCTAAATTAAATAAAATTCATTGAAAATAACACCGCTCTACAAATCTGAGGTTTGTCGCTGCGTTTTGGATGAAACCAAAAAAAGTTGATAGGGTTTGGTGCCCCGATTCCAAAACGGTCACTCAAATTTTTCTATCACGTCACAATTTTGAGAAAATCACGGTTAAAGTGTCAAAAAATGCCGATTTTGACCATTTTTGAACGCCTATAAAATAAGATCCTGACATGCAAATGACTTGGTGTCTAGCTCATTCGAAAGTGTGTAATTTTCTCTGTCAGACAAGATCAAATCTTCTTGGAGTTTAATTTTCTAAAATGGTAAAAAAATCATTAGAAACAAGTGCTTTAAATCTAAAATTTACGTATGAATTTTTATGGAAATTTGTTAAAAACACTGTGTAAATAAACTAAATATTGAAAAAATTGAAGGTTTTTTGCTAATGATTTTTTTACCATTTTAGAAAATTAAATTTTTATAACATTTTATCTTATCTTTAAGAGAAAATTACAGGCTTTCAAATGAGCTTGATACCAAGTCATTTGCATGTCAGGATATTATTTTATAAGCTTCTAAAAAGGGTCAAAAATGCCCTTTTTCGGCACTTTAACCGCGAATTACTCAAAATCCTGACGTGATGGACAAATTTGGGCTCCGGATTTGGAATCAGCGCAACAGACACTATCCAAATCACTAACCAGAATCCAATACGCATTTTCTTGTTGTGCTGTGTAATTTTTGTTGGAAAAACAAATACAAAATCAATTTATAAGTTTTATAAAATTAAATTATAATAAATAGAAAAAAGGTAAAAAAGGAAAAAATGGATACATGTTGGGTAATTCCAAAAATTTTCGCCCCACTGTTCGGAAACGTGCCTTTGGACGCCACTGAGAATTTGGCTCATAGATATCCACGTTTATATGAGATATGTTGCATTTTTGGATTCTCAAAATTTGCTGTAGTTTTCAAATTATCGCGGGTCAAAGTACGACTTTTTTAGCAAAAGTCACAAAAATACATGACGTTTAACGTGCTCTAACTTTTTAACTAGTAATCCGATTATCACAAGTAATGGCTCATATGAAAGCTTAATTCTTCTTCTTTTAGGAAATATTTTCAAAAGCATACGGTTTTTTTCCAGAAGTCTTGCAAAAATTAAAAAACATTTTTTTTTTGCGAATATTTAAAAAAACACATCTTCGATTTTTTTAAAAAAAAGTTTGGTGATAAACAATACTGTTTTGTACAACATATCCAAAATTCAGAGTGGGATCCCAATGGGATAAAAAAATATTCTGGTTTTAGTACGAAGATCTTAAATTTTACCTTAGAAAATTAAAATTTTATGTTTCTTCAATATAAAAATTTAAATTTTCAAAGAAAATTATACTATTAAAATTTTGAAAAACATTCAAAACATTAGAAATTTAAATTTTCAAAGGGAAAAATATGAGAACCTCGTACTTAAAACAGAATAGTTTTTGATCCCATGGAGATCCCACTCTGAATTTTGAATATGTTATACAAAACATTGTTATTTTTCACCAGAATTTTTTTAAAAAAAATCGAAGATGTGTTTTTTAAAATATTCGAAAAGAAAAAATGTTTTTGCATTTTTGCATCATTTCTGTAAAAAAAACTATTTTATTTTAAAAATATTTTCTAAAAGAAGAACCCCAGCTTTCACATGAGCCTAAATTTGTGAAAATCGGGTCATTGGTTAAGAAGTTACAGCTCTTTAAACGTGATGTATTTTTCTTACTTTTGCTTAAAAAGTCAATCTTTGACCCGCCATAATTCGTTAAATACACCAAATGTAAAAAAATGATATATGGTACATATATCATATTTATGAGGGCTATCTATGTGTCAAGGCTCAAATTAATCTGAGACACCATTTCCAAAAATGACTAAAATTTGAGCTAAATTTTCTGGAATGGCCCTGTTGAAACATTTATTTATTATGATATTTACGTTAAAATATCCCATTGTTCCAAATGCAAGACCTTGAACTTCTCTTGGCATGCAAATGTTTATTTTTTTTTTAAGTACAATCAAAAGTAGCTTTTTTAAAAGGTTATTTTATTTCTTAGGGGAAAATTTTTTCCCTTAAATACATTTTTTTCATTAACCCTTAATATCCTGACTTTTTTTTTTTGAGCCGAAAAAAATATATGGTATAAAACTCGCAATTCTAACTAACTTTTGTTCTACGACTTTATAGGCTACACTTACCTGAACTATGTGAAGAAAACCTGGTTGGACCCTTGGGATTCAACCAGGCACTCGGAGATATAAATTTTACCTAGGTATTTTTGTAACACTTTTTTTAGTTTTAAACATTCTGAAAATTGAAAAAATTAACGGAATAACTTTTTCAGCTTCGATTTTGACGTTTTTACACAAAAAATTATTTTTTAAAAATATGTAATTTTTTGAGGAAAAATTATTATATTATAAAATTATTCTTTGAGAATATCATAGCTTTAATTAGTAAAGGCAAAATGACCTCGAGCTAGAATAAAAATAAATAAAATATTTAATGGTCGAATAAAACAATTTTTATTTTTTAATAAAAATTAATTAGAATTTCCTAAAATTATGCTTTAAAAAATTTCTTATCATTTCATACACTTGGATGTGATGGAGTGATACATGGCGTATAATTGATAAACTGATTTAAATTTACAACAAGTATACGCACAGATGCCCTTTGATAAAGCCATGTATTGTTTGTTTTCTCTATAACTCAAATAAAAGACATTGAAATTCCTTCGTCCTTTAAAAATAATTTTATTTTTTAGTGTAGAAAATTCGAAGTTGTTCTCTAAAGTTTCTAATTATAAATGTTGTTTTTTTATTTTTAGTACCAAAAGGTACATAAAAATAAAATGTATTTATTCGGCCTTTATATATGTATATATATTCGATTAGAGTTTTATTCTAGTTCGAGGCCCAAAAATATTTCTATTTATGATATTGTCATAATAGAGTATTTTTAATTTATTGCTTTAAAAAGTTACTATCTCATAGTATGTCTGTACTGATCAGTTTCATCCCCACTAAAGGAATCTTCAGCAGACTTTAGAGAATCATCGTTGGTCAATCAAACATCAAACCAGACATAATATTTGATATATTTCCCAAGTTATATGAGAAGTACTATTATGAAGGTCCGAAATCTGTTTTCCAACAAAAATAACTCTTTTAAAGCAAAAATTGTATATATTAAATCACCGTCGGTAACTATTAATATATGTGTTGCTGTTATTTTACAATAACAACAGTGCCTAACCAAACAATAGTGTTGGTAGGATAAGTCGTACTAAACTTTGTGTTAAATGTTGTTTTTTTATTTTTAGTACCAAAAGGTACATAAAAATAAAATGTATTTATTCGGCCTTTATATATGTATATATATTCGATTAGAGTTTTATTCTAGTTCGAGGCCCAAAAATATTTCTATTTATGATATTGTCATAATAGAGTATTTTTAATTTATTGCTTTAAAAAGTTACTATCTCATAGTATGTCTGTACTGATCAGTTTCATCCCCACTAAAGGAATCTTCAGCAGACTTTAGAGAATCATCGTTGGTCAATCAAACATCAAACCAGACATAATATTTGATATATTTCCCAAGTTATATGAGAAGTACTATTATGAAGGTCCGAAATCTGTTTTCCAACAAAAATAACTCTTTTAAAGCAAAAATTGTATATATTAAATCACCGTCGGTAACTATTAATATATGTGTTGCTGTTATTTTACAATAACAACAGTGCCTAACCAAACAATAGTGTTGGTAGGATAAGTCGTACTAAACTTTGTGTTAAATGTTGTTTTTTTATTTTTAGTACCAAAAGGTACATAAAAATAAAATGTATTTATTCGGCCTTTATATATGTATATATATTCGATTAGAGTTTTATTCTAGTTCGAGGCCCAAAAATATTTCTATTTATGATATTGTCATAATAGAGTATTTTTAATTTATTGCTTTAAAAAAGTTACTATCTCATAGTATGTCTGTACTGATCAGTTTCATCCCCACTAAAGGAATCTTCAGCAGACTTTAGAGAATCATCGTTGGTCAATCAAACATCAAACCAGACATAATATTTGATATATTTCCCAAGTTATATGAGAAGTACTATTATGAAGGTCCGAAATCTGTTTTCCAACAAAAATAACTCATTTAACACAAAGTTTAGTACGACTTATCCTACCAACACTATTGTTTGGTTAGGCACTGTTGTTATTGTAAAATAACAGCAACACATATATTAATAGTTACCGACGGTGATTTAATATATACAATTTTTGCTTTAAAAGAGTTATTTTTGTTGGAAAACAGATTTCGGACCTTCATAATAGTACTTCTCATATAACTTGGGAAATATATCAAATATTATGTCTGGTTTGATGTTTGATTGACCAACGATGATTCTCTAAAGTCTGCTGAAGATTCCTTTAGTGGGGATGAAACTGATCAGTACAGACATACTATGAGATAGTAACTTTTTTAAAGCAATAAATTAAAAATACTCTATTATGACAATATCATAAATAGAAATATTTTTGGGCCTCGAACTAGAATAAAACTCTAATCGAATATATATACATATATAAAGGCCGAATAAATACATTTTATTTTTATGTACCTTTTGGTACTAAAAATAAAAAAACAACATTTAACACAAAGTTTAGTACGACTTATCCTACCAACACTATTGTTTGGTTAGGCACTGTTGTTATTGTAAAATAACAGCAACACATATATTAATAGTTACCGACGGTGATTTAATATATACAATTTTTGCTTTAAAAGAGTTATTTTTGTTGGAAAACAGATTTCGGACCTTCATAATAGTACTTCTCATATAACTTGGGAAATATATCAAATATTATGTCTGGTTTGATGTTTGATTGACCAACGATGATTCTCTAAAGTCTGCTGAAGATTCCTTTAGTGGGGATGAAACTGATCAGTACAGACATACTATGAGATAGTAACTTTTTAAAGCAATAAATTAAAAATAGTCTATTATGACAATATCATAAATAGAAATATTTTTGGGCCTCGAACTAGAATAAAACTCTAATCGAATATATATACATATATAAAGGCCGAATAAATACATTTTATTTTTATGTACCTTTTGGTACTAAAAATAAAAAAACAACATTTAACACAAAGTTTAGTACGACTTATCCTACCAACACTATTGTTTGGTTAGGCACTGTTGTTATTGTAAAATAACAGCAACACATATATTAATAGTTACCGACGGTGATTTAATATATACAATTTTTGCTTTAAAAGAGTTATTTTTGTTGGAAAACAGATTTCGGACCTTCATAATAGTACTTCTCATATAACTTGGGAAATATATCAAATATTATGTCTGGTTTGATGTTTGATTGACCAACGATGATTCTCTAAAGTCTGCTGAAGATTCCTTTAGTGGGGATGAAACTGATCAGTACAGACATACTATGAGATAGTAACTTTTTAAAGCAATAAATTAAAAATACTCTATTATGACAATATCATAAATAGAAATATTTTTGGGCCTCGAACTAGAATAAAACTCTAATCGAATATATATACATATATAAAGGCCGAATAAATACATTTTATTTTTATGTACCTTTTGGAACTAAAAATAAAAAAACAACATTTAACACAAAGTTTAGTACGACTTATCCTACCAACACTATTGTTTGGTTAGGCACTGTTGTTATTGTAAAATAACAGCAACACATATATTAATAGTTACCGACGGTGATTTAATATATACAATTTTTGCTTTAAAAGAGTTATTTTTGTTGGAAAACAGATTTCGGACCTTCATAATAGTACTTCTCATATAACTTGGGAAATATATCAAATATTATGTCTGGTTTGATGTTTGATTGACCAACGATGATTCTCTAAAGTCTGCTGAAGATTCCTTTAGTGGGGATGAAACTGATCAGTACAGACATACTATGAGATAGTAACTTTTTAAAGCAATAAATTAAAAATA
The DNA here is from genome assembly GCA_963921195.1 of Pegoplata infirma. NCBI lineage: Eukaryota > Metazoa > Arthropoda > Insecta > Diptera > Anthomyiidae > Pegoplata > Pegoplata infirma. Next base: position 101,139,366 of record OY992537.1, read on the forward strand.
CTCTATTATGACAATATCATAAATAGAAATATTTTTGGGCCTCGAACTAGAATAAAACTCTAATCGAATATATATACATATATAAAGGCCGAATAAATACATTTTATTTTTATGTACCTTTTGGTACTAAAAATAAAAAAACAACATTTAACACAAAGTTTAGTACGACTTATCCTACCAACACTATTGTTTGGTTAGGCACTGTTGTTATTGTAAAATAACAGCAACACATATATTAATAGTTACCGACGGTGATTTAATATATACAATTTTTGCTTTAAAAGAGTTATTTTTGTTGGAAAACAGATTTCGGACCTTCATAATAGTACTTCTCATATAACTTGGGAAATATATCAAATATTATGTCTGGTTTGATGTTTGATTGACCAACGATGATTCTCTAAAGTCTGCTGAAGATTCCTTTAGTGGGGATGAAACTGATCAGTACAGACATACTATGAGATAGTAACTTTTTAAAGCAATAAATTAAAAATACTCTATTATGACAATATCATAAATAGAAATATTTTTGGGCCTCGAACTAGAATAAAACTCTAGTTTCTAATTATAATTAATTTTATTCCATAGAATTAAACTAAATTTATAATTGTAAAAAAAATATTTGAAATCCAATTTTAACTCAAACAAATGCATTAACATTTATGAACCAACTTTTTTCTGCCTTTTGCCACAAATTGTGTTTGTTGGAATTTTTGGTAAAAGGCTTCTTCGATGCACAAATAATCAAGAGCGCAAGAATATTTTAGTATTAATTAAAAAACAATTTTATGTCAAGAAAAACTTTTAGTTCATTACGTTTACTTAGTTATCAAATAACTAAACCATTGCGAACCATGCAATGACAAAAGGCCTTTTAAAACCTTCAACTATAGTATGACGGTAAACTCGCATTATTATTCCATGGGTAACACATCCAAATATTGTTCGGGGACCCGATAAAATATACACCTCATGTACAATTTTCTGAGCCCTCATGAATTTGGACTCTTTTAAGTCTATAAAATATGAATAATTTTAGAACGATCAGAATTTAGAGTCCTATTTGATTCATATTTGACTCTTATTTATGAACATTTGAAGAATTGAAAATATTGATAAACGACTCACAATCAGTAAAGAATTAGAACATATATTTTTTTACAGTCTTTTATGAGTCATATAAGAGCGCTCAAAAAGAGGGATCATGTGAGCGGTAAAAGATGATGGCCTTAAAAAATGGGTTGTAGATTGAGGGTAGGTATGATCTGACAAGATGTTGGTATTTAAAAAATATTGTAGATCGGTCATTTATTTGACTCGTCTAGGGGCAGTTAAAGTGGTAAGATCAAATTTTCAAGACATGGGAATTTGTATGGGAGCTCATTTAGGGAGTGGACAACGGTGGTAGGTATATTCGGAATTTTTTATTTTTAAGGTAATTTAAGGGGGTCGGTCTTTTATCTTTTTTGGAAGGCACTATTGGCGCGGTAGGAGATTTTTTAATAAAACAAATATATAAAATATGGGTACCGCCTTAAGGGTTGATGTAAGGGGTTAGATACGTTGTAAAAAAATGTTGGAATGAAAACATTATTGGCATATGAACATTAGATTGCCCAGAAATTTTTTTCTTTTTTTTAGGTCTTACCCACAAAATTTATTCTTTTTTATGAAAAAAATTTCGTTTTTTTTTGGGATTTTTAAAATAAAATCTTAAGGTGGCGCTCCCGGCTTTTTTACGAAAATCTACGAATTTAAGGTTTTTAATTATTTAAATTGTTTAAATGCTTTAAATTGGTGAAGCAAAAAAAAAAAATCATCAAAAAGGAGACTTGCGCTAAAATTATGTATCGTCCATTCCATAAGATATTGCCTATTCTATATATCCCACTCTTTAAGAAATTTTACATAATGCCATGAAATAATGCATAGAAACCAGACATGTGCACGGATGGTGTTAAAATGCGTTTAGAGACATTCTAAAAAATTTAGAATGTGGACAATATTCTATTCTTATCGTTCAAAGCGAATGAGTTTTTCATTCTATGCTCACAGTGCAAGAGAAAGCTACACACACTAGTGTAACGACATTCGTAACACGAATGAACCAATTAGGGAGTACATAGACAGCCAATAATTTGAAAATACTATACTCTGAAGCGTGTGAATAGAATGATTTTTATAAAAAAAAAAAAATATTGTTTGGCTATTTGGGGGAATTCTTTTATAAAAAAAATATATGTATGCTAATTAAAATAAACATTTTGTTATGTAGAATAAATGAAGAGGTAAATAAAAAATAATTATGGGGAAAATTAATTTATAAATAGGAGTGGATAAAAAAATTTTTACACATAAAAATAAATATTAGGGTGGATTGAAAAATTATTTTTCTATTTCGAAAAATAATGTTCAATGTGGTAAAAAAATTGTTTTGCTTTATGGCAGAAAATGTTAATACCTATAATGATGAAATATGTAGTGTGACCAAATACAATTTTTTTTCACAAAATTTTCAACTATCTGCTAATACCGAAGACGATTTTTTTTTAATTCGATTTTTTGTGAAACCAAACAAATTTATGTAGCAAAAGTTTGTCTATTTTTTTGTATGTGCATTAGGGTGGAGCAACTTATGCTTTTTTCGAATTTCGAAAACGTCGGTGAAAAAAAATATTTTTTTTTGTTCAAAATATTAAGGCTGAATAAAATATTATGCACCCTCAACCGTAAACTAGCGTAGAGAGATTTCCGTTATATGAGAACAAATGAGTGCAATTATTCTTCTTTCAGACCGTGATTTTCTATTTGATTTTGATCACTACGCTACGTAAGGGTGACAGTTACGGGTAGTAGACTGGCATTTTTTCTCAACTTTCGATTTTCCCAAGTGTCCGGGCAAATTTTTATTGTCCAAGGTCTAAAACTTATGTGGTACAAATTTGAGGTCAATCGGATTAAATTAACCCGTGGCGCCCGGCGGTCAAAGTTTTGTATTTTTGAAAAATTAAAAAAAAATAAATAAATAATTTAAATTTCTTTCGACACATCATATTTGTTAATTTTGATGCGGTGAGCACGACTATCAAAAAAAAAAATTAAAATCGGTCGAACGGTTTTCGAGATATCGCCATTTGAAATTTGCAAAAAATGGCGGTTTTCTCCTACGTTCAAGAAATTTTTTAAAAAACATCACAATTTTTTCCCCCTCGGCCATTTCATAGAGCTTAAGACAATCTTTCATTTAAATCTAATTTGAGCCAAATCCGATCATTTTATCCCGTGGCGCCCTTCGGTCAAACTTTTGGATTTTTGAAAAATTTCCACCAAAAAATTAGATTTTTTAAAAATTTAAAAATTTAAAAAAAAATGTTTTTGATACATACATTATTTTAATTAATTTTGTCATGCTAAAAACGAATGTCATAAAATTTCTTGAATCGGTCAAACGGTTTTCGAGATATCCCCATTTGAAATTTTCAAAAAAATGCCCAAAATGGTGGTTTTTTCCTACGTTAAAGAAATTTTTTAAAAAACATCACAATTTTTTTTTTCCTCGGCCATTTTATAGAGCTTAACACAATCTTTCATTTAAATCTAATTTGAGCCAAATCCGATCATTTTATCCCGTGGCGCCCTTCGGTCAAAGTTTTGGATTTTTGGTGGAAATTTTTCAAAAATCCAAAACTTTGACCGAAGGGCGCCACGGGATAAAATGATCGGATTTGGCTCAAATAAGATTTAAATGAAAGATTGTCTTAAGCTCTATGAAATGGCCGAGGAAAAAAAAATTCTGATGTTTTTTTAAAAATTTCTTGAATGTAGGAAAAAACCGCCATTTTTTTCAAATTTCAAATGGCGATATCTCGAAAACCGTTCGACCGATTTTAATTTTTTTTTTGATATTCGTGCTCACCGCATCAAAATTAACAAATATGATGTGTCGAAAAAAATGTACATTTTTTATTTATTTTTTTTTTAATTTTTCAAAAATCCAAAACTTTGACTGCCGGGCGCCACGGGTTAATTTAAGCCGATTGACCTCAAATTTGTACAACATCCGTTTTAGTCCTTGTAGAATAAAAAAATGACCGGACTTTGAAAATTGGAGAAAAATTTTTTTGGCCATACAGAAAAATGTCAGTCTAACGGGTAGCTAACCCAGCCTTTAGTTTATATTCGGACATTACTGAAATGTGTTTTTATGATAAACTTTTTTTTTCTGTAAAGAAATTTAAAAAAATGTTCTTTAAAAACAACTTATTTTTTTTTAAATTAATTTCAAATTGCATTAAAGGCCAAATTAAATAAAACGACAAATAAAAATATACATCTTCTCAAAACTGAGCCAAAATGACGTTATATTTTCAGAAAAAAACGAATTAAAAATATTTTTTGCAAAACAAGAAATAATGTGCTCGATTCTGAAATACGATTTCACATTCACCAAATTTTTAAAAATTTGATATTCTTTCGAATTTAAGGATTTTAAAATTTTTTTCTTGTAAAAATTAAAGATCTAGTTAATAGCCTTGTTTTTTGCAGACCGGATTAAGATTAGGATTAACTTTATTTTATTAAAAAATGGGTCAAATCAGGTCCAGATTTTTTTTTTGTAATTTTTTTTCTGAAATTATACGCAATTAGTAAATATAAACAGGAAAACAAATTAAGCTTTGACCAAAATGTTAAGAATGAAAAATAAATAAGTTAAATCCTAGGATTAACTCAGATTTATTTATACCATTTTACATTTTGAGCAACGCTTAATTTATTTCCTGTTTATATTTACTAACTAGCTTACCATCCCGGTACTTCGTTACCGGTTGTGTTGAATACTGGATAATAGAAGGATCAGATTACTCTATCGATTTCCAAAAAATTCCCCTACGTAGTCTTTGTTTTATTCACTTGTGGACGTTTAAGTCTTCCATAAAAAAATATTTCAATGAATAATTTAAACAATAAAATTTGAATAACGTCGCTGGTATCTTATCATGTTCGTTCCGGGGGAGAAATATATTGACAATTTTCGAAGCCTTATGTCGGGATTTTGGATTTTGAGTGAATAAATATTTCAGTGAAAAAGAAATTGGAATAAAAAAATAAGTTGGAGTGAAAAAAATATATAGAGGGAAAAAATATGGAGTAAAAAAAGCTAAACACGAAAAATTTGAGTAAAAAATATAATTCCATATTGTTCCCTGCTCTATTCCATTTTCTTCCCCGTTATACTCCATTTCAATACCAATTCCATCTCCTTCTTCTAAGGTCATTATTATAGATCCAAAAAGTAACAAAAGTACACTTTATTACCCCCATTAAAAACGGAATTTCCAAAAAGTACCTTTTCCAGAATGTTGTTTCTTCACCGAAGTATCCTATAATCCATATTTCAATTATCTAGGATCATTGTTTTAGCAAATATTAAAAGTACTTTTTACCCCCGTTAAGTAACGGAATTTCCAAAAAGTACTTTTTCCAATCTTTTTTTCACCGAAGGATTTTACATTTCAAATTTTAAGTTTCTGTGACCATTATATTTTTTGGAACCTTTTCCAATTTCAAGTTTCTATGATTATTATTTCAGAAAATAAAAAATTACCACAAAGTGTACTTTCGGTACTTTTAACAAAACGTACTTTTTATAGAAGGTACTTTTTATAAAAGGTACTTTTTATAAATGTTACTTTTTATAAAAGGTACTTTTTATAAAAGGTACTTTTTATAAAAGGTACTTTTTATAAAAGGTACTTTTTATAAAAGGTACTTTTTATAAAAGGTACTTTTTATAAAAGGTACTTTTTATAAAAGGTACTTTTTATAAAAGGTACTTTTTATAAAAGGTACTTTTTATAAAAGGTACTTTTTATAAAAGGTACTTTTTATAAAAGGTACTTTTTATAAAAGGTACTTTTTATAAAAGGTACTTTTTATAAAAGGTACTTTTTATAAAAGGTACTTTTTATAAAAGGTACTTTTTATAAAAGGTACTTTTTATAAAAGGTACTTTTTATAAAAGGTACTTTTTATAAAATGTACTTTTTATAAAAGGTACTTTTTATAAAAGGTACTTTTTATAAAAGATACTTTTTATAAAAGGTACTTTTTATAAAAGGTACCATTATTTCAGTAAATTAAAAAAGTACCAAAAGTACACTTTTTTCCATTTTACTCCCGTAGAGTCAACATTGGCAAAAACCCAGCATTGGTAAATATTTTTTCCGGGAGGTGAACCCACATTGCAAATTTTAAGTTTCTAGGACCATTATTTGAGAAAATATAAAAGGTACCAAAAGTACAGTTTTTTACCCTTTTTACCCCTTAGAATCAACATTGGCAAAATCCAGCCTTAGTAGATTTATATTCCGGGAGCTGAACCTACATTCAAAATTTCAAGTGTCTAGGACCATTATTTAAGGAAATAAAAAAGGTACCGAAGGTACATTTTTTTACCCTTTTTACCCCCTTAGAATCAACGTTGGCAAAAATCCAGCCTTACTGGATCTATATTCCGGGAGGTGAACATACAGTCCAAATTTCAAGTTTCTGTGACCATTATTTCAGGAGATATAAAAAGTACCAAAAGTGCAGTTTTTTACCCTTTTTACCCCCTTAGAATCAACATTGGCGAAAATCCGGCCTTACCGGATCTATATTCCAGGAGTTGAACACACAGTCCAAATTTCAAGTCTCTGTTACCATTATTTCAGGAGATATAAAAAGTACCAAAAGTACAGTTTTTTTACCCTTTTTGTCCCCTTAGAATCAACATTGGCAAAAGTCCGGCCCTACTGGATCTATATTCCGGGAGGTGAACATACAGTCCAAATTTCAAGTCTCTATGACCATTATTTCAGGAGATATAAAAAGTACCAAAAGTTCAGTTTTTTACCCTTTTTACCCCCTTAGAATCAACATTGGCAAAAATCCAGCCTTAGTGGATCTATATTCCGGGAGGTGGACCTACAGTTCAAATTTCAAGTCTCTAGCTTCAGCGGTTTGGGCTGGGCGATGATGAATGAGTATGTCAGTCAGTCAGTCAGTCAGTCAGTCAGTCAGTCACATTACTCTTTTATATATATAGATTGTATGTAGATTCAGAAAAAAAATTTAAAAAAATATGTCTGAACTTGATTTGACCCATTTTTTAACTAAATGGAGTTAATCTTAATCCGGTCTGCAAAAAACAAGCTTAATATCTTAAGAACAAGTTTAAAAATCTAAAATTCGAAAGAATATCAAATTTTTAAAAATTAGGTGAATGGTGAAATCGTATTCCAGAATCGAGCACAATAAAATATTTTTTTGCAAAACAAGAAAAAAAATTTTACGGACAAAAAAAATTGTTTACCATAAAAACACTTTTTAAGTAATGTCCGAATATTAAATAATTTAAGAAAAAAAAATTTTTTTTTACTTTGTTAGGAACTTTCCGATTTTGAAGCCAAGGCCGTTGTATCAAAGGATCAATATTTTAATGTGTTAATATCAACCCTAAAAGGCAACTTTACCGACCCAACCTTTTTTGAAATAGATCTAATTAGCTCCACCCTAATGTATATATATGAACATTTTTCCCTACGGTACTATTTAATCTTTTTTATATTTCTCTTCACCCTAACATATTTGTAATTTAAAAAAATTTAAAGCGGTACTTATTGTTGTTGGGAATAATGTTGTTTCTCTTACTTTTAGCTAAAAATAAAAAAACACAATGTTTATGATTTGTTTCAATGACACCGTAAGATTGTGCGTGTGCGTGTACGAGCAAGTGTAAAATGACGAACAGAAAACTAACTGCATAATTTGCATATTTTTTTATACATATAAATATATTTTTTTATATATTTATTATCCTAATACATTTTTTCACAAAGCATATTTTTATACCCTCCACTTAGTGATAGAGGGTATATATAAGTTTGTCATTCCGTTTGTAACTCATCGAAATATCGGTCTGGGACCCCATAAAGTATATATATTCATGATGCCCGATCGATTTTAAGACATTCTAGCGATGTCCGTCTGTCCGTCTGTCCGTCTGTCCGTCTGTCTGTGGAAAATGCTCTCGCCGACAAAATATTGCACAGAGATGACTGAAACTCAACATATATGTTGGAAGTTCTCCCGAGAAGTTTGGTATTGCATTTGAGCGATATCGGTTCAGCGGTTCAAAAGTTATGAACGAAAATGTAAGCACACCTCAAAAATTTCAGTACATTCAACATAACCTAAAAATACAAAATGCTTTAATTCGGCTTCTGGTTGACATATGTGAACATAATTGAACACCAAATGGTATTTAAACAAGTACGAACATATTTTTTGACAAAAAAAGAAAAAAATCGCGGATTTTTTTTTTTACCAAAATTTTTTTTCGCGGAATTTTTTTCAATTTTTTTTTTTTTTCAAAAGTAATTTCCTTTTAAATAAAGTTGTTTGCAATAATCTTTTTGAAATTGTGGAGGGTATCACTACATTCGGCAAGGCCGAATTTAACTTTTTTGCTTGTTTTTCATCAAAACGTTTTTTTTACTACCCCCATATTTTTAATAAGTTTTCCAACAATTTTTTTTTAATATTTTTTTACAAAAACATTCTAAGGGATCAGTGTATGTTAAAAATATTCTAGAACACGGTGTAATTTTTATAATCTCTACTATGTTTGTTATTCTAAAAACGAACGTTTGTTTCATTCTAATCGTTCAAACACGACATTTGTCGTGTTCGTTTAAACAAGCAGAGCAAATTTTTTAATTTTTTAATTTGTTGTTTAGCATCATAGTAAACATTCTCATTCGCAAGCACTGTACTCTAAAAGTAGTGTACTCTGAAGCGAATGATTTGGTGTAAGCGAAGAAGGGAATACATTTGATCTCATGTCTGATAGAAACCCCCTTAGGAAGTGAAGATAGGTTATTGGTATACCGCTCTAGGAGGCCCCATGAGACTGGTAGGAGCGGATTTAGTAAAACAAAGTTTAAAAAAAAAAACAAAAAATGTATGGGGAGGACCTTAAGGGTTAAAGATAGAGGGTACGTATGTTCTAAGAAACTATAAGGGTTGAAAAATTACTGGGTGTCGGCCATTTATTTCACTCGTCTAGAGACACTCTTGGGAATGTTATAGCGGTAGGAATTTTTTTTTTATAAAAATGTTGTTTTCGTATGGAATCCCCTATAGGGACTGGATATAGGGCTGGCACCCTAAAAAATGGCCCTAATGCAAAATGACCCCAACGCCAAAAATGAGAAATGACCCTAGTTTTGGGTTCTTTTTAAAAAAGAAATATTACCCCACTTTGAGGTATGAAAAACTGCCCCAAAAAATAAAAACCATTTTTCTGAAAATGAAAAATGGCCCAAAATTGCATTAATTTAGGGGGGGGGGGGGTGAAATAAAGCCATAGGCAAGAAGGCCATATGTCCTTTTTTCTCACTTCATTGAGAAATAAGGCCATATGGCCTTATTACTAACACGATTGAGCAATAAAATCATATTGATTTTGCAACCAAAGTGAAAATATAGCCATAAAAGTTGAAAATGTGGAAATATATTTACACATAAATCCTGGTACAAAAAAAAAATTATTTAGCGAAGCCGCTAAATTAATTTATGGAATAAGTGATCCCTTAGCCCGGCCGACGGCCTGCTACGCAGAAAAACTTTTTTTATTTAACTATCTTTAAATTAAAAAGCCACACATACAAGGAGGTACTGAACTCAGAGTGGCCTATACACTCAAAAAATTATGTCATTAACTGTTTGTAGTTTATTTAAAAAGTTTTCCGTTTAGTCGTTTTTTAAAGAAAGAACATTTGTTTGATGTTCAGTTTTTATAAATGACTACTTCAGTCCTTTGTTTCAAAAATAACACACTAAAAAATAAAGACTTTCATTAACATTTAATTTTTAAAGTCATTTATTTTTGTTCTGTAAGTAAAAACTACTGATTATTCTTTTGATTTTTAATGATTTGTGTAAGTAATTTTTTTTTAAATTGTTGGTATTTTTTAATGAAATATCATTAGTTTTTACCTACACAAGTCAGTTATTTTTTTGTAGAAAAAAAAAAAAATCAAAAAATTATTTATAGAAATATAAAAACATGTTTGTATCAAGTGACTTTGGCACGATGGTTAGAGTGTCTGGCCAGAATGTAGTTGATTGCGGGATCGATTCCCCAAAAATTTTATTAAAAATTTAAAAAAAAATATTTCAATAAAAAATTGTAAAAATTACCTACGAAATCATTAATTTTTATTGTTTTCGTAGGTTATTTTTTTGAAATTTGTTGGTTAAAATAACAGAACTATCATTAATTTTTAATGTTTTCGTAGGTTATTTTTTTCGAATTTGTTGGTAAAAAAGAATGAAGAAACCGTAATTTTTTAATGTTTAATGTTATTTATTTTAGAAAATTTTGTCAACAGTAAAAAATAAGTGTTGATGTTTGTTAAAACTAATGAACAATTACTGGGATGGTTTTCAATTGTTTATTCACTAGTTTTAAGTGTGTTTTTCATTTGTTTTTGCCTACAAAATATTTTGAGTGTTGGAACCAGTCCTACAAATCTTAATTTAGGGTTTTTTCTTTTTTATTCTATTATTTAGGGGGCTGGTGCCGTTAGGCCCCTTTGAGTTCAGAGGTTTCTGGTATGTGTGGGTTGTTAATTGAAAGATAGTTAAACAAAAAAGTATTTCTGCATAGCCGGCCTTCGGCCGGCCTTAGGAATTACAAACTCCATAAATTAATTTAGCGGCTTCGCTAAATATTTTTTTTTTGGGTAGAAGGATCTTAGGGATTAAAAACTCCATCCCTGAGATGCCTGTGGACAGGATCCCCCACACTAATGACGAACATTTTCAAAAATTTTCAGATGAGTAACAAAGCCATGTGTGGGCAAAAATATTTTTTTTTGTTACTATTTGACATTTTTTTATTTTTATTTTTTTTATGGCACATTATTATCGTTTTGTGCGATTATAAGCTGATACTCGGACTTGTTAATAATGAAAAACTTTAACCCCAAAAAGCGCTGGCCATTTTGAAATAAAATTGCGAATGTGCCCGGCGAAAAACGAAATTAAAAAAATTTCGCTCATTCTCACAATTTTTGAGGAGACTGTACAACGCCCCTAGCTAGGGCACATTAAATTGCTCTTCGATAAGTTGTAGGAAATTACAGCAGTTATCGACTACTCTGATCGGAATTCAATTATGTTAATGTGCACACATGAATTGGCAAAAAACGACAAAAATTATAGAAAACTCAAATTTGGCTTCAATTTTGGATTTTTTGATTAAATGATATTCTGGCAGGTCTATTAACGTCAGATTTATCTCTAAGGTAAAATCAGTCTATCGAATGCTGTTTGACATCTAATACAAAAAAAACAACGACGCAAAATAAAAAAGAATGAAAAAAAAAAATTGGTAAGTTTCATGCCGTTTTTGCTCAATTTTTAGACTTTAAATGGCTACAAATTTTGCAGAAAAGAACTTTTGGAAAAAAAAAAAAAAATGTTACTAGTTTTTTATATTGTTGATCCTTCTGTATTCACAGATTCATGTAAAAGTGTGCACAAAACAAATAATTGGCAGCTAAACTCAGGTATCAAGTGGTGCAAAAGAAAAATATTCTTGCCCATATGGTTTTGTTTAAAAAAGTGGTTGGAATATTATTACTATTTTTTTTTAGTTAAATTGGGGGCTATTTTTCATTATGCAAAATAACCCCAGATAAAAAAAAAATATTAAAAATGACCCTAACAATTTTGGGGTCATTTTTAAATGAAAAATGGACCCAAAATAAATAGGAGGAATGATCTCAAATAAATTGGAAAAATTACCCCAAATTTTGCATGTTGTTGTATTCCATTGTGGGCCATTTTTCATTTTCGTTTTGGGGCCATTTTGCATTGGTTCTATTTTCATGGTGCCGATAAGTATGATTGGAAAAATATGTTAGTGTGAAAAAATCTCACATTTTAACTAGATTTTGGCGACTTTGGGGCAGTTGTGGTGCTTTTTGTGAATTCTTTCACCTACACGCCCAACACAAAAAGCCCCACAACTGTCCCGGAGACGTCTTAAAATAAGTAAAATGTGAGACCGACCCCCATTAATTTTCCATCCCAAATTAAGATATTATTTTAAAAATTCCAAAAAAAAGCTAATTTTTTTTTTCATTAAAAGGAACAAATTTTTTTAGGGCACTCTAATGAACATACATTTGACTCCTTGAGGGTGCTCCTTTTTATGACATCAGCTCCTGCCTCTCACATGGTTTCCCCTAGAGGATGAAATGTGAAACCGAACCCCATTACGTTTTCCCTCCCAACATTTTTTCAGAACGTACCCACCCCCTATTTCCACTTCCAAAGGGGGCTCCCATACAAAATAACACTTTTTTTTTGAAAATACTGGTAAAAATTTTAACATGTAAATTTTCAATATGCAATAAAATTTTCGTTTTGGAATTTCTATAAAAAAAAGTGTTTGGAAGAAATTGTTGTTCGTTTAAACCGGGGCCTTAGGTGGGTCTTTGTGGATTTTTACCATTTTTTGCCCAACTTTGACCCTGATAAGGGGCCATTTCCCCTACCCCACCAATCCCTTTTATACTTATGCTTTTTTTTAACGAACCTCACAAAATAGGGGGTGTTTCATATCGAAATCGAAAACTCCTGCACTTCTCACACCTTTTGCATATAAGGGGTGGTCCAATAACAAGTATCTTTTTAAAAATGCAATAAAATGATCAATACTCAACTTTTTTTGGAATGTTATGGCTTTATTTGAAAGAGCAAACATTCCCATTTTTTATGGAAAACGACTTCATTGATGCGACCTCGGCTTGCTCCGCTGTATCGCGTTGTAGCGCAGTACTGCGCTGCAAAACTGCACGTTTTTCAAAAAAAAGTTTTTAACCGAAATAAAGCACTCAAATTAGGTTATGTTAACAAACAAATTGCTACATCTTGGGATCGTAAAATTCGCACGGTATTGTAAAGAATCCAATTCATCTAAAGGAAGCAACAGATTTGAGTATCAGAATCATTACACAATATTTTCAGAAATACAGCTGAAAACCCCAATTTTCTTTTGTTTGATTTTTTCTGTAGGTACAGATCGAGCACGGGCTCTAATTATATTTGTTATACGGGTTCAAGTTGAAAAAATGCAGAAGAAAAATTGAATTTCTAAAAATTATAGACATTTCTGGTATTTCCTATACCGGTTTCAAACACCCCAGTTAGTGTCATCATCAGTAGGATTTTAAATGTTGGTTTGTCTTGTTAATGAAAACTGTTTTTTTTATATGTGAATTTTTTATATATGTGAATTTTCGTCAAAGATTAGCGCTACAGAGCCATGATTATCGACTTTTTGTTGGCCGTAATAAAATATATCAACTTGGATGACATTTCTTTTCAAAAGGATGTCGCAATATGACCCACAGTCCATCAAATAATCGATATTTTGCGCATTTAGTTCGGAAATCGTGTTTTTAACCATATTCGCGGTGACAATTGATCACTTCAGAGCTGCCGATTAAAACCTTTAGACATTTTTTTGAGGGGTCTCGTTAAAGATCCATGCAACATCGGAAATTCAGAAATGTTCTAGTCCCTTTCGACGAATATCGTTCAAGCCATTCGTGAGATAGAACCAGAAACATTAGAAAAATGGGTGCCGAGGATGAGCTACTGCGGAGCTAACCAAGGCAGCCACATGAATGAAGTCGTTTGCCATAAATAATGGGAATATTTGCTCTTTCAAATAAAGCCATAAGATTCCAAAACTATTGAGTATTGTTCATTTCATTGAATGTTTTAAAAAGATACTTGTTATTGGACCACCCTGTATAAAACAACCCATAAATAAAGTAATTTTTAGTGTATATTTTTAAATGCATGCAAGAATAAATTTGAACAATTCATGGACTCGATGCAGTCTGTAAATTGTTTTCTTCTTTTATTAGAGCTTTTTCTATATATTTTTTTTAAGTATTGTTTTTGTGTATTTTTGTTCAAAATTATTTTTGTTTGTTTTTATATTTTTTTTCTGTTTTCGCACCATCAAATACGTAATTGAACAATTTTATTTAGTCGCAACCACACAAACAACATATCCAGGAAAAAGTTTTTGGAATCAGTTGTTATCGCAACTAATCTACAATATGTTGTTTATGGGAGGCCAGGCTTTACATTTAATTTTCAGTAAAGTGTCGGATATAACTACTCTAGAAAAACTCCTGAAAATATTTAAAGAATTTTTTATAAAAAAAACTTAATGGCTTCTTGACCAAAGGAAAATAATAATAAGATTTATTTTTTTTGCAACCGATAATTTCGCTGGGTTCTTACTAATACAAATTTACATTTTAATGCTTTTTATATGTATGCAAATTGTATATGAATTACTCCTTGTATTAAGGATTCTGGCTGCTTTATGCAATTTTTTTTCACTCTGTTTTGTTGAGTTCATACTAAATGCTAAATAATGCCGTTATATCAGCATATCCGGCATGAATACAGTAGACTTTGCATAATAGAAAATAGTGGCAAAAAACGAAACATATGGATACTACTAGAATATGCTGGATTCCAGCACAGACATGTCTCTGTAACTTTGCTGATTTTGCTTGCTTAATTAAAAAAATATTTTAAGTCAAATTTCGGCAGACGGTGTACGATTTACACCACGCTTAGACCTTTTGGTCTATAGCTTTTTCTAAATATTGAAAGTATGGTAAAATTTTTGTCAAGTTGCCTTTTAGAGCCTTTTAAAAATAGTGCTTTTCTAATTTTTTTCAAAGTGTTTTTTTAAAATACATGTTTGGCCAAAAATAGTGCAACAACTTAAAATTTTTTTGATCATATATTTGAGATCATAGTTCAATTCTACTCTAACGCTTTATATCAGATTTTTATTCCACCCAGTGGCTGCTGTGTAGGCTTTCAAAAAGGCAAAAATCGCGTTTTTTTCGCATTTTTAACCGCGAATAATTAAAGTTCTAGACGTGATGGAAAAATTTGGAGCACAGATTTGGAATCAGCGAGTCATTTTGTGTCAAACTTCAAACCGGAGTAAAAAACATTCGATTTGTTGACCGGTGTTATTCAGCATATGCGATTTATGTGATTTATGCTGAATTATGTGATTTATGTTTAATTTTTAGTTGTAAGTATTTCATATTATAATGTATATCATATACTCAGTTCTATACTGTAATATAAGACTAAGTTTTGTGTATGGGACAACAAATAAATAAATCTAAAGAAAAAAAAAAACAAGTGGCCAGATTTTGGATAAATTAACTTTTTTAAGAAATGGGAATTTTCAGAACGGGCTCTGAAAATTTTTCAAAATTATAACTTTAAATCGATAACCCATTAAAAAGATTTCCGAGTCATTTTTTTCTATAAAAAATTCTCCAATTCAAAAGTTTTTAACAAAAAACTCTCAGTCATTTTGCTATGAAAAAGTTCTTAAATTTTCCAAATTGTTCCAACAAAAAAATTTCGGATTTTGAAAGTTTTTTCCTAAAGAAATATCAGAAACATTTTGCCTGTAGAAAATTTCTCAGATTAAAAAAAAAAAATAAGTGTGTTTTAATTTTAATTAAATAATAAAAATTAGTTATTTATTCGACCTTTTAATAGTGCAATGAAAAAGAGTTTATTGTGATTCGATGCCTTTTCATGTTCCCCATTATGAATTAACATAACAAGTACTTATGATAACTCTACTTCCCAGGAACATTTTTTCAGAACCGATTCTGACAACACTTGTTCTAGAACAGGTTCTTCGGTAACCATACACTATTACACTTTAATTATTCAGAACAAGTAAAGTGAAAATTATTGTGAAGCTTGTTCTCTGCAATCAAAGTTTCATAACATTTTGGTTCTCAGGAATTAAAAAAAAATTATGTGTCAAAAAAATAAAAAAATAAATATCAATTTATCTTTGTTAACCAAGAAAAAACACGAAATTCTACTAAAATAGCAGGATATAATCGGGAAAATTGTTGAAACAAAGGTATGTAAATTAAATTTTCATTGTCTGGGTCGGGTCAAATACTAATAATATTATGTTTTTTATTTTTGTTTGCAGAAAATCCATGTTCTGGTATGTCATTATTGTAAGACCGAAAATGCAACTTTGGAGGAGAGAAAGGATAAATCTGTGTTAAAAAAATGTGAATATTCCATGTTATATATGATTGTCTTTATCTTTGTCTAATAAATTAATGCAACTCAAAATATTTCTTTAATTCTCATTTCTGTTCCAAATTTTACTTCTAGAACCGATTCCGAGGAACAAAAATATGTTCTAATTTTGCTTACGAACACCTGTTGCTTTTGGGACAATCCCTTTGTAAAGAGAATCGGTGATACACAAGAATTAGAACAGGTTCTAGGGAAGTATAAGTTGTTCCACAATCGGTTCTTTGCAACCGAAAATTTTGCTGGGTTTCTTTATTGGGATATTCTCCCATTAAATACTCATAGAGTTTCTTGCTTTCAAAAATTTTTTTTTTTTGTAATTTTCAGGAATGAATTGACGATCGTTTCGGGGGGTTCCAATTCTCCCATCATCAGAATTCTTTAGAAAATTAGGTAATACTGTTAGCATGCAAACATCAAATATTCATACTCTAAATAATCTGAACTTACAAGGGAAGTCTCCCTAGTGTCACCCGCGGATCTTTATGGAATTGGTTTTATTTTGTAGATCAGAAAAAATAAAAGGACAAGTATTTTTTTCTAGCGGCCCAAATTCATATTTAGGGGGTAAAAAGAAGGGGGGAAGACAAGGCCATTTTTCAGTTTTTTTCGTTTATCTCCTATTTTATGCAAAGAAACCTAGTCATGTTACATACCAAATGAAAGGTCTTTGGAAAGCCTATCTAGGTGTGCTAAGAACGTGTCCAAACATGCACATTTTTTCGTCATATTGAGTAAAATACCAACATTTTAGAACGTTTTTGTTAATAAGTCGAAAATTATTAACTTCTTTGGCCCGTTGTTAGCACCACAAGATAGGTATTTTTAATACCTTTAATCTGATATATTAATTTTGTTTAAAAAATTGAAAAATGTCAATTTCCCCCCATACAAATCGACACCCCCTAAAAATAAGTTTGGGCCGCTAAAAAAAATACGGGTCGAATTAATTTTCGTTCTTAACAACATATCCAAATTTGATGAATGAAGATCGGAGGGTGACACCAGAGAGACTTTCCTTTTTAGTGAGAAAGCAAATATGATTTTCGAAGTTCCACCAGCATTACACCAAGTTTTTTGATCGTCAATTCATTCCTGAAAATTACCAAAATTTTTGAAAGGAAGAAACTCTATGAGTATTAAATGGTAGAATATCCCAATAAAGAAAGTGGAGTTATCATAAGTACTTGTTATGTTAATTCATAATGGGGAACATGAAAAGGCCTCGAATCAGAATGAACTCTTTTTCATTAAAAAAAAAAAAATTTCTACAAAAATATCCTAAAAAGATTTTTCTAACAAAATATTAATTTTTCACATAGCAAAATTCCCTAATTCTAAAACATTTTTCTAGTACAAAAATTATCATATTGTAAGACATTTTTCCTCTAAAAAATTCAAACATTCTAAGATTTTGGTTTAAATTTTCTCTTTTTTTCAATGCAACTCTGCCAAAAATTCTCTGATTTTGAGAAATTTTTCCTAAACAAAAATTTTCAATATTTAAGACACAGATTCTAACATTTTGCTTTTAGAAAATTTCTCAGATTCTGATGCATTTTTTCTATAGGAAATTTAGATTTTGTGAATGTTTTCGCTTATTTCATTTTAAACGCAACTCTGAAAAGCAAATTCTCAGATTCTGATACATTTTTTCTATAAAAAAATCCCACAGTTATAGACATTTTTCTTAACAACAAAATATCAGAGTCTAAAAGAGTCTAAAATTCTTGGAGTCTAAGAGTTTTTTTGTTTAGTTTTCACATATTTTCATTTAAAATTCCACTCTGCGTATACTTGTTGTTAATTAACATTTATATATTAATCATACGCCACCAGATCAATATGCATGGCACAACGGCGTATGCAGGACTGTTTTTTCAGGGCCCAACAACAACAACAAAAAAAATTTTGTTGTTTTTTTCGTGAGATTTGTGTTTTCCAATACATATAAAAAAAATATTTTTTTGTTGTTGTTGTTGGGCCCCCCTCTGTATACGCCGATGGCATGGCATATTAACCGCTTATTTTCTTTAACCGAATTTCTGTGATTTTCAGAATGGATAGAAAAGCATATAAACATTTTGGTAAATTTAACCCTTTAACGTCCACATTATTTTTTGCAATTCAGTTTAAATGCATACAAACAAGTGTTTTTTTTTTAATTTTCTTTATGTAACTTTTGTTAACTAACTTAACTGGATAGTTCCAAGAGAAGAATTTCATGTTTTTTTTAGTGCTATAACTTAATGGAAAAATAAAAATCATTTAGGTGGGTAGAAAGATGAGAAACTAAAACTCATAACACAAAGCTGACCTCAGATTATTAAACCAGATATAGGTCAAACTTTCTAACAAAATTTTTTTTTGTAACCATCGGTTATCAAATGACAAAACTATGAACAAATAACGCTTTCGGCGATACCAAATCGCGAACTAAAACTCTAGTATTTTGTCTGTAAAATTCCTTCGAGGTGAGCTTATAAATTTAGCGCGAAAAATGGGAACTTTTTTTCCCAACATATTATTTTTCTATGTATAGTGTGGTTTCCAATTGGGGTTTGTTTTTACTATCCATAGTCGACTGTTCATAAGTTCATGTATTATGTGTTAGAAAACAGAACAATTATGCACTTTTTCTCTATTGTTGAATGTTGATGGTTAAACCAACTATATAGCCCAACATTTTGAGGCCTCTTCATTGTTTTTATGAACACATGAATATTTTGGCTCCTACCAAAAAAAAATTGAAATATGTTTTGCAGAAACCATGTTTATTAGGGTCATAGCCCATTTTTTACAAAATTTTTACATATCACCACGTGATAGGTAGTACAACATTAATATTAAAAATAGTACATATTTTCGGGTAATTCTATCATAAAAAGCTTCCGCACCATATGCAAGTTTTAAAAACTTACAGATGTTTTTTATTTTAAGCACCATATTTCGTAAAATACTTCAATTGAAGAGCTTATTGCAAGTACTTGATAAGCAACGTTTTATTTTTTCGTGTTTTTCTCCTTCTTCTGATGTTACATTGACAGATATTTGGCAGAAGTCTTGCGTTAACCCATCGTACAAGTATATTGAGAATAAAAGTTCTTCAAAAGTTCTATTTTCTACATTTTTTCAAAAGCTTTCAGGCAAAAACCACCATCTAACGAAATGTTTCTTATCGAGTTTTTAAAATAAGCCCTTTAATTTTAACTCTTTTAATGAATGAATTATATAAAAACAGATCTTGTGAACACTTACGAACAAAAATGAAGACACCTGGACTTGTACATCGGGAGTTACGTGCTGCCAAAATTGTATTTACAAATAGTAAATGACATGCATTCTAAGGTAAACCTGTCAAATGTATAATCTTGAAGGTATCCAAAAGTCCCTTTAAAAAACGCCTGCGAATTTTGTACTCTAGCCCAAAACATTAAATCATGATAATGTTTTGCTGAAGATTTATGTGTAATAATAATAATAATAATAATAATAGTTTTGATAATATGATCAATTATTTTTATTTATTCTTTCTATTTATTTACAACTCATTTTTAATAAATTCAACTTAATCGAAAACTGGTAACAATGACCGTCGTCTCGTTGTAGCGAAAAAAAGGGTTCCCATGTTAAAAGGCTTGCACGCTAACAACTAGCCTACGGGGCCCCCTTTGGGTGTATTTGCCAAAGCAAAGTTTTGTTTTAGAAAAATAATGTTATTTGCCATTGCATGCAAACGAATTGAAATATCGGTCGAATACCCCATTTAGTTTAAATACTGTTGTTCCATTTCTAAGGCAATCTAGCATTATACATTCGTCCATATGTCTGTCGAAAGCAAGATGCAGTCTAAACCAAAACACCTGCAAATTTTGTAAATGAGTGCATTACTTAAGTGCAAAATTTTTTTTTTAACATTTTGGAGATTATAAATGATTCGGCAGAAGAATTTAACACTTTCACTTGTTTTTTGTACATTTGTTAAGCAAATGGAACATTATTATGTCAGAATTTGAAACTTGGTTAAGAAGTAGTTTTGGTGAAAAAATAAGAAAAAACGAAAAGAACAATTTTTTGATTAACAACAAAATTTTAATGAAAAAAAGTTGTGATGAAAAAAAATTTTTGGTGAAAAAAAAATTTTTTTGATGAAAAAAAGTTTTTGATGAAAAACATGAAAAAAGGCACTCAAAAAATATGCAACTTCATGTTTTGTATTTTCAATATACATTTTATAGATATATGGGTAAGGTATTATTTATCCATTTCAGATCAATTTAAGAAATCTGGCATTAATTTGTTTCAGCATATTTTTTTTGCATATTTTGGTCTTTAAAGCATATTATTGCATATTTTAGTCTTAAGAGCGCATATCGCTCAAACTTTAAACCTTTGGCAACCCCTAGTAACATTTTATGAGGAAAATATTTGTATAACATTTAACTTTTTTTTTTGATCTATGGTTGGTTTGATATTTCAAACAAATGTTCAAAAGTTATATCCCTACTGTTTATATTTACACTTACGCATTAAAGGTAAACAATTGTTTTATTTTATGAAAAGTTTTTCAAGGACATTTAAAGTTCTGCAAATTTTGTATGAATAAAAGTCAAGTAGTAGTGTTAATTTTGGGTTATTTAATCCAATTAAATTTGTAAATAAGAATTAATTAAAAACAAGTTAAAATAATATTCGGCTGTGCCAAATGACAAGTACCCTTTATACATTACTTTTTTAAATGATTTAGTTTTAATTTTATTGAACTTTTCTTTTTTCATAATGTTTTGATTTTTTCTGGCATTTTATTTATTTTTCTTGAAATTCCATGATTTTTTTTATAAATTTTTAGAATTGTTACGAGCATCATTTGGAATACGTAGTGCATATGAAAAAAAAAATGTATACCCACCACTCTGGTGATATATAAGTTTTTCATTGCGTTATATTCATATATTCATGAACCTCGATCGGTTCTAAGTCGATCTAGCGATGCCCATCCGTCTGTCTCTCCGTCCGTCTGTCAGTTAAAAACACACTAACTTTTGGAAGGATTTACTGAGGCTTTTGAAGTTTAGCATATATGTTTGTTATTCACCTGGTCAGGTTAAAATTGCATTTTAGCATTTTGTTTCAAAATTTATATACAAACTCTTGAATTTCGGCAACGGTTTTTCTCGAATTTGCGTATTAAAAAAAACACAATAACTTTCAAAGGGCAGTTCTTAGACGGCTGAATCTTGGCATACATATTAAATGTGTTGGAGAAGTTTAATCATTTAAAAAAAATATTATATTTCTAAGTGTATTAATGTTTATCTATTTTAATTAACCACCCATTATATTTGTTCTAAAATCATAGCGGTATCATAAATGTCTATTATTCTTGTTATATTGTTTCTTGAACAAGAATCTCAATTATTAATTTCTGTATTGCAATTGTACTCAAAACTAGTTTTTTATTTTATACAGTGCATTGTTGCTATTAAAATTTCTTTGCTCTGTCTTTGTCTTTTATATTTTATATTTTGGTAATGTAAATTTAATTGTTGAATATACGCAAAGAACAACACGTCTGCCTAGCTGCAAAAATTCTTTTATAAATAACTACTTGGTATTATACAACCTGAATAAATATTGTCAAATTAATTTAAATCAAAAAACAACTGGCGTTTACTTTACCGGTAAACTCTCATACATTAAAAATGGTGCCGAAACCCGGGACAGTGTCCTAAAGTATTTTATTAACTATCAACTTTATTTGAATATTGGAAAACGATAATATCATCATTAATATTTGTTTGCTTTGAATAAATATAATTTTGGATAACACTTGGATTAAATTATTCGACTTCGCCTCTCGTAATTATTCTTGGACTTCGTATCTTTCTACTATTTTGTAACTCACTACCTTTTATAAAAATGGAGGAATTACCGCGATCCATAGAAGACCAACGAGATCTACATAAGCATTTGGCACGTATAGAACAGCAATTTGATGGTAAGTCAAATGAAACCAGAACTCGTGGTCTCGTGCAAAGCTTTTTAGAAGAAATTGAAGTGACTTACAAACAATTTAAAGTAAATCACGAACAAATTTGCGATCACTTACGAGACAAATCAATACCTTTTGATACCGTTCCATATTTAAAAGAGGATATACATTACAAATTTTATGATTCATATTTAACAGTGAAGGGCAAATGTTTAGATGCATTGTCTGAATTTAGAAACCCACTGTCGCCTTCACTCCACTCTAGTACATTTAGCGCTCCACCGTCTCACAGAACAGATTCTATTTGTGCTGATGTAAGATTGCCAAAAATCGATCTTCCTGATTTCTCAGGCGATTATTTGAACTGGGTATCTTATAGAGACTTATTTATTTCGTTGATTCATAACAACACCGCACTTTCTAAAGTACAGAAATATTATTTTCTACGAAGTTCATGTAAAGACACTCCACTCTCAATTGTCAATGAATACCCAGCTTCAGAAACAAGTTATGACCTTGCTTGGTCTGCTCTCAATGAAAGATATGACAACAAACGTAAAATCGTAGACCATCTTCTTCGAAAATTTTTCACTATCCCAACTTCAGATGGATCATTTGAAAATATTAAACAAATCTTAGACACTACTTGAACTTGTGTAGCACTTCTACGTACATTGAATCTAAATTGTGACAACAAAACAGGGAATGCAATTTTTATCTATGTAATTGTTGAAAAATTAGACCCACAAACCTGCAAGGAATGGGAGCAATCTCTTAAGGCTTCTAGAGAAATACCGACTATAAAGGAACTAGTTAGCTTTCTTGAAACCACCTTTCGCACCCTGGAATCTATCAATGAACACACACACCTCGGTTTGATGCAATCAACCATTCGTCTAAATTCTATAGACGTCCTCAGAATTCGTCTAAATTCTATAGACGTCCTTAATCTTACTGCTGTAAGCGATGAAAACTGTCCCTGTTGCGATAAACGCCATCTGCTTTACAAATGTTTTAGATTTGCTTCACTTTCATCTGGTGATAAGAGAAATTTAATATTTCAAAAACGTCTTTGCAAAAATTGTCTTCATTCTGGGCACTATGCTGATAATTGTCGTTTACAAACTAGTTGTCAAATATGTCAACAACGTCACCATACAATTATCCATAGTGAGTTTCACTCTCCACCAACAAATTCAAGTGTTACTAATACCGAAGAACCCATTCCATCTACGTCTTCATAACCACCACAAAACATTTCTAATGTCAATTGTAGTTTATCGATAATCAACGTTCATAAAGTGCCGCAAGTTTTACTCGCAACTGTTAGGGTTATTATCAAAACGAATAATGGCAATTTCTCTTTACGTGCATTATTAGATCAAGGGGCTCAGGCAACGTTAATTACGGAAAACGCTGTTCAAACTTTGCATCTTAAAAAATTCAATACCTTTGCCCGAATTCATGGTATAAGTGGTAAGACTATAACTACAAATAAATATGTTAACTTTTCGATGACATCTGATTATAAAACAAACTTTGAGCTTCAAAGTAGCGCCTATGTATTACCGTCTTTAACCGATTATTGTCCAAAACCCGTAGCCAAACAAAGTTTACCTAACCTTGATCAATTTGTTTTGGCAGATCCAGCTTTTGATAGTAGCGAAAAGATAGATCTCTTGATTGGTGGATATATATATGGGGATTTAATGGAGCCACAACAAAAAAAGTTTGATAAAGGAATTTTTCTCCAATTATCCCAATTTGGATGGGTTGTATCCGGACCTACGTCGAAAATATCATATAATTGTGATGTCAATATTACTTAATATGTTTTCTCTTGACAGTCAGTTACGAGCCTTTTGGGAACAAGAGGAGCTAATAGAACAACGTCAGCTGACACTGGAAGAAAAGGCTTGCGAAAAGCACTTTAAAACTATTCATACTCGAACATCTTATGGTCGTTATACTGTACAATTACCATTTGTAACCGAACTTGTTGGTGGAGATCCCCCGAAATTTGAACACACTGATTTTAATGCCTTAAAACGATTAAAACATATGGAACAAAAGTTTTTACGTGATCCGAAACTTGCAACAGAATATAAAACCTTTATGGCCGAATATGAAAATTTGGGACATATGGTTAAGGTTGGCATTTATCCTCAAGATCTTCATTCACAAGGATACTTTCTACCTCACCATGGTGTTTTACGTGAAAGTAGTTCAACAACTAAACTACGTGTTGTATTCGACGGAAGCAGTAAACGGGCTCCACATACTTCACTAAATGAAGAATTGTCTCCGAGACCAGCTTTGCAAAATGATTTGCCAACAATTATCACAAGATGGCGTCGTTTTAAAGTTGGATTCAGATCGGATCTTGAAAAAATGTTTCGTCAGATTCGAGTAGTCGATAACCAACAGCATTATCAACAAATTTTATGGCGAAGTTCATCTGATTCAGATATTAATATTTTTAAGCTTCAAACCGTAACCTACGGAACTTCGTCAGCTCCATATCTCTCAATAAGAGTTCTACATCAGTTGGCCGAAGACGAAAACGAATCCTTTCCTTTAGCATGTAGTGTTTTACGTACCGATACATATGTTGATGATGTAATTTCGGGCTCAGATACTGTAAATGAAGCAATATATCTTCAAGAACAGTTGGTGAAATTGTTGGCTGCTGGTGGTTTTAACCTTCGTAAATGGACGTCAAATTCTACAGAGTTAATGCTACAAATCCCTGACAGTTATAAAGAAAAGGTGGATACAGTAGAATTCGATAAGCAAAATGTAGTAAAGGCGCTTGATCTAGAATGGGAAACCATAACCGACACATTCTCATTTAAGGTAAATTTTGAAATTTAGGAAAAGCTAACTAAAAGTGGTGTTTTGTCAGATGCAGCCAAATTGTATGATCCGTTGGGATGGCTTAGTCCGGTGACCATCAACGCAAAAATTACCTTTCAAAAGTTGTGGCTTGCAGGAATAGAGTGGAAAGATGTGGTACCGACAAATATCAAGACTGATTGGAATAAATACATTACTCAGCTAAAGGATTTAGAAAAAATTCAAATACCTCGTTGGGTTGGCTGTTTCCATAATAGCAAGTTGGAACTACATGGCTTTTGTGATTCATCGCAATCGGCTTTTGCAGCTGCAGTTTATTTAAAGGTACAGGGTGTTGATAGTGGAGTGTCAAAAATAAATTTAATACAATCAAAAACAAAAGTGTCTCCATTAAAAAAACTTACAATTCCGAAGTTGGAGCTATGTGGAGCTTCTCTGCTTGTAAAACTAATGAACAACGTAAAAATGCAAATAGATCGAGAAATTAGCAACATATACTATTGGACAGACAGCATGACAGTACTTTGTTGGATAAGAGGCGAGTCTTCAAGATGGACCGTATTTGTCGGTAATCGCGTTGCTGATATACAACGTTTATCAAATATCAGCCAGTGGCGTTATATAGAAACTCAAAGTAATCCTGCTGATTGTGCTTCGCGTGGTATAAGTGCATCAGAGTTAGAAAAACACGAATTATGGTGGACTGGACCACATTGGTTATCTCAACCCAACATTGATTGGCCCAAACAACCTGACGAACCGTTTCAGACAAATTCAGAATTGAGAAAGTCTTTCATTACTGTTAATACCGTCAAATCAGTACAATATCCAAATATTTTAAATTTATTTTCATCACTTAGCAAATTGGTTCGTGTAACGGCTTATGTCTTAAGGTTTGGAAATAAAAAACAGCATCGAGAAAGTGGATTCATTAAAACACATGAACTTCATCGTGCTATGAGAACATTAATTAAAATCTCTCAACAAATCGATTTTGAAGATGACATCAAACAACTACGAAACAAAAAGTCTATCTCAAAAAACAGTAACATTCTGCGTTTATGTCCATTTTTTGATGAATATGAAATTCTTCGCGTTGGTGGAAGAATTCATAAGGCTAAGTTTAATTATGATTTAAGACATCCTATACTCTTGTCAAAACACAATCCTTTATCTCTTTTAATATTTCTAGATGCTCACATAAAAACTATGCATGGTGGTCTTTTACAAATGCAAGCCTACGTATCTAGCACTTATTGGGTGCTCTCTGCTAGAAATTTAGCCAAAAGTGTACAAAGGCGTTGTATTACATGTTTTAAATATAAAGCGACAGCAGCACAACAGATCATGGGCGACCTTCCTTCTGTTAGAGTTCAGCCAAGTCGACCATTCCGACATAGCGGTGTCGATTATGCAGGCCCGATCACAATAAAACAATCCACAGCTAGAAACTCGGTAACCACAAAAGGCTATATTTGCCTTTTTATTTGCATGGTGACGAAGGCTATTCACCTAGAAGGAGTAACCAGCTTATCATCAGAGTCTTTTGTAGCTGCTTTTCGAAGATTTACTGCCCGCCGTGGTATGTGTACCGAGTTGTACTCCGATTGCGGTACTAATTTTATCGGTGCTAACAAAGAACTCCAAATTTTAAACCGCCGTTGCCAATCCTCACTCCCTGAGGAATTATTGGAACAACTAGCAAACACTGGTACTAATTGGCATTTTATTCCTCCCGCGTCCCCTCACTTCGGTGGGCTCTGGGAGGCGGGGGTTAAATCTACCAAACACCATCTCCGTAGAATTATGAACAACAGAATTTTAAATTATGAGGAATTGTGTACATTGCTGGCGCAGATCGAGTGCTGTCTTAATTCAAGACCTTTATGCCCCCTATCATCAGATCCTGCTGATTGTCAAGCGCTAACGCCCTCTCATTTTCTTGCTGGTGAACCAACTCTTTGTATCCCTGATGCAAATCTACTAGAATGTAACATTGATCGACTAACGCGATGGAAAGTAGTAGAAAGTTTAAAACAGCACTTTTGGAAAAGGTGGATTAGCGAATATTTGAATCGTCTTCAATCCCGACCAAAGTGGTTAAAACTAAATAAAAATGCAGAAGTCGGCGATTTGGTTTTAATTTTCGATGAACGTGTGTCTCCAGTTCAGTGGCCATTGGGTCGTATAACGGAAATACATCCTGGTGTTGATGGACGAGTCCGTGTAGTAAGCGTAATGTCAAAAGGTAAAGTTTATAAAAAGCCCCTTGCAAAAATAGCTTTTTTACCAGTAAATGATGATTTTAATACCCAGAGCGAGTTTTCCAATGATATCAACAACAGTCGTTCTTTGTGCGGGGGAAATGTTTGAGAAGTTTAATCATTTTAAAAAAATATTATATTTCTAAGTGTATTAATGTTTATCTATTTTAATTAACCACCCATTATATTTGTTCTAAAATCATAGCGGTATCATAAATGTCTATTATTCTTGTTATATTGTTTCTTGAACAAGAATCTCAATTATTAATTTCTGTATTGCAATTGTACTCAAAACTAGTTTTTTATTTTATACAGTGCATTGTTGCTATTAAAATTTCTTTGCTCTGTCTTTGTCTTTTATATTTTATATTTTGGTAATGTAAATTTAATTGTTGAATATACGCAAAGAACAACACGTCTGCCTAGCTGCAAAAATTCTTTTATAAATAACTACTTGGTATTATACAACCTGAATAAATATTGTCAAATTAATTTAAATCAAAAAACAACTGGCTTTTACTTTACCGGTAAACTCTCATACAAAATGTATACCTGGTTTATAAATGTTGAAAAGTCCAAGCCTTAAAAAAAACATTCTTGAAAAACATTGAAAAGCCACAAAATTTTAAAGTATTTTTTCAAGGTTGGCAATCGATACCAACCCAGAATAACGGTATTTGGCTATTGTACCGAAACCAATAAAGATATGTACATTATTAAAAGCGACTATGAAAGTAGATTTCTTTGATGTGTTACTTCGTGTTTGTACCGGTTCATTTTCGTTATATATGCCAATACCTTTAAAATATCGTTTCAAACGGTATTATAAAGGCCTGTATTTCGAAAAGCAACAGGTACAAAAATGAAGTAACACATCAAAAATACTTAAAATTTCATCGACTTTCATAATTGCTTTTAAAAATGTCCATATCTTTATTAGTTGCGGTACAATAGCCAAATACGGTTATTTTGGGTATCGATTGCCAACCATGTTTTTTTTCACTCAAAAATATTTTTTTTTTTTTTTAAACTCACAGATTCGGTATAATTTTTCTTATAGAAAAAGTCTTATATTCTAATACATTTTTTTTTTTGAAAAATTCCCAAATTTTTCCTGAAGAAAATTTTCTTATTTTTCTTATAGAAAAATCTAAATATTATGAGACTTTTTTCCTGTAAAATATTCTAAGATTTAAAAACATTTTTCCTAAAGAAAAATTTTTGGACATTTTTATTAGAAAAAAGTTCTTACATAATTTCGTTTTCTTTTTCTCTTTTCTATTTACCCATTTTCTTCTGAGATTTTTCCAAAAGATGCGTTGTAAGATTTTTCCTATTGAAAAATTGTGAGATTTTTCTTATAAAAAATTGTCAGAGTTTTCAGTGGCGTATACAGGAGGGGGGGGGGGGTCCCGGGGGCCCGGGAATCAAAAACTTTTTATAAGAAAACTGTCTGAGAGTCTAAGACTTTTTCTATAGGAATGATGTCTTAAAATATTGGCTTTTTTCAGAATCTAGGACTTTTTCTTTAGGAAAAATGTCTCAGAATCTGAGACTTTTTCTATAAAAAATTCTCAGAAACTTTGTTTATATGAAAAATGTTTCAGAATCTGAGAACTTTCTATAGGAATAATGTCTCTGAATCTGAAAAATGTCTCTGAATCTCTGATTTTTTCCATAAAAAATTCTTAGAATCTGAGGTTTTTCTATATGAAAAATGTTTTAGAATCTGAAAACTTTATATATGAATAATTTCTCTGAATTGTTCTTACAATCTAGGAAAATATCTCAGAATCTTTTACTTTTTTTACGAAAAATGTCGCAGAATCAACGAAATTATAGAAAAATGCTCAAAAACCAAAAACTTTTTCTATAAGAATAATGTCTCAGAATCTGAGTATTTTTCTCTGGGAAAAATATTTCAGTATCTGAGATTTTTTCTATATGAAAAATGTTTCAGAATCTGACAAATTCGTATAGGCAAAATGTCTCAGAATCTGAGACTTGTTCTATTGGAAAATATCTAAGAATTTGAGACTTTTTCTATAGGAAAAGTGTTTAAGCATCTGAGATTTTTCGATAGAAATAATGTTCTGTAGAAAAAATGTCTGAAAATCTGAGACATTTTCTATAGGAAAAATGTCGAAGAATCTGAGATTTTTCTATAGCGAAAATGTCTTAGAATTTGAAACTTTTTCTATAGGAAAAATATCTAAGAATCTCAGATTCTGGGAAAATGTCTTACAATCGGGATCTTTTCTTTTAAAAAGGTATTTTATGAATATATTTATAGAATCATTTTCTTAAGTGACTTTTTCCCGAGAAACGTTTTCCATTGGAAATATGATTTAGAGTCTTTGACTTTTTCTATAACAAAAGCTGTCTTAACTGGAAATTGTCATAAAATCTTAGACTTTTGTTTGAAAAAAAAAAAATCAGATTCTGATAATTTTCGTTGTTAAACTGTATCAGCACATGTATCATGATACAATTGACGCTTTAAAAAAAGGCTTAAGACTCTCAAAAAATTTTAAAACATAAAAAAAAATATTTTAAACTGACAGAAAAATGTAGAATCTGTCATTAAATATTTTTTTTTTTGAAAATGTGTAAATTTTGGGGGGTATTTGTATGAAGACATAGACCAACAATATCCATATGAATACGAAATAATCTAGACGATGCTCCTGTTAGTTCGTGAGTTATCGAAATGTTCCCAAAGGTCGGTCATAGCAGTGTTTTTAAATACTGCTATGACCGATAAGCCGAGACACCCCAGCCATCGTTTACTAATACTAAATTTTAAGTTTCAGGCAAATCGGTTCATAAAGGTTGAGATACTTCCCTTGTAAGAAAATTTCCCGAATTGTTCCTATAAAAAAATTCATAAATTTTTCGTTGAGAAAAATTTACAAAATTTTCGTTTAAAAAAATGAACAAATTTTCCGTTTAGAAAACTTTCCAAAAATTTAGTTTAGAAAAATTTTGTATATCTTCAAATATATAAAAAAAAAAAATAATATTCCTAGACTTTTATCTTATAGAAAAATCCTAACATTCCGAGAAATTTTTCCTTTAGAAAAATTTTTAAGATTCTTAGACATTTGTCATAGAAAAATATTCTTATTGTTAGATTATTTTCTTTCCATTTTCCCTCTCCCTTTTCCATCTCCTTTCCATTTCTTTCTTTTTTCTTTTTTCCTTTTTTTTGACTTCTGCTGGGGGGAGGGGGATTTAATTTTCCTCCCGTGGATTCGCGCCTGCTATATATATGGGAATTTTATTTATATGAAAAAAAAAAAAAAATAAAAAAATCTAACGAATAGTACTTAAATAACAATTAGTATAATGTTTATGGTTTTCATTGTTGATAAAAATGCAATTTACATATTTATATTAGTATATGAAATAATTTAAAATTATATATAATTTATAGTACGTGACCGTTTTTTAGAATCATTAGTGGTCAATTTTGTTTTTAAGGACTCATGGTGTAGTTTTTTAGCTATTAAAGGTACACTCTAAAAAGCCCTTGTAAAAATACTACTATAAAGTGGGTAAATTTTTATGTAAAATAACACACAACGCCTAAAATTGAGCACCAAGTGTTTAAAATTTTAGTTTACACACAAAAATTTTAATATTACGCACATTATATAGTATTTTGTGAGTTTATAAATATATTTTTAAAATTATAAACACAAAATTTTTAAAATTACACATTTAATGTTTATTGTAAACATTAAGTGTTTAATTTTCAATATTAAACATTAAATGCGTAATGTTCAACAATTTTAAAATACAAATTGTCAAAATAAAATAAAAAAGGAAAATTTAACCAGAAAATTTTGTTATGCTCGCAATTAAACTAAAATAACGCGAAAAAAACATAAAATGAAAACAAATAAATTAAAAAAAAGTGAAAATATTAACCAACGCGTTGCTGATCAAAGACACAAAAACAAACCCGATTTTTTTAAATTCGTAATATTTATGAAAAATATACATTGCATTTTTTCTTAAATATTTGCAATTATAAATCAGAAAGGTAAGTACCACAAATGTCTTGGATTTTTTGAATTATTCTTTACAAAAATGTATGGATATCAGAATCTGAGAATATTTTTTGGAAAGAAAAAGTGTCTCAGATTATGAGAACTCATCTACAGAAAAAATTTTTTCAAATCCTTAGCAGATTCTGGGAAGATTTCAATAAAAATTTTTTGATTCCAACAGATTTTTTTCTGCAAAAAAAATTTACCAGTTTCTGAGAATTTTTCTATAGAAAAAATATTTCTGATTCTGAAAACTTTTCAATAGAAAAAATATTTTTGATTCTGAAAACTTTTCTATAGAAAAAATATTTCAGTTTCTGAGAATTATTCTATATACGAAATATCTCAGATTTTAAGAATTTTTCTATAGAACAAAAATATATTCTCATATTTTGTCTATAGAAAAAATATCTTAGAATCTTATATTTTGTCTATAAAAAATATATCAGATTCTGAAAATTTTTCTATAGAAAAATTCATTAGATTCTGAGAATTTTTCTATAGAAAAAATTCAATGGATTCTGAGAATTTTTTTATAGAAAAAAATATCTCTGGCTCTGAGAATTTTTCTAAAGAAAAAATTTCTTATGTTCTGAGAATTTTTCTATAGAAAAAATATTTTAGATTCTGAGAATTATTCTATAACAGAAATATTCAGATTCTAAAACTTTCTGTAGAAAAAAAATCTCAGATTCTAAGAAATTTTCTATAGAAAAAAATATCAGATTCTGAGTAATTTTCTGTAGAAAAAATATATCCGATTCTGAGAAATTTTCTATAGAAAAAATGTATCAGATTCTAAGATTTTTTCTATAGAAAAAACAAATCAGATTCTGAGAATTTTTCTATGGAATAAATATCTCAGATTCTTAGAATTTTAATATAGAAAAAATATCTTCGATTCTAAAAATTTTTCTATTACAAAATATCTTAGATTCTGAGAGTTTTTCTGTAGAAAAATTATTTCAGATTCCGAAAATTTTATAATTTTCCCAGATTTGGATAATTTTTCTATAAAAAAAATATCTCAGATTCTAAGAATTTTTCTATAAAAAAAATATCTCTAAAAAATATTTTAAGAATTTTTCTAACGAAAAAATATTTTAGATTCTGAAAATTTTTCATAGAAAAAATTCTTTATATTCTGAGAAATTTTCTATAGAAAAAATAATTCAGATAGTGAGAATTTTTCTATAGAAAAAATATCTTAGATACCTAGAATTTTTCTATAGAAAAAGTATTTTAGATTCTGATAATTTTTCTATAGAAAAAATATCTCAGATTCTAAGAATTTCTCTTTAAAAAGATATAAAAAATTTTAAGAATTTTTCTAATTTTTAAATATTTTAGATTCTGAAAATTTTTCATAGAAAAAATTCTTTAGATTCTAATAACTTTTCTATAGAAAAAATTCTTTAGATTCTGAAAAATTTTCTATAGAAAAAATATCTCAGATACTGATTTTATAGAAAAAATATCTCAGAATTTTACAAAGAATTTTTCTATAGAAAAATTATCTCAGATTCTGTCTCAGATTCTGACATATTTTGTAAAGAAATATTATCTTGAATTCTGAGAATTTTTCTACAGAAAAAACTTCTCAGATTCTGAAAATATTCCTTTGTATGATTTAAATATCAAAAATATCTCGTAAATAATGTGAAATTTTCTTATACTTGCAGTTTGAGACAACAACTTATGATAAGAAAGTAAAGTTCCAACGAATTCTCCACTCATTGCGATTGTCAATTCTTTAATTTAACAAATTTTATCTTTTATTTGGTTATTGTAACGTGTTATTTTTCATCTGTTATTAATATTTAGTTTAAGTTACACTCTTATAAAATTTTGTTGAATTTTACCCACTTTATTGTAGGTAACTGTTCTCCTACAATAAAGTGGGTAAAATTACTCTATGTGTTTAAATTTCAACATTTGCACACAAAGTGTGTACAACTAATAAACATTTTGTGTGTAAACCAATAAGTAAACTGCTTTCAAAATTCTCTGGCAGTACACACAAAATGTGTAATTTTAAAATATTTGTGTCTAAAAATTTTCAGAATGTGTGTAAAAATGCATATAAAATGTTCAAAATTGATTTTTTTTTATTCCTATAGAAAATAAATCCAAAAAATGCATTTTGTTATTTTCATAGTTTTTATTTCTACAATAGTCAAAAAAATATAAATTGCAAAAATATATTAACACGAACATAATTTTGTAATAGATTGCTTAATATTAAAACTAAAACAAACAAGGGAAAAATAATAAATTAAAGTATTATTAAATACGCAATCTAAAAGATGATAAACATTTATTTTTAAACATTATCACTTTTATACTTTTTGAGGAAAGCATTTTAAAAATAAACAAAATCTTAACAAAACTTCTAAGTCCGTGATCTTTAATATTCTCAATTTCTTGTTACTTAATTTCCTCTAAAAGAAATTCCACTGTCTTTTTGAAAGAAAGTCCTCTCTTCAAGAATTGGGATTTGGAATCTGAGTTTTGATTTTATGAATAGTTGTTTCATCTAAAAGTAAATAAAAATGTAAAAAAAGTTAATAGTATATTTTACTCTGAAATTCATTTCTCTTTTTCTATAGAAAAATGTTTCAGATTCCGAGAATTTTTCTATAAAAAAATTATCTCAGATTCTGAGATTTTTTCTATGGAAAAATTGTCTCAAATTTTGAGAATTTTTTTTATAAAACAAATTTCTCAGAATCTGAAACATTTTTTCTTTATAAAAATGCTCAGAAGTTGAGACATTTTTTCTATAGGAATATTTTCAAAATCTAAGATAATATTTCTATCGAAAATTTCTTGGGATATGAGCCATTTTTTCTATAGAAACATTCTCATGATCTGAGCCATTTTTTTCTACAGAAACTTCTCATGATCTGAGATATTTTTTCAATGGAAAACTTCTCAGAATCTGTAACATTTTTTCTATAGAAAAATTCTCAGAATCTGAGATATTTTTTCTATAGAAAAATTCTCAGAATTTGAGATATTTTTTCTATAGAAAAATTCTCAGAATCTGAGATATTTTTTCTATAGAAAAATTCTCAGAATCTGAGACATTTTTTCTATAGAAAAATTCTCAGAATCTGATATATTTTTTCTATAGAAAAATTCTCAAAATCTGAGACATTTTTTCTACAGAAAAATTTTCAGAATCTGAGACATTTTTTCTATAGAAAAATTCTCAGAATCTGAAACATTTTTTCTATAGAAAAATTCTCAGAATCTGATACTTTTTTCTATAGAAATTTTTTCTAAAAAAAATTCTCAGAATCTGAAACATTTTTTCTATGGAAAAATTCTCAGAATCTGAGACATTTTTTCAGAATCTGAGACATTTTTTCAGAATCTGAGACATTTTTTCTATAGAAAAATTCTCAAAATCTAGAACATTTTTTCTATAGAAGAATTCTCAGAATCTGAGACATTTTTTTCTATAGAAAAATTCTCAGAATCTGAGACATTTTTTCTATAGAAAAATTATCAGAATCTGAGACATTTTTTCGATAGAAAATTTCTCAAAATCTAAGACGTTTTTTCTATAGAAAAATTCTCAGAATCTGAGAAATTTTTTCTATAGAAAAATTCTCAGAATCTGAGATATTTTTTGTATAGAAAAATTCTCAGAATCTGAGACATTTTTTCTATAGAAAAATTCTCAGAATCTGAGACATTTTTTCTAAAGAAAAATTCTCAGAATCTGAGACATTTTTTCTATAGAAAAATTCTCTGAATCTGTGATATTTTTTCTATAGAAAAATCTGAGTAATTTTTATTTTAGAAAAAATCTCTATGAATCTTAGAAATTTGTATAAAAAATATCATCAGAATCTTACATAGAGACATTTTTTCTATAGAAAAATTCTCAGAATCTGAGACATTTTTTCTAAAGAAAAATTCTGAGAATCTGAGACATTTTTTCTATAGAAAAATTCTCTGAATCTTAGACATTTTTTCTATAGAAAAATTCTCAGAATCTGAGACATTTTTTCCATAGAAAAATTCTCAGAATCTGAGACATTTTTTCTGTAGAAAAATTCTCAGAATCTTAGACATTTTTTCTATAGAAAAATTCTCAGAATCTGAGACATTTTTTCCATAGAAAAATTCTCAGAATCTGAGACATTTTTTCTATAGAAAAATTCTCAGAATCTGAGACATTTTTTCTAAAGAAAAATTCTGAGAATCTGAGACATTTTTTCCATAGAAAAATTCTCAGAATCTGAGACATTTTTTCTAAAGAAAAATTCTGAGAATCTGAGACATTTTTTCCATAGAAAAATTCTCAGAATCTGAGACATTTTTTCTATAGAAAAATTCTCAGAATCTGAGACATTTTTTCTACAGAAAAATTCTCAGAATCTGAGACATTTTTTCTACAGAAAAAAATACATTTTTTCTATAGAAAAATTCTCAGAATCTGAGATATTTTTTCTATAGAAAAATCTGAGTAATTTTTATTTTTGAAAAAATCTCTATGAATCTTAGAAATTTTTATAAAAAATATTATCATCAGAATCTTACATAGAGATATTTTTTAAAGAAAATCCTTTTTTTGTAATAAAACTTTTCACAATTTTCTTTGTGTACGTACCTTTCTAGTTTAAGATTGGCAAACATTTTTTGAAAATTATGATCTTTTGTAGATGCTCCAAATTTCTAGGTTTCAGATGTATTTTAACGCTTCTTATCAGTTTCTTTTAATTTTATTAAGGCATATGATGCAGCAAAATATTGTTAGTTATAATTATCTTATCTCTATTTAAAGTATTTTGGTGTTTTTATTGGATTTTTCTCGTTATTTTATTTCAATAGAGAAATTAACAAATTTTCTGCTTTTATTTTTCTTTTTAATTTGCTTTGACAATTTCAATTTTTGTTTTTATATTACGCATTAAATGTTCAATATTTTAAATTTAAACATTAAATGCTTACCATACACACAAAATGTGTAATTTTAAAATTAAAGTGTTTATTTTTTTTACAAATTTGTATGTCAACACAAAAAATACTATCTAATGTGCGTAATATTCAAATATTTGTGTGTAAACTAAAATTTTAAACACTTCGTGCTCAATTTTACTCGTTGTGTGTTATTTTACATAAAAATTTACCCACTTTATAGTAGTAATTTTACAAGCAATTTTTAGAGTGTACGAATAATTTTATAACCCCAAAAAAATTTGTATTTAAATTATAATTTTTGAATATTATACATATTTCACTATTATACCCATTTTCATTTCAGTTTAAATATAAACTATAAAAATAATAATAAAAATGCATTTTTGGTTTTATTTGTTTATAGGAATAAATTTTTTAGCAGGTTGTTAAAAATTAGGCATCTTTTATGTAAAAGAAAACATTTAAGATGCAATTTTAAACATTTTAAATCTATTTTTGAGCACAAGTAAGCTAAAATTACACATTTTGTGTGTATTGCCAGAGAATTTTGAAAGCAGTTCATTTGTAGGTTTACACACAAAATGTTTACAACTACACACTTTGTGTGTAAATTTAAACACATCGAGTATTTTTACCCACTTTATTGTAGGAGAACAGTTACCTACAATAAAGTGGGTAAATTTCAACAAAAATTTATAAGAGTGTAACTTGTAGTCTGTTCGTTCGGTGACTTGTAGTCTGTTCGTTCCGGCGAACAGTTTTATTCTAGAGTTCCGAGTCCTTCTCAAATCATAATTAAATATGTTTGTCTGACTATTAATCATAATTAAATGACGACCTACTCTATTATTTATAAATAATATCAAAAGTTTGTGGCCATCGTTATTATAAAATATTAATGTAATTGGTATTTTATTATTCCCCTCAGGCCTTATATGAAATACATTGTCAGACTTCAATTGAAATTAATATTTTAAATTCAGAAAAAAAACAACTAAAACAATTTAATTTGAGTTGGCCGAATTTATAAATACCCTCCTTATTGTCTTAAAAATTTGAATTTTTTAAACGTAAAAAAAAAATATGAAAACTTTTAAATATTTTTTTTTTGTTAAAAATCGTTATTTTGAGTGTACATTTTTTTTTTAAATATATGAGGCATTTCAAACCAAATGTTAAGCAAAAAAAAAAAAAATATGTCGTGTTAATATGAATTCTATTGCACCATTAGGAAGTTTGTAAATAACAAAAATAAATTTTGGGGTTTGCTTTGTAGGCACTGTCAAATATTGAATATTTCAGAATTTTTTGCATTAGTATCTTTATTGAATTATTTATGCAAACTTAATGAATCACTGTGATGTCTTTGAAATAAAAGTTTTTTTTTTGTAGATGGGCTATCGATTAAAAAAATATAAAGTGCAGCATTTTCAGAAGAAGTTCTGAATTTCTGAAATTGCAATTTAAACTTTATTTATCAAAAAAGCATGCCACAATTTTATTTTTTTACAACAAAAAAAAAAAAAAATATATATGGATTTATATCTGTTCTGAAATATGCAGGTATGTTTTTTGCCTTATAACGAGAATATTTTTTAAAGACTGCACTATAATAATTTCGTACAATAATGGGGTATTTAACGTATGCGTATGAGCAATAAGAACTGTATTTTAAATAACAACTGTTTTTATTGCTCATACGCATACGTTTATTGTATTAAATTATTATAGTGCTATCTTTCAAAAAAAAATTCTTGGCAACAAAACAAAAAACATCCCTGAAAATTTCAGAACAGATAGAAGTACACCTTAATTTTTTGATTAATGTAAAAAAAATAAAATTGTGAGAAATTTGATAAAAAAAAGTTTAAGTTTAAATTTTAAAAATACAAAATTTCTTTTGAAAATTGTTCGCTCTTTATTTTTTTAATCGATAGCCCATACAAAAATCCATAACAACTTTTATTTAAGGACATCACTGTGTTTAATAAAACACAGTGATGAACCGAATTTCATGAAACTTTAAATATATGTATATAAAACAGAAGATTTTAATGTTGGGGTGTCTCGGCTTAGCGGTCATATCAGTGTTTCAACATTTCTTTGCCCCCTTATGAAACAATGTGGACCTCCGGGAAAATTTCGATAACTACCGAACTAACAGGAATATCCTCTAAAGCAAAAATAGGTGTTAACTTAAATTTAATAAAAATTATTTCGTATTCATATGGACATATTTACCCCCAAAGTTTACACATTTTCATGAAAAAAAAGTATTTAACGAAGCCAAAATTTTACAAGGTTATACCACAGTTAGAAAGGCATTAAAAAACTTTCTCCTCATATGTAAGCATCATTTAGTTTCTTGAAAAAAAAAAATCCAAAAAACAATTTTTCGCCATTTTTTGACCCACGTTTTGAACCCCTAAATCCCCAATATGGCCGATAAGTCGAGACAACCCAACCTCAAAATTGTCTCATTAATATATATTTAACGTTCAATGCAAATCGGTTCACAGGGGTTGAGATACTTCCCTTGATAGAAAGAAATGCTGAAATTTTCAATATTCGACCATGCCTTTAAGGCCCGCTTTTTAACAAAAACAAGCGTCCTGAAAGCGAAAACTTTGCCATAAATATCCAATTGAAATCAATATGATTATACTGTAGTGAAACAGTTTGTGTGGAATGTTTCATATGCCAAGCTTCAGAAGCATTAGAGTTGTCTTTCAAAAGTTAGCGTTCTTTTCAAGAGAGACGGACAAGACTGGGTGTTAAGTACAAACAGAATGACAAACTTATATATATCGTCTCTTACTTGAGTAGAGGGTAAACAAAAGCAATAAATATAAAATTATTATATCCCAGTTGACATCAGAAGTTACAGAAAAACTAAATAAAATTTGTTTAAAATTTTTCCAAAAAATTTGAAAATTTTAAGAAAATCCGAAAAAAAACAAAAAAAAACTTTGAAAAATTTCCTAGTCAGAAAAATTCAAACCGGAAAGCGCTAGCACAGTATTTGTTATGGTACCCTCCAAAATGATAACCGCAGCAAATGCACTAAAACTCGGAAAATTTTAAAAAGCATTCGACTAAAGCATTTTTTTATTTTTAGGTTCATGAACCCAAATTTTTGAGGTCCCTTACATTTCGTTCAGCACTTTGAACCTCTGAACCGATTTCGTTCAAATGCATTACCAAACTGCTCAGGAGAACAACAAGTCAATGTGATAAATTTCAGTCATATCCGTGTAACATTTTGGCCGTGGTCGCCATTACAACAGACGGACACATGGACATTGCTAAAATGTCTAAGAATCGATCATTAATCAATAAAATACTCATGGGATTCCAGCCCAATATTTCGATGAGTTACAAACGGAATGACAAACTTATATCGAGGGCCTATATTCAAAACCCTCTATCTTAACAAAAAACAAAAGTTTTCAGGAGAGCCAAAAACTGTTTATTTCGCGTATTGTTAGAGTAATTAAAATTCGATATTCCACAATATTTTTTTAAATCAACAACTGAATTTTATATATAATTCGTTTTTAAAATTTTGCACTATTGGTAATACATATTATGAAAGGTAGAGGGTTTTGTTTCTCAAAAATATTAAGTACATGAATGAAAATGATAAGACAGAGGGTTTTGCATTGTAATAAAAATGAATTATTATGATTTCATTTACGACATCGGTAATTTTTTACCATGATTTATTAATGATAACGGCTTACAAAGAATTCCGAAACCGCGGGTTTGGTCCACAGGTGCTAATTTTTGAGACAAAAAATATTTTTTACCGAATTCATATTAAAAGACGACAACTGTTGAGTATGTTATGTAAAAAATAGTAAAAAACTAAATACGCGATTTTGGTCCACAGATGCATATCAGAATCGCGATTTTTAATGTTAAAATTTTTGTTTCATAATGTACATAAGACATCCAAATTTTAAGAGATATTTTTCAAAAAAGTCAAACAAGAACTTTGAGAAAAAATTATCATCACTGGACCAAAATCGTGATTCTGGAATTTTGTTGACAAATTGATGTTCAGCATGCAAAAATTAGTATGAAAACATGTAATGCATGATGAAATTATTCAAAAAAAAAATATTTATAGATTAATTATTTGAAAATATAGAGGGTTTTACATTCAGAAAAATTAATTATGTAAGAGATAGAGAAAATAAAAAATGCAAATAAAATAGCAAAAAAAATATTTTTGTTTTGAATTTTACACCTTAGATGAGGACCGTTTTACTGAATATTTTGCCATCAAAAAGTCATTTTAGTGAAAATGGAAGATAGAGGGTTTTGAATATAGGCCCTCGATATATACCCTTCTCCTCTAAGTGGAGGGTATAAAAATACTAAAAATGCTTTTAGGAAAAAAAGTATTTTGAAAAATTGTTTGAACATTTTCTTGGCCACGGACACAAACATTTGGTGGCAATTTTTTTTGCGTTTTTTAAAAGGGGAGTCTTTAAAAATGCTTTTAGGAAAAAAAATTTCAAAATTTTCTAAATTCTAAATACCGGACATAAAAATTTTATTGCGGTTTCGAATAAAAAAAATTATTGAAAAGCTTTCAGGAAAAATTTTAGAAAAGTCCCAAAATAAAGTATGATGTGTTGGACCGTAACGGGTTGTGTTCCCACAGTGAATTTCATATGTGATGTACCCGTGGTTTAAGAGACTTCCTTAAGAAAGATAATGGTATTTTTGTATAAAAACTGTCAAGTTTGGGATAGGCTATTGTGTCCGAGTGACATATCACGTCACCTAACAAGGACCGGTCACTTATCCTGCAGGGAAATGAAAAATATTAAAATTGTTACGACAATTAATAAAATTTAAATACAAATTGATATTTTCAACGGACTTAAATAAAAAAACATTGGCAAAGCGATTGCAAAGCATTTCTTTTGAATTCATACTACTTAATACACAAAAACTAAAGTGATTTGCCAAGACTTTTTCTTTGGAACGGTTTGAAAATTATGCCTCGGTTAGCAAAATATAAAATTTTACTAAAAATTTTTTTACATTTTTGAAATTTTAATTTCTTAATTTTTTTTAATATACAGTTTCGTGAGTGTGAATCAGCGTGAGTGTGAGTGTGAGAGCACTTGTTAGTGTCTTAAATTTACTCACGTGGTTGTAAGTGAGTGTGAGTAGAAAAAAAATATGCGTGACTGAAATATTCCTGTAGTTCAAAATAAAAAACTAGACTCCTTTTATTTGTTTGTCTTTTCTGTTAGTACCCCAGTTGGCAACGTCCTCGAGCCATCCTCAGTGACGGAGCGATGACATGTCAGAGTCACACCTGA
This sequence comes from Pegoplata infirma, assembly GCA_963921195.1. NCBI lineage: Eukaryota > Metazoa > Arthropoda > Insecta > Diptera > Anthomyiidae > Pegoplata > Pegoplata infirma. The sequence goes on from OY992537.1 coordinate 101,181,052, forward strand.
CATCCACAAGACATCTCTATGTACTGGGTTAAGGACAGTTTCATACAAATTTTCAAAATGTCCTCACTCAAAGTCAGCAGTGGTCAGGGCTGACCTTCTGGGGATATGTCACCTAAGACTTTTTTGGGGAAATGTCTGATATAGGTCATGCGAAAATACAAAAAAATTTCGTATTTCCTTTAGTTTTTACTTTTATCCATTTTCCTTTATAAATTATCTTTCTCATATTTAGAAAAAACTTTTCGCCTTTTTTAGTCCCAACTGGATTTGAACCTGGAACCTACAGTTTATTAGTCCCACACCTAACCACTTGTTCGAAACTTTATTTTTAAAATTGTTTGTCTATTAATTACTTTTATTCTACTTGTTAGATTTTGATTTTATTTTAATTAAGTCGATAATATTGCCATCTTTTTCTTGGAAACTAAAGAGTTGCCCAGATTTAAAATTCTAATTTCTATTCTGAAGACATTTTCTTTTAGATGTCTTAGAGGAATTGTCCACACTCTTAAAGCAAACATTCAGTGCTGACAATGTTAGGACATGTCATCAAGGATTGCCTATGATTTGTCAGAACCTGAAGACATTTCCTCAAGGAATCACTGTGGAAATTTCCTCAGTGACACATTTTCCAACTGGGACAGATCGAGCACGGGCTCTAATTCTATTTGTTATAAGGGCTTCAGTTGAAAAATATAGAAGAAAATTTAATTTCTAAAAGCTATATAAATTCTGGTATTCCTATACCGGTTTCAAACAGTTCCAGTTTAACTGTTGTCCTTTTATTTTTTTGTTTTTTTTCCATTTGCCTAATTTTTTTTTGGATTTTCCTTACATACGGTCCTTTAAACATTTTTTGTGAGAATCACAACATTAAATTATCCAACTGGGATGCATTTTAAGTTTTAATTATGTAAATATCATAAAATAAATGTTATTTGTAATGAAAAAAAAGGCAACAAATTATTATTTATAATAAATTATTATAATTAATTTGTTATTAATTTTTATATAATTGCAGCATAAAAAAAATCGTAAACATAAAACATCAATTATAATTTTAAAATTAATGTTTAAAGGCCATTTATTGAAGTAGTGTGGTTAAAAACAATGTAATCAATTATGTGAATAGCTTTATATTTGATGAAACGACAGACTTTATATTCTCTGCAGCAGTTTGTAGATTTAATTTTTTTTGTACTGCATTTTGTTTAATAATTTTAAATGTAAAATAAATTTTTACAACTACTACTTTCTCTAAAAAACGGTTGCTTTTGGAACAATTTCAAACAAAAATCATTAATTCTGGAATATTAAGTAGATTTGGTTGAAGGATAATATGATGCGTTTTGGAGAGGAACTAAAAAGATTTTTATTTTTTTTTAAATTAGAAATCAAAATAAACCCATTTTTGGGCCGATAATCTTTAGATGATTTAACGCATCGAATTCTGAAATTATCACATTTCTATTGGTAAGAATTATTTAAATACAAAAATTTCTAACGTTGTGCATAAAAACAACAATTTTCTTGCATAATAAAAATTTGAACTTTCAAAATGATTTTCGCAGAAGTTTTAGAACTTTTATAATTTCGCTTTAAATTGTTATTTTGACTTAATTAGGCTGATTGTTTTTATTTTTCAAATCGATCAAGGATCTTAAATATATATTGAGAACTGTGTTGTTTCCGAATTTTTCTGAATTTTCTAATAGTTTTTCAAATTTTTCTGATTTTTGTAGAATTCATCTTAATTTTTTTTCAGAATTTTTAAATTTTCTAAATTTTTTTTTTATTTTTTTATAGTCTTGCGAAATTTTTCTGAATTCTTCTGTTTTTTCCATTAGTCACCTGATATGAAATCTCGTTCAAAGGAGATTTCGATCATATGGTAGTGTATAAAATGAGACAGTACCATATGATCAAAATCTCGTTCACCTTAGTCATACTTTCCTGAGTTTTTGTGAACTATCCTAGATAAATATCTCGATGTAAGGATCTACAAAAATGTCCTGCTAAAATCCCATCATAAAGCTGTCCAACTGGGATGCAATTTTTATAAATTATATAAATATCATAAAATAAATTTACTTTGTAATGCAAAAATACCACAAAAATTATTATTTAAAATTAATAATTATATATAATTTGTTATTACTATTTTTTTTCTAATTGCTGAATAAAAAAAAATAAAAAAATCTATTATTTTTTTTCAGGCTTTTGTTTAAAGGTCATTTATGGAAGTTATGTGGTAAAAAAAAATGCATTTTATTTCGTAAATAGTTTTACACTTTTTTATACACAGTATGGGAGTACACTCACCTTGTCATTTTGTGTATAGTGCATCGAAATATCGGTCTAGGATTTTAGCATCACATTGGCCCTGGATATGGAAAATACGCAGAGATGAGACAAATAGGATTTCTATTAAGCTCCAATATAACATTAGACTGGCATTTTTTTTTGTATGGCAAACACTTTTAATAATTTTGATGCGCTGAACACGAATATCAAAGAATTTTTAAAATAGGTCGAACGGTTTTCGAGATATCGCTATTTGAAATTTGCAAAAAATTGCGGTTTTTTCCTACGTTCTAGATTTTTTTTTTATAAATTTCTTACCCTTGACCCTTTCATACAGCTTGGCACAATCTTTAATTTAAACTTAATTTGACCCAAGTCCGATCACTTAAACCCGTGGCGCCCTGTGATGATCGGATTTAGCCCAAATTATATTAAAATGAAAAATTGTCTAAAGCTTTATAAAAATGGAAAGGGAAAGAAATTTTGATTTTTTTTTTTTAATTTTCTTGAACGTACTTAGGAAAAAACTGCCTTTTTTGGAAAATTTCAAATAGCGATATCTCGAAAACCGTTCGACGGATTTTAATTTAGTTCTTTTTAATTTTTTATAAAAAAATTTTCAAATGCTACAGAAAAACGGTAGAACTTTTGTTAAAGTGTAAGATATCTATATACATAAAAATGGATGTGTGTATGTATGTGGGTATATATGTATGTTCCGTATGGACTCGAAAACTGCTGGACCGATCTTGATAAATTTTCAGGTTATATTCAGAATAGGCTGGGGAGTAACACTGTGCGGTTAGATTTTTGATTTTCTCCCTGTGGGAGGAGGGGCGTGGCACAATCGAATTTTTACATTGCACCACCAATGACATCTATATATAAAAAACAGATGGACCCATTTTGATGAAAATTAAACCGAAGATAGTACTAACTGAGTACTAACTATATGCCAAATTAGAGCGTAATCGCACAAACGGGCGTAAAATGCCATGCTTTTTTGCTTGTAGGCGGGGAGGGGTAGGCAAAATCGAATTTTTACATTGCACCACTAATGACATATATATATAAAAAAAGAATGGAACGATTTTGATGGAATTTAAACCAACAATATTACTAACCAAGTACAAACTATGTGCCAAATATGAGCCTGATCGGACAAATGGGCGTAAAATGCCATGCCCCTTTGTATTGAATTGAATGTTATTTTTGCATGCTCCGCAATAATGTAAAAACTGTTGATTCGATTTTAATTAAATTTTTAGCACTGATAGTGTTAACCGAGTGTGGAACTATAGGCCGTGTTATACAACGATTGGAAAAAGGGACGTAAAATGCCACGCCCCTTTGTACTATACTGGGCGTTGTCTGCCTGTTTCGCAATCACACAAAAACAGCTGAACCGATTCTCTTGACATTTTCACTGCATACAGTGCTAACCAAGTGCATATGTAGGCCATATAAGATCGTTATTGGAAAAAGGGATCAAAATTGCAACGCCCTTAGTACTATACTGACCACTATTGAACAAAGAGGAGTAAATTGACAAGAACCTTTCTTTTATAATGAACGTTATATCTGCCTGTTGTGAAATAACGCAAAAACGGATAAGCCGAATCTGTCACTACTGATAGAACTAACTGAGCGGGAACTGTAGGTCATATGTATAGCGCGATTCGGCAGCAAAAGGGTTTACAATATCACTCCCGTTTTTCATAAAAAAAAGTTATTTCCTCCTCCTTCTCAATCACACAAAAACGACAAAACTGATGTCAATGAAATTTGCAGCACAGATGGTACTAATCGAGGATGCAGCATGAAACTTTAGACTATCACGATTCGATAAAAATGCGTTAAATGTCACGCCCCTTTGTAGTATACTTAACGTTATGTCTGTCTGTTTCGAAATCACGCAAAAACGGCTGAACCGATTTTGTTGAGATTTCTCTATAGATTGTGCTAACTGAGGGTGGGACCAAAGGTTACTGGCTGGACCCGGACCCGTGTTTTAATTTTGTCCGTAACTATATTTAAATTAAGATGCAATATAAAACAGTTTTTTTCTTAGGGCCAGCAACGCGGACCGGGTATAGCTAGTGATAAATAAAGGTTGATGTCCTGAATGTAAATCCTTTACCAAAAGTTTCTATGTCGTCTCAATTTTGAGAATATCGCGCTTTAAGAAAAAAAATCGAGATTTTGACATTTTTAACACCCTGTAAAAAAGGACACCGACTAGCTAGGGACTTCGTTAAAGACTTAAATTAAAGCTTGTAATTTTGTCGTCAAAATAGATTTGTTTTAAATTATAAACCTGTTTTTCTTAATGGTAATTTTTTTTTTAAACTGTTTGTGCCAAAATTTCATATGCAACGAAATTTTAATTAAACTTTTTCAACCACACTGTGGTCAATGGCTTGGCTGTGTCCAAAACCGGCGTCTGGTGGCCTTTGCAAATATTGTCTCTTATCTGAAAAAGTCCATATATAATAATGCCGTCAGTCTTGGCTAAAATTGGAGGTGATTCCTCACTAACCAAAATCACAACTTGACGACGAGCGAACTCCTTCATACGATCTCAGGTGCCAAATGTCTGAATATAATCACATCAACCGATTGACGGTCTCAACGTAGCCTTAAGTTTTATCTTAACAAAAAACTTTTTTTTTTTTTTGCTTCACTAGGTTTATGTTACTTTTTGCCAAAAAAAATTTATAAATTTTATCTATATTGTATAACAATTTTATTTTTTGTAAAAATTTCTAAGACGGTATTTATTAGAGTTGTCAATTATTCGACTTTCAACTTTGTTCGAATAATTCAAATAATTTTTTTTTCCTCGTTCGATCAAACGATTAAAGATCAACATTTATTCGATTAATCGAAGAGAATAACGAATAAAAATATTATTTTAAAAAATATTTTTATTAACAAAAAAATAAACAATTCATATAAAAAATCTTAAAATAAGAAAGTTAACATTTTTATTATCGAAAAAATGCATACAAAACTTAAAAATAAAATAGTTAAAAAAACTTAAAAATTTAATAACTGAGATCACTTTTAATTAATGGATGTCGATTTTAATACTTGTTGAGAAATAATTCAAATACAAATTATTATTTGAAATATTCAGACAAAATCTATATATATAAAAGAGTAACGTGACTGACTGACTGACTGACTGACTGACTGACTTATTGACTGATTCATCATCGCCCAGCCCAAACCGCTGAAGCTAGAGACTTGAAATTTGGACTGTAAGTTCACCTCCCGGAATATAGATCCACTAAGGCTGGATTTTTGCCAATGTTGATTCTAAGGGGGTAAAAAGGGTAAAAAACTGTACTTTTGGTACTTTTTATATCTCCTGAAATAATGGTCGTAGAGACTTGAAATTTGGACTGCATGTTCACCTCCCGGAATATAGAACCGCCAAGGCTGGATTTTTGCCAGTGTTGATTCTAAGGGTGTAAAAGGGGTAAAAAACTGTACTTTTGGTACTTTTTATATCTACTGAAATAATGGTCATAGAGACTTGAAATTTGGACTGTATGTTAACATACTGGAATAAAGATCCATTAAGGCTGGATTTTTGCCAATGTTGATTCTAAGGGGGTAAAAAGGGTAAAAAACTGTACTTTAGGTACTTTTTTTATCTGCTAAAATAATGGTCATAGCGACTTGAAATTTGGTCTGTATGTTCACCTCCCGGAATATAGATCCACAAAGGCTGGATTTTTGCCAATGATGATTCTAAAGGGTAAAAAAAAAATACTTTTGGTACTTTTTACATTTCCTTAAATAATGGTACTAGAAACTTGAAATTTGCAATGTAGGTTCACCTCCCGGAAAAAATATCCACTAAGGCTGAGTTTTTTCCAATGTTGATTCTACGGGGGTAAAATGGGTAAAAAAGTGTACTTTTCGTACTTTTTTTTATTTACTGAAATAATGGTTATACAAACTTGAAATTTGGAATGTAAGAGATCCTCTGCTGAAAAAAAAACAATTTTGAAAATTTGGATTCTATGGGGAGTCAAAGGGGTAAAAAGTGTACTTTTAGTACCTTTTGTTATTTCTTGAAATAATGGGCATTGAAACTTGAAATTTGGAATGTACCTTTTATAAAAAGTACCTTTTAGTAAAAGTACCTTTTATAAAAAGTACCTTTTATAAAAAGTACCTTTTATAAAAAGTACCTTTTATAAAAAGTACCTTTTATAAAAAGTACCTTTTATAAAAAGTACCTTTTTGTAAAAAGTACCTTTTATAAAAAGTACCTTTTATAAAAAGTACCTTTTATAAAAAGTACCTTTTATTAAAAGTACCTTTTATAAAAAGTACCTTTTATAAAAACTACCTTTTATAAAAAGTACCTTTTATAAAAAGTACCTTTTATAAAAAGTACCTTTTATAAAAAGTACCTTTTATAAAAAGTACCTTTTATAAAAAGTACCTTTTATAAAAAGTACCTTTTATAAAAAGTACCTTTTATAAAAAGTACCTTTTATAAAAAGTACCTTTTATAAAAAGAACTTTTTATAAAGAGAACCTTTAATAAAAAGAACCTTTAATATAAAGAACCTCTTTTAAAAAGTACTGAAAGTTCACTTTGTTACTTTTATTTCCTGAAATAGTAATCATAGAAACTTTTTATATTTCCTGGAAAAATGGTCCTAGAATCTTAAAATTTGTAATGTAGTAGAATTCGGTGAAAAAACATTCTGGCAAAAATACTGTTTGAGGTAAAATGGCTAAAAAGTGTATTTTCGGTACTTTTGATATTTTCTGACGTAATGGCTCTAGAAACTTAAAATAGGGAATGTAAAATCCTTTTTGTAATTTTAATATTTGCTAAAACAATGATCCTAGAAAATTGAAATATGGAATGAAGGATTTTTCGATGAAGCAAAAAACATTACGGAGAAGGTACTTTTTGTAAATTCCGTTTCTAACGGGGGTAAGAAAGTCTATTTTTGGTACTTTTTTTCTGTTCCTATAATAATGACCTTAGAAGCTTGAATTTTGGAATGTAGGGCCCTTCGGTGAAAAAAACATTCTGCTAAAGTACTTTTTTAAAAATACGTTTCTAGAGGTGTGAAAAAGTGTTTTTTGATACTTTATATATTTTATGAAGTAATGATCCTAGGCACCGAAATTTTGAATGCTGGAAGAAGTTATTTTTGGAAATTCTGTTTCTAAGGGTCGCGACCGATCGTAAAGGGGGAAAAAGTGCAAATTTGGTTATTCTTTATATATTTTAAATATAGGATCACCTACCACAAAAAAAAAAATAGTTTTTGAAATTTAATTTGAATCCCCAGAAAAAACACCCAAGAGAAATTTAAAATTTTAGGGTAAAAAGGGGTACCTGGTAACAGTGGTGTAAAATGGTACTTTTAATATCTATAAGATAAAGACAATAGAACTTTTTATGTCTTTAACGCATATTATACGGAGAGAAATGAAACTTACATGGAACGAAAGGAGATGGAATTGGAAATAAAATGGAGTAGAAGGGGGAACGAAATGGAATGGAGCAGGGAACAATATGGAATGATACTTTTTACTCAATTTTTTCGTATTTAACTTTTTTTACTCCATATTTTTTTTCTCTATATGTTTTTTCACTCAAACTTATTTTTATTCCAATTTCTTTTTTTACTGAAATATTTACTCACTCAAAATATTCGAATATTGTCAATATCTATATTCACCGGAACGAACATGATAACGTACCAACTATTCAAATTTTATTGTTTAAATTATTCATTGAAATATAATTTTATGAAAGACTAAAACGTCCACAAGTAAACAAAACAAAGACTATGTAGGGGAATTTTTTAGAAATCGATAGAGAAATCCTGACCTTTCTATTATTCGGTATTCAATACCACCGGTAACGAAGTACCGGGATGGCAAGCTAGTATATCATAAATGATTTTAATTTTTGTCAAATAAGATAATTTAAGTTGTTCTTAAGAAATAATGTTTTAAAAATAAAACTTGACTTAATTTTTTTGCTTTCAAACGATTTTTGGTTTTTGTTTTTGTTTTTATTAAATTAGATTTTGAAAACATTCTTTCGCTTATTGTTGAAGTAAGTGATATAGTAAGAAGAGCATAAAAAAGTTTATCTATTATTTCTGTTCTTTTTTCAGATTTTTCCAAATATACCATATCGTCTGATATATCGCTAAAGTCCTTTTTATTTTCTGAATTTTTAATACTTTGAATTGAATTATTTAACTCGCATAAAAGATTATTATTTTCATTACTAATAACTTCCTCTATTTCAATACTTTTATCTGAATTATTGTAATTACTTTCAACATGAAATAATCTGGAGTATAATTTATTTGCATATTATTTTGTTTCGCTTTTTGGAGAATATTTTAAGAAACTTTCATTGCTCGGAAAATTTCCAGAATTTAGAAAAATTATTAACGTATTTAACACTTTTATACGTCTCTCATTAATTCTTATTTTAATACGTTTTAGTAAGTCTGATGCAAAAGAATTATTAATTTTTTCTAAATTATTTATTAAAAACTTGATAACTCCCCCTAATTCTATAATGGATGTGCTATCCAGGGCTATGGATACAAAATATTTTAACTTTCCTACATCTATATCTATACTTCTATACTAATATTATAAAGAGGTAATGTTTGTATGTTTGTTTTTTTGTTTGTTTGTTTGTTTGTTTGTTTGTAGAGGGTAATCTCTGGAACTACTTATCCGACTTTAATAAATGTTTTCAGCAATATTTAAAGTGTTCCTCCAGGACGGACATAGGCTTGGTTTTATCAACCACGCCCACTTCTACGCCCACTTTTGGCGAAAAAACGTAAAATTAAAAAATCTCCAAAACTACTGAACCGATTTCAAAAATTTTTTCACCAAGACATACTTGGAATGGTCCTTCATGATGGACATATGCTGGGTTTCATCGACCACGCCCACATCTACGCCCACTTTTGGTAAAAAAACTTTAAGTTTAAATATCTATGAAACTACTCATCCGATTTCAAAAAAATTTCAGCAATATTTAGAATATTCCTCCAGGGTCGACATAGGCTAGGGTTTATCGACCACGCCCACTTCTACGCCCACTTTTGGCCAAAAAACGTAAAATTGAAAAATCTCCAAAACTACTGAACCGATTTCAAAAATTTTTTCACCAATACATACTTGAAATGGTCCTTCATGGTGGACATATGCTGGGTTTCATCGACCACGCCCACATCTACGCCCACTTTTGGTAAAAAACTTACAGTTTAAATATCTATGAAACTACTCACCCGATTTCAAAAAAGTTTTCAGAAATATTTAGAGTGTTCCTCCAGGGTCGACATAGGCTAGATTTCATCGACCACGCCCACTTCTACGCCCATTTTTAGCCAAAAAACGTAAAATTTAAAAATCTCCACAACTACTGAACCGATTTAAAAATTGTTTTCACCAATACTTGCTTGGAATGGTTCTTCATAGTGGACATATGCTGTGTTTCATCGACCACGCCCATTTCTACGCCCACTTTTGGTAAAAAACTTACAGTTTAAATATGTATGAAACTACTCACCCGATTTCAAAAATGTTTTCACCAATTTTTAGAGTGTTCCTCCAGGATGGACATAGGCTAGGATTTATCGACCACGCCCACTTATACGCCCACTTTTTGTCAAAAAAAAACTAAAATTTAAAAATTTCCAAAAATGTTCATCCGATTTCCAAAATTTTTTCACCAATATTTAGTCTTTCAGAGTGGAAATATTCTAGGTTTTATTGACCACGCCCGTTTCTACGCCCACATTTGGCAAGAAAAACGTAAAATTTAAATATGATCAAACTACTCATCCGATTTAAAAAACGTTATCACCAATATACATATATTAAGAATGGTGCTTCAGGGTGGACATGGGTTAGCTCTCATCGACCACACCTACTTCTACGCCCACTTTTGGCCAAAAAACGTAAAATTTCAAACATCCGAAACTACTCATTTAAAAAATGTTTTTTCCAATATTAAGAATGGTCCATCAGGTTAGACATAGGCTACGGTTCATCTACGTAAAATTTGTAAATATACGAAACTTATTGTGAGATTTCAAAAATGTTTTCACCAATATTTAGAATTTTCTGTCAGGGTGAGTTAGGGTAGGTTTCATTGACCACTTTGGGTTAAAAGACGTTAAATTTGAAAATCTACCAAACTACTCATCTAATTTCAAAACATTCTGAAAAATTTACTTTTTGGAAATTCCGATTTTACTGGGGCAAATACGTGCAAAGTAGTGAACTTTGTAACTTTTTCTATCTCCTGAAAAGTTGGTCATAGTAACTTGAAATGTTGGATCCTCCAGCCCAAAAAATCATTCTGAAAAAGTACCTTCTGAAAATTTAGATTTTAATGGGGATAAGGGTAAATTATTGTTATGTGGTACTTTTATTATTTTTTTTAAAGAATGAAGTCTACATGGAACGAAATGAATTGGAATTCAGAACAAAATGGAATAAAATGGGGAACAAATGAATAGAAATGGAAACGAAATGGAATGGAATGGGGAACGAAATGGAGTGAAACGGGGAATGAAATGGTTTCAAGAATTACGATATAAGGGCTCAAAAATTTTCAAGAACATTATTTACCGAAACGAACATGTTTCCAAGCTAAACGGGGCTGTTTTAATTTTATTGTTTATTCTAAATAGTTTTTATAAAAGACTTCAACGATAAAAATTAAATATAATAAAAATCCTGTAGAGGAGAATTTTAGAAATGGAGACTCTAATCCTGATCTTTCCTTAATCAGGTATTTAATATTACCGGGGGCGAAGTTCCGGGCGGGCCTGCTAGTTTTGTATATAATCTTTCAAAATTTATGAGAATAAATCAAATTCTAAGCATTTATTAAATTTTTTAATTAAAAAAAATTGTGATTAATCGACAATAATTAATCGGTTTATTCGTTATTCGTAAATCGACATTTTTGAATTACTCGAACAAGAGTTCGGTTTTGTTTGATCGATTAATCGAATTATTCTTAATCGACTGACAACTCTAGTATTTATACACAGCCTTTTTTGCTTGCAACAAAGTCTTGCAACTTTTTTTTGTAGGCAAACGGGGTAGTGTTTTCTTTATTCTATGCTTCTCACCCCCGCACAGTGCAACATTTGGCCATTATATTGACTTGAAATTCGGTATAAATGTTCGTTTTGACTTCGAAAATAACATTATGAAAAATGTGGGAGGCCGGTTAAGGGCCACGCCCACTTTTTTTAAAATTTGTTATTTTGGTTATAATTTTTTTAAATTTGGTATATATACTCTGAATGACTGTAGAAATAATATCACAAAAAAGGGGGCGGTCAGACAACTGCCACGCCCACTTTTTTAAAATATATTTAAAAAATATGTAAAAACAAGGTTAACATATCTCCCCACTGTAGTCGGCGTCGCAGACGGTCGCAAAAGTTAGCCGTTGAATTAAGTACTATGGATATTGGTCAATATATCTGAAAAAGTCCGGCGACCAATACGGACCAAACACAAAAGTTCTGTTCCATCAAAAAAAATAAATATATAATTTTCTTTTCAAAAATTTGTATTTGTTAAAAATTTAGATTGGCCAAATGTGGCACTGTGCCCCGATTGCGTTCAAAAAAACTCAGATAAAAAAGGCGTGCAAGAAAAAACGTAGTGTGTAAATACCGTCTAAGTAGAAAAGGTTTATAATATATTATATTACCTGAACTCTTTATGAAACAATATTTTGTTTAATGTAAATATTTTCTCGTGTTATGTAAATAAAATTGATTTGAAAATTGAACTCCTTCTTACACAATCAGACAATCTGCTAGTTTTTCTCCAGAAGCAAATTTTATTAAAATTGCTTTTTATACGGGAGTGCAAATGGTATGATAAAATAAAATGTTAGGAAAAGCGGTCACTATTATACCGCACTGTGGTTCCGATTCCAAAACTAGGTGGACAAAAGTATTTAACCATGATATTTTATGTTTTTGGGGTCGCTGATTTCAAAAAAATGCTTTAAAAAATTGTAGCTTCAATATTTTTGAAAATACAGTGGGTTTCACTAAAATAGCTTCAACTTAATTGGACTTTTCGCTACAACTGGAAAAATTTAATTACCTTTTGCTACTTTAGGGCACTAAATTTAAAGGAAGTATTTAAAAATGATATAAAAAGCTTTTCTGAGCATTACAGTAAAGACTAGCTATGTCGAATTACTTTTAATGTGTAGTTTTTTTAGAATGTTCGAATTAAATCATTTTTGTGCTTCTAGAGTTGCGGGAAAAGAAAAATATGTGATATAACAATTATAGAAAATACTGTAGAGGTATTTGTTGCAAAAATATGTGCAGGAGATCCTGAATATTATAAGCATTTTCTTGAGAGTTATAAATATTGCAGAAAAAATTACTTTTTTAAAAACGCTATAAAAAATGCAGCTGGACGCCGCTGGATGAGATGAAAGATGAAACATACTCTCTGATAGCTACTTTAAGAGATGTATATAGTGGCTTGCCCGCAACTTGGAGCGGTTTTTTTTTTGCAAGCTTTGAAAGATTGATAATCTAATTTTTTTTTTTTTACTTATGACCCTAACTTCAAAAACCGATATTAAGAAATCGCGAAAAAATTTCGAACCTATGAAAATTTTTTTGATAAGTATATACCCATGGCTATATAAAAAACAATTCACGGCAATCTCCTGCAAATAATTCACTTGGTATAAGCTACTTAGTTTTGTATTGATTTCCATAGTTTTTAATTACAAACATTTTCGTGAACAAACATTGATGTTCTAGTGCTGCGGGGACAAAGTTAAACCCCTTATTTAATCAAAATATTTTGCGTCTAGTCTAGGCATTATGTTAGCTATTTAAAACACCTACCGTTTTTTAATTTAGAGGTTCAAACTTTTTAGACTTTTGTCCACCTAGATTTGGATTTGGAACCACAGTGTACCGGTAAGACTGCCTTAAGGGTTGCAGAAAGAGTCTTGATATGTTCTGAGAAAATGTTGGGATTTAAAAAATGTATGTTTGACTCCACTAGGGGCACTTTTTTGATGAGAAATTGTTCATGGATAATTTCTCATCGCAAGACACTTTGACAGTGGGTACGTTCAGCAGAGAAAGCTGCTGCTCAGCTGCTCCTCAACATTCTGCTGAACGGTTTAATTTTTGACAATTCAGTCAACATGTTGAGTAAGCGCTTCTCATTACTGGTAGCGTAAAAAAACTTAAAAATATTGAAATTAACTGAAGTTTTTATTTATTTCGGTTTGAAACCATATTAATTATTTCTGAGAAATAAATATTTTTGTTGTACAATGAGAAAATCTGAAAAAAATTAATTGACAACACAGGCTAAGTGGAGATGTCGACAGCTTTCGGAAGAAGCCACCCTTCCTTCGTCAGCACTCTTCGATTGTCACTGTAGGTGTGTAAGATTAAGATCAGCTATTTAAACGTACATTAAGGTGAAAAAGCGAACGGGAATTATATCACATTTCATTACCCATATGTTACGTTTAACACGAACTTAATGAATCTATTTTTAACTTTTTCCAACACAGTTGTAATTTCTTACACTGTAGTAAAACTTCAGTTATAAAATATAAAGTCCAACAATATATAAAACATAATTAAAACTCGTATTTCTAATTCTTAGAAATATTACTTTAAATAGCTGATCTTAATCTTACACACCTACAGTGACAATCGAAGAGTGCTGACGAAGGAAGGGTGGCTTCTTCCGAAAGCTGTCGACATCTCCACTTAGCCTGTGTTGTCAATTAATTTTTTTCAGATTTTCTTATTGTACAACAAAAATAATTATTTCTCAGAAATAATTAATATGGACTCAAACCGAAATAAATAAAAACTTCAGTTATAAAATATAAAGTCCAACAATATATAAAACAGAATTAAAAAAATATTGAAATTATTTATTTTTTTTACGTTGTTCAAGGAAAATCATAAAAAAATCATAAAACATATTTTCCGCATTCAAACAGGCTGGGAACTCTTCAGTGAGCAGTAGGAAGAGAAATTAAAGAGAGAAAGAATGCAATGTACGCAGCTATTGCAACCGACAGGACGCCAAAACCCCAAAACTCTAATGTAATAAGTAGGGACTGGAAGCTGACATTAGTTGCTGCAAATAGCGGGATACGTTGTCTCAGAGGCTGTTGCCTGCGTAGCCTAACTTTCTGTCGAGTTCCCTTGATTAAATATTTAGTTAATTATAATGGAATGCACCACAATTTCAAAAATTTACATTCTTGTATATTTTTCTAATGAGCTATCGTTTAAATTTTTTTTTTGAATCATTTTTAGAACATATTCTGAAATTTTTCATTTCTTAAAAAATTTATTTATCAATAATCCGGACACATTTTTTTTTATTTTGTTTTAAGTTAAAATGTTTGCCTATCCACACAAAAAAAAATCAGGAGGCCATTTTTCGTATTTTTCGAGAAAATCACATTTAATTTGGATTTAATAAAACTTCTGTAATTCTCTTGTATTTTATTGTGTCAACACCGCGTATTAGTAATGAGTATTTGCAAAACCAACGAATTTTCGTTACTCATACGCAGTGTTGACACAATAAAATACAAGAGAATTCCAAAGAATTTTTATGAAATCGAATATTCAAATGCGATTTTCTGTAAAAATATTAAAAATGATCTCGTGAATTTTTTATGAGTGAAAAGACAACTTTAAAAAGAAAAATTGAAAAAATAGGGCCAGTTTTTTGAGAAATGGACTTTTTTTAAAAGTTAAACATTTTATAACGGGTTCAGAAAATTTTCCAAAATAAAAAAAAATTAGTCGATGTTGCATTTCCTTTTATTTTGATAAATATTTAATCACGGGAAGTCGACACGAATTTGATAATTTCTTTTATAGTAATTGTGTTTATTGTTGGACTTTATATTTTAAGGGCAGTTTACATGTTAACTACCCCCGACGACCCTTATCTACTATTTCCCAGTATTGGGGATATGGTTTGCTGAGTTTAATTAATTTTGACACACATTCAGTGTGTGGCAATCGAAGGAGTGCTGATGATGGAAGGGTGGCATCTTCCGAAAGCTGTCGCCATCTCCACTTAGCCTGTGTTGTCACTTATTTTTTTTCCGAATTTATCATTGAACAACAATTGAAGGGCTTATTGTAAAAACTCGATCAGCAACATTTCATTTTATGGTGATTTTTGCCATTAAACTTTTGAAATAATGTAGAAAATATAACTTTAGTAAACTTTCATACCTAAGAAATTTGTACGAAGGGTTTAAGCTAGACTTCTGCCAAAAATATGGATTTGCTAATATACCAATAAGCTGCAAGAACACGCCAAATCTGTGAAACTTTTACCGCCTCTTAAATAAATTTTTTTTAGTTTCCTCTACCGAAATCAATCGTCAGAACTCCTAAATTTTTTTCGTGTTGCGTAGTGTAATTAATGAATAATTCCTAACCATGCCAAAATAATTAAAACACATTTTACTATATTGTTTTCTTTTATTTTTGCAAATAATTAATAATCTCAATGTTTATTGATTATTTTCATTTAAGCGTTTATAAATCCTTATAACATAAGGCTTTCCTTTTGTTAAATGTATTGTGTGTAAGTGTGTGTGTGTGTTTAGAATATTTTGTGTCGGTCTGTTTGTGTACGTTTTCATTAACATTAAACATATTTCAATAATTTTACTTAACTATTTGTATTTTTTAAAATTAATTTATTTAAACTTATACTTAAATCCTTTCACTTAATAACTATAAATCCTTCTTACAAAAAAAAAAATTTGTTTTTCTTAAATCATTATTTAAAATTTTTGTTTTAATTTTATTTGTTTTTAATTAAATTGTTATTAACATTATTGAATTTTTTTTTTGTTTTTGTTTATAAAACTTTAAGATACAATTTGTTGTTTGTAGTAGGCTAAAAATTAAGAAGAAAGTTTGATTTGAGTTTTTTGGTTTGCTTTTAGATTTTATTGATGTTGCTTTGTTTGTTTAACATTTTATGATTTACTGATGACGGAAATTGAAATAGGGAAAACACACGTTTGAAAATTTGTAGATACTGGTTACATTTTTAGATTTTAAGGTTCTTCTAACGAAGAAAGTCTTTCGATTGCTATAGAAAATTTGTATAGTTAACGATATATTGATGACACAAAATTTTCTAGAGAAACATATCGATAACACAAATTTTTCTGTAAAAAATTTGTATAGAATTCGATATATCAATAACACAAAATGTTTCAAAGAAAATTTGTAAAGTTATCGACGTAACCATAACACAACATTTTTTATAGAACATTTTTTTATAGTTATCGATACATCGATGATCGATGCATCGATGATCGATACATCGATGACATAAAATTTTATTTATAAAATTTATATAGTTGTCGATATATCGATAACACTAACATTTTTATAGTGATGGATTTTAAATTACACAAAATTTTCCACAGAAAATTTGTATAGTTATCAATGTATCGATAAAATAACAATTTTTAGAGAAAATTTGTATAGAAAAATTTCTAAAAAACATAAAATTTTCTATAGAACATTTGTATAGTTATCGATATATCAAAAATACAAAATTTTCTGCAGAAAATTTTTAAGTTATCGATATATCGATAACACAAAATTTTCTGTAGAAAATTTGCAAAGTTATCGATATATCGATAGCACAAAATTTCTCTATAGAAAATTTGTATATTTATCGATATATCGATAACATAAAATTTTCTATAGACCATTTTTATTTTCTATAGAAACTTTTTAAAATGATCGATAATAAAAAATTTACTAAAATTTGCATAGTTATCGATAATACAAAATTTTCTATATAAACTTTGTAAAGTTATCAATATATCGATAACGCAAAATTTTCTCTAATACATTTCTATAGAAAATTTGTATAGTTATCGATTTATCGATAGCACAAAATTTTTTATATAAAATTTTTATAGCTATCGATATATCGAAAATACAAAATTTACTATAGAAAATTTGTATAGTTATCGATATATCGATAACAGAAACATTTTCTCTAGCAAATTTGTATAGTTATCGATACATCGATAACGGAAAAATTTTCTATAGCAAAATAACACAAAATTTTCTATAGAAAATTTGTATAATTATCAATATATTTAAAAAAATTTGCATTGTAATCGATAATACAAAATTTTCTATATAAACTTTGTTAAGTTATCGATTTATCGATAACAAAAACTTTTCTATGATAAATCTATATAGTTGTCGATAACACAAAATTTTCTATAGAAAATTTGCATAAATATCGATACATCGATAATAATTAATTTCCATATACAATTTGTGTAGTTATCGATATATCAATAACACAAATTTTCTATAGAAACTTTGTATAGTTATCGATAAGTCGATAACACAGAATTTTCTATTTATTGATAGATTTTTTAGGATTTTATAGACTTTTTTTGAGTTAAACATATGTCGATAACTATTAAATTCTTAATAAAAATTATATGTAATGGATATATCGATAATAACACATAACAATAAAAAATGTCAATATATCGGAAATTATCGACATATCGGTAACACAAAATAACACAAAATTTTCAATAGAAACTTTGTATAGTTATCGATAAATCGATAACACAAAATTTTCAATTTATCGATAGATTTTTTAAGATTTTATAGACTTTTTTTAATTTAAAAATATATCGATAACTATTAAATTCTTTATAAAAATTAATTGTAATGGATATGTTGATAATAAAACAACAAAAATGTCGATAAATCGAAAATTATCGATATATCGACAACTGTAGAAATTTTTTATAGAAAATTTTGTGCAATCGATTTATCGATAACTATACATATTTTCTGTGAAGAAGCTTTTGTTATCGATTTACAGATTACCATACAAATTTTCTGTGGAAAATTTTGTGTTATTGGCAACTAAAAAAAATTTTTTATGGAAATTTTTTTATATAAAATTTCTGTTATCGCTATTTTTTTCTACAGAAAATTTTGCGTTATCGCTATATCGATAACTATACAAATTTTCTATAGAAAATTTTGTATTATCGATATATCTATTGCTATAAAAAAAAAATTTTGATTTCTCGATATATCGATAACTATAAAAAAAAATTATAGAAAATTCTGTGTTATCGATTTATCGATAACTATACAAATGTTCTATAAAAATTTTGTGTTCTCGATATATCAATAAATATACAAATTTACTAAGAAAGATTTCTATGGTAATCGATATATCGATAACACAAAATTTTCTATAGAAAATTAACATAGTTATCGATAACACAAAATTTTCTATAGAAAATTTACATCGTTATCGATAACGCAAAGCTTTCGATGTATCGATAAATATACAAATTTTCTAAAAAAAAAATTTGTATGGTAATCGAAATATCGATAACAAAAAATTTTCTATAAAAAATTAACATAGTTATCGATTTATCGATAACTTTACAAATTTTCTATAAAAAATTTTGTGTTTGGTAATCGATATATTGCTAACACAAAATTTTCTATAGAAAATTAACATACATAGTTATAGATTTATCGATAACTCTACAAATTTTCTATACACCATTTTGTGTTCTCGATATATCTATAAATATACAAACTTTCTAAACAAGATTTGTATGGTAATCGATATATCGATAACACAAAATTTTCTATAGAAGATAAACATAGTTATCTATATATCGATAACAAAAAATTTTCTATAGAAAATTAACATAGTGATCGATATATCGATAACACAAAATTTTCTATACAAAATTAACATTAACATAGTTATCGATGTATCGATAACACAAAATTTTCTATAGAAAATTAACATTAAGATAGATATCGATGACACAAAATTTTCTATAGAAAATTTGCATAGTTATCGATATATCAATAACGCAAAATTCTCGATATATCGATAAATATACAATTTTTCTAAAAAAGATTTGTATAGTAATCGATATATCGATAACACACAGTTTTCTATAGAAAATTTTCAAAGTTATCGATATATCGATAACAAAAATTTTCTATAGAAAATTTGTATAGTTATCTATATACCGAAAACATAGAATTTTCTATAGAAAATTAACATAGTTATCGATATACCGATAACACAAACTTTTCTATAGAAAATTTTGTATTATTGATTGTATTATTGATTTCTAAAGAAAATTTGCAACGTTATCGAAAATTTGTATTGTTTTCGAAATGTTGATAGCACAAAATTTTTTACAGAAAATTGTGTAGTTATCGATATATTTGTAATAGAAAAATTTATTAAAAAAATTTGTGTAATTATCGATACATCGATCGATATATCGATAACACAAAATTTTCTATAGAAAATTTGTGTAGTTATCGAAAATTTTTATTGTTATCAAAATTGTATATTTATCGAAATATCGATAGCACAAAATTTTTCTTTAAAAAATTTGAATAGTTATCGATATATAAAAAACAAAAAATGTTCAATAGAAAGTTTGTATAATTATCGATATATTGATACCACAAAATTTTCTACATATACGTATATCGATTACCCAAAGTTTTCTGTAGAAAATTTGTGTAGTTATCGATATAGCTGCCGATTTATCGATAACACAAAATTTTCTATACAAAATTTGTATAGTTTTCGTTTTACCGACAACACAAAATTTTCTTTAGAAACTTTGTAAAGTTATCGATAACACAAAACATTCTTTACAAAATTTGTATAGTTATCAAAATATCGAAAACACAAAATTTTCTATAGAAAATTTGCATAGTTATCGATAAATCGATAATAAAACTTTTTATAGAAAATTTGTATAGTTATCGATAACACAACAGTTTTAATAAAAAATATGCATAATTATCGATATATCGATAACACAAGATTTTCAATCGAATATTTGTATAGTTACACCCAAATTTTGTATTGGATTTGTTAAGTTATCGGTATTTTATTAGCATACAATTTTTTATAAAAAATTTTAAAATTTTTTAAATGAAATTTGTATGTTTATCGATGTAACGATAAAACAACAACAAATCTATAAAAAAGTTACACTTTTATCGTTATATCGATAGCTTATAATTTTCTACGAAAAATTTGTATGGTAATCGACATGCCCGAGTAAAAATTAACATATATTACAATATATAACTTGATACAAACATAATAAATTATATATGATTATACATCCGTGAGATATTTTCTAAATTTTTTTAATGCAGTCATATGTAGTAATATATAATTGAATCATGATTCGGATTAAAAGGTGTACGGTTGATATAATTATATAAAATTACATGAGGGTCAATACAAAATTTGTTTTTCTGTATAATTTAATATAAAATTATATATATCCAATTCTGTTCCATATATAACACTATATGTTTCCATTTAACCAACAATTTTCTAAGTTTTTAAGGCAAAGTATAAGAAACTTTTTAAAATGTTCCTAAACATTTCTTTGTTAGGGTTATGTATATCACCTATCTGGTTCGAAGCGTACCCGAACATTTTTTTTTTAAGAAAATTATATGTTTGGTGAATGTATCGTTGACCTGTGGTGTAACTCAACCCAAACCAAAAAACACCAGGATTTTACATGTTTTTATGCAATTAGATCTAATTAGATCCACTAATATATGGCAATGTCTGGTCAAAACTCGGATGAAATCAAATCATATTTTATACAAATTGATCTTTTTTAATGCAAAAACATCCACCATTTTTCGGATCAAATTGCGTTTAATTATATATTGTATTACATATCAATATATATTGCATCATATAAAAATTTTTACTCGGGTGTATAGATATCGATTTGTATAGTTATCGATAACACAAATTGTCTACAGAAAATTTGCATAGTTATCGATAACATTTTCTTAAAAAAAATTTAATAGTTATCGATAACTACACAACTTTTCTACAGAAAATTTTTTTGTTATCGATATATCGATAACTATACATATTTTCTATAGTCAATTACATATTTTCTATAGAAGAATTTTTGTTATCGATAGATCTATAACTATACAAATTGTCTATAGAAAATTTTCTCTACAAAATTTGTGTAGTTATCGATTAAAAGAAAATTGTACTATTATCGATAACACAAAATTTTCTGTAAAAAATTCTATGGTCATCGATGTATTGATAACAACAAATTTTCTACAGAAAATTGTTTAATTACACAGCTCAACATGAAAATGCGTATTGGATTCTGGTAAGTGATTTAGGTAGTGTTTGTTGCGCTGATTCCAAATCTGCGACCCAAATATGTCTATCACGTCAGAATTTTGATTTATTCGCGGTTAAAGTGCCGAAAAAGGCAATTTTTTACCCTTTTTGAAAGCTTATAATATAAGATCCTGACATGCGATTGACTTGGTATCAATCTCATTCAAAAGTATGTAATTTTCTCTATAAGACAAGAAAAAATTTTCTTGGAATTTAATTTTCTAAAATGGTAAAAAAATCATTAACAAAAAACCTTCCATTTTTTTAATATTTTGTTTGTTTTTTAACAAATTTCCATGCAAATGCGTACGTAAATATTGGAATTAAAGCACTTGTGGCTAATGATTTTTTCACGATTATAAAAAATTAAACTCCGTGAAATTTGATTTTGTCTTAAAGAAAAAATTATGCACTTTCGAATGAGCTTGATATCAAGTCATTCGCATGTTAGGATCATATTTTATAGGCTCTCGAAAATGGTAAAAATGGGCCTTTTTTGACACTTTAACCGCGATTTTTTCAAAATTGTGACGTGATAGAAAAATTTGAGTGACCGTTTTGGAATCGGGAAACCAAAACCTATAAATTTTTTTTGGTTTCATTCAAAACGCAGCGACAAACCTCAGATTTGCGATTTTTTCAAAATTGTGACATATAGAAAAATTTGAGTGACCGTTTTGGAATCGGGAAACCAAAACCTATAAACTTTTTTTGGTTTCATTCAAAACGCTGCGACAAACCTCAGATTTGTAGAGCGGTGTTATCGATGTCTATTAAAGGATTAATGGATGTCGCTTTTAAATAATTTTGTTTCCCCAAAAAAAATTTTTTGAGGAAATTTTTAAATTCAATTAAAACTTCTTAAAAATTACATTTTGAGTAGGTATATTCTAGCTCGAGGTCATTATTTTCTTTACTAAGTAAAACTAGGATAATCTCATAAAATAATTTCTAAAAAAAAATATTTTTCTGTTTTAAATTTATATGTGTAGGTCTTTCCTTGCAAGACTTAATCGACACGTGTTTCGGACTTGGTCAAGTTCCATAGTCAAGATTATTTAGACAAAGAAATTTGACAAATTCCGAAACACATATCGATTAAGTTTTGCAAAAAATGACCAGCACAAATAAATTTAAAACAGAAAAATAATTTTCTTGAAAATTATTCTATGAGAATATTATAGTTTTAATTAGCAAAGAAAATAAATACCTCGAGCTAGAATAAAACTATTCAAAATATAATATTTTTAAGGTCGCATAAAAACAATTTAAATTTTTTAATAAATATTAGTCAGAATTTCTTAAAAATTTCCTAAAAACCGTCATCAACTACACCTTATGTTATTTATTATTTTTATCAAGTTAAGCAATAATTGTAGCAATATTTATTTAAACTGAAAAAATATAATACAAGTTTTTTTTTTTTAATTTTATTTTTTTGTTTTTAATAAGTACGCTTTGTAAATTTAACTAACCAATTATGACTATACGAACCAGTGCTACCATTATTTTTTTTAACCAAAGCATTAACAACTTTTTTACTATTATTGTTTGTACCACGACCACCTGGGGTAGTTCTAGTAACACTCCTGTTTCCTAAATTTAACTTTTTTGTAGCTGGCGTTGTTGCTGTTGTCGTCGTTGTTAAATTTCACTTTATCAGCGGTGAATGTTGTGAATTTTCGCTAAAATCTACTGTATAATACATGTCGTTTTCCAAGTTCATGGCTAAATGACGTTGAAAAGGTCTTTCGTTCAATTGACCAACATGTGTTTGCTGCTGCTGCTGTTGGGTATTTGATGACGCATTTGCGGTTGGCAAATGTCCAACACTGTTTCGCTGTGATGATGTCGTTGTGTGCTGTGTTGACATTGTTGCACCAGCTGCACTACCACCACCACCACCTAGGAGACCACCAGCACTCAAACCCTTGCCACTTAACCAATGTCTACTAATTTTTGATGTTGCTTGTTTTGTTCGTAAACGAAATCCTAGTATGGGTAAAAACCCATATGTACGCGTTGAAAATTTACGATACGTTTGATTTACTTTGCAGTGGCATATGGTAAGCTATAATTAAAAAAACGAGAGCAAAAATTAAAACAAAGTACATGTTAAATTTAAAAAAAAAATGTGGTTGTTGGGTTGTTTTACTATTTAATTTCTGAATTCAAAGGGTATTGAATTAAATTTTAAATTGGCAAAAAAAAAAAACGAATAGCAAATTAGTTTCGAGTTTTGCCTATTTACGAACTTCATCCTACAGGTTCAGGGGTCTGCATCGACGTTTCAGCAGACGGATCACGGATACATAACACTGTGCAACAAGAAAAATTAGCCTCAATAGCTTCAACGCCATATGAAAGTAAACCATCAAATTGACAAAAATCACCAAAGGGTTTTGCAAAGTCAGTTAGGATATCTTTTTTATGGCCTGATGAAATTTTTAAGTCTGTATCAAAGGCGTTTGGAAAACGTGAACAAATAATATTACAAAAACACATCTGAGCTTCAAAATATAGTTTAATGTCTGGCGTTTGTTTTCTTAAAACATTTTAACCTTCTAACTGTCAGTTTAAGGGGTCATTTTAGTCCATTTTCAGAGACTAAATACAGAAGTCGAATAAAACGTCCATTAAAATGTTAAAATATTTTACAAATATTTTCCTCATAAAATTTCACTAGGTGTTGTCAAAGGCTGAAAGTTTGTGCGACATGTGCAAAATGCTTAAAACTGTAAAATATATAGAATAATATTTTCATTGTATTATTTTCCCATAACACTGTCAAATAACAAGAAAAAATAGTGGAAATATACTTTTGAGTAAAAAAATTACATTCAGAAGTGTTTTATAAAATTTTATGACGACTCTTTTCTTTCAACAAGTTAACCCGTTATTTTATTTATTTATTTTCCAAGTAAAATCTTACGCTGATTCCGAAAATCTACTCCACAGTTTTAAAAGTAGAGCAGTTTTCGAGACATTTCCAACTTTTCATCTTTTTAAAAAGACGGTTTTACTTAAATTAAAATATTTCCAGCACAAATTGATGGATTTCATTGTTTTTGATTTAGAATTAAAGGTAATTTAACTATTTAGAAGCTATTAATCGATATATCGACAATTGTGCTTCAATTTTACCGAAATTCAGGGGAAAAAAATTCAATTCAAAATTTCAGAAAGAAAAAAAAATTTAATTCATTTCTCTCTCAGATTCTGGTTGATCTGTTACAAAGAAAATAAGAGGTCTTTTCGTTGAAAAATGTAAAAATGTAAATACAATTATATTTGTGTGTTTTTACATTTGGCACATCCAAAATAAACAAATACAACTGTTTTTGTATAAAACTGAACTTGTGCATTTTTGTAACATCTACAATTTTGACGTATTTTGTTAAAAAACCTCTTAATAATAATATAATATAATAGTTTTGATCACATCACATGATCAATTATTTTTATACCCTCCACTTACAAGGGAAGTCTCCCTGGTGTCACCCTCCGATCTTCGTGAAATTTGGATATGTTGTTAAGAACGAAAATTAATTCGACACGTATTTTTTTTTAGCGGCCCAAACTCATTTTTAGGGGGGATCGATTTGTATGGGGGGAAATTGACCTTTTTTAGTTTTTTACGCTTTACGCCTATTTTAACAAAATTAATATAGGCATGCGTGATATCAGATTAAAGGTATTTAAAATACCTATCTCGTGGTGCTAACAACGGGCCAAAGAAGTTTATATTTTTCGACTTATTAACAAAAATGTCCTAAAATTTTGCCATTTTACTCAATATGACGAAAATTTGTGCATGTTTGGACACGTTCTTAGCACACGTAGATAGGTTTTCCAAAGACCTTTCATTTGGTATGTAACATGACTAGGTTCTTTGTAAAGTATAGAAGACAAACGAGAAAAACTGAAAAATGGCCTTGTCTTCGCCCCTCCTTTTTACCCCCTAAATATGAATTTGGGCCGCTAAGAAAAAATACGTGTCCCTTTATTTTTTCTGATCTACAAAATAAAACCAATTCCATAAAGATCCGCGGGTGACACTAGGGAGACTTCCCTTGTTAGTGATAGAGGGTCATTCCGTTTGTAACTCATCGAAATATCGGTCTGGGACTCCATAAAGTATATATATTTATGATCCCCGATCGATTTTAAGATATTTAGCGATGTCCGTCTGTCCGTCTGTCCGTCTGTCCGTCTGTCCGTCTGTCCGTCTGTCCGTCTGTCCGTCTGTCCGTCTGTCCGTCTGTCCGTCTGTCCGTCTGTCCGTCTGTCCGTCTGTCCGTCTGTCCGTCTGTCCGTCTGTCCGTCTGTCCGTCTGTCCGCCTGTCTGTCTGTCTGTCTGTCTGTCTGTGGAAAATGTTGTCACGACCAAAATATTACACGGAGATGACTGAAACTTAACATAATTGTTGGAAGTTCTCCCGAGAAGTTTGGTATTGCATTTGAGCGATATCGGTTTAGCGGTTCAAAATTTATCAAGGAAAATGTAAGAACACCTCAAAAATTTTAGTACATTCAACATAACCTAAAAATACAAATACCAAGTGGTATTAAACAAGTACAAACATGTTTTTTGACAAAAAATAAAAAAATCGCGGATTTTTTTTTCACCAAAAAAAATTTTTTTTCGCGGAATTTTAATTTTTTTTTTTCAAAAGTAATTTCTTTTAAAAAAAGTTTTTTGCAATAATCTTTTTGAAATAGTGGAGGGAATTACTATATTCGGCAAGGCCGAATTTAACTTTTTTAGTTGTTTATTTATTCTCTCTATTTATATACAACTCATTTTTAATAAATTCAACCTAACCGAGAACTGGTAACAATGACCGTCGTCTCGTTGTAGCGAAAAAAACCAAGGGTTCTGGTGGGAATCGAACCCACGACCCCCACGTTGAAAGGCTGGCACGCTACCAACTAGCCTACGGGGACCCCCAAAAAAATGTTTAACGCTTCACGATTTTGCGTGTCATCCTTGCGCAGGGGCCATGCTAATCTTCTCTGTATCGTTCCAATTTTAGTATATGTTCTGCCGAAGCAAGAAACCTCTTATTTTCTTCGCAATAAATCAGACTTGAACTTTACATTCAGAAATAAAATTTTAAAAAACTTTAACTGACAATGGAAGTATCTCAACCCTTATGAACCGATTTGCCTGAAACTTAAAATATATATAAAAGAGACGATTTTAAGGTTGGGGTGTCTCGGCATCTCGGCCATATCGGTGTTTCAAAATTTCGTTGTCCCCTTATGCAACAATGTTGACCTCCGGGAAAATTTCGATAACTCCCGAACTAACCGGAATATGCTCTAGAGCAAAACTATGTGTCGACTAAAATTTAATAAAGATTATTTCGTATTCATATGGACATCGTAGGTCTATGTCTTCATATAAATACCCCCAAATTTTACACATTTTCATGAAAAAAGTATTTAACGAAGCCGAACTTGTACAAGGTTATGCCACCGTTGGATAGGCATTAAAAACCTTTCGTCTGATATGTAAACATCATATAGTTTTTAGAAAGAAATGGCTGAAAAATAGGACAAAACGCGTCAACGGTCCACACCAAAAAACAAATGTTGTCCGATTCAAGTATAATTTTAATAACACCGCTCAACAAATCGAAGGTTTTTGACTCCGGTTTGAAGTTTGATACAAAATTTTTAAAGATTTTGACTCGCTGATTCCAAATCTGTGCTCCAAATTTTTCCATCACGTCTAGAATTTTAGTTATTCGCGGTTGAAAATGCGAAAAAACGCGACTTTTGCCTTTTTTTAAAGACTGCACAGCAGCCACTGGGTGGAATAAAAATCTGGTATAAAGCGTTAGAGTAGAATTGAACTACGATCTCAAATATATGATCAAAAAAATTTCAAGTTGTTGCACTATTATTGGCCAAACGCGTATTTTAAAAAAACACTGTGAAAAAAATTTTAAAAAGCACCATTTTTAAAAGGCTCTAAAACAAAAACCAGACTTTAGTGTGATGACCTCAAAATGTAGACAAAATCCCATTCTTTCTTATAGACTTTTAAACCCATTAAAGATATCTTCCGGTTTATACGAAAAATAACACAGAAAACTTAAATTTGTAAAATAATTATTTTTTTTAGTTTTTCTTTGAAAAATATCAAAAAAACTATTAAAAAAACCTTATCTTTTTTACAAAAATGATAATTTTAACAGAGTCATTTTAAAATGCAATTGTAACCCAACCAAACGCAATAATTAGAAAAAAATTGTTTTCTATTTTGGAGACCAAAGACAAATTATACTTTTGCGCTTTATACCAGATTTGTATTACACTCAATGGCTGCTGTGCAGGCTTTCAAATAATGCAAAAATCGTAATTTTTCGCATTTTTAACCGTGAATAACTAAAAATCTGGACGTGATGGACAAATTTGGAGTACAGATTTGGAATCAGGAGATCAAAGTCTACTAAAATTGATCACCAGAATTCAAACCGGAAAATGACTGTTGAGCGGTGTAATTTATGCCCCAGTTGGATAGGCATTAAAAAACCTTTCGTCTGATATGTAAACATCATATAGTTTTTAGAAAGAAATGGCTGAAAAATCCAAAAAACAATTTTTTCGCCATTTTTTGACACATGTTTTGAAACCCTAAATCCCCGATATGAACGATAAGCCAAGACCCCAACCTTAGAATTGTCTCTTTTATATATATTTGACGTTTCATGCAAATCGGTTCATAAGGGTTGAGATACTTTCCTTGTCAGTCCCCATATAAAAATTTCGTCCGATATTCAGATAAATCGATCTACCGGCAACAAAAAAAAAGCTTATTTGACTTAAAATTCGTTTGTGTGTGTTTATACAATGTTAAATGCAATCTAATATATGTTTGGACTTGAGACCTATTTTCCGGGAAACACTGGTGAAGGGTTTTATATGGCTTGACCGACTATAATTTTCTCACTTGTTTTTTTTTTTTTTTTTTAATTTATAAAAATCAAAAATTTTAAACCGCACGGGGACACGGGTTAATTTTTTTCTTCTTTTTTTTTTAATTTATAAAAATCAAAATTTTAAACCGCAGGGGGACACCGGTTAATTTGTGTCCTCACTGGAAAGTTTCAAAGAAAACTAATTATATTAAAATTCTATACAACATTTACGTTTCTAAAATCAACAAAACCATGTATGTTTTATGTTAAAATCATACTTTATTATGAATAAAAAATGGAAAGGTCAGTTGGTAAGTAAAAGTAATTACCGTAAGAAAATAATTATAACATAAATGGTAGTCAACCACCAGAGACATTTAAAACACTGCGCAACAGAATTTTCTATATTGAATGTGACCAAATCATTAGTAGATCAACACCCCCGAAGGGTTTTGAAAGTTTAACTCGAATTTTTTTTTATGGCTCACTTAAGTTTTTAATTTTTTTCAAATGCGTTTGGAGGAAGTCCAAAGAAAAATATTTAACTGACTGAGTTAAAAAACGTTAATATATTTATGTCTTCAGTGAAATTTGATAGCAATTATATTTTTAAGACCATTCATTATCTTCCATTTTTAGGCTTCATTATTCATTTCTCAATTATCCCTATACATTAAACTAAAACTTGGGTTTAAATGGTTAAAATATTCTGCATCAAATTTTATTAGGGGTGAGAATATTTAAAAAACCAACAGAAGTTAAGTTGTTTGAAAAAAAATTCCAGTAACTGCAACCGAAAATATCGGTTGCAGCAATCATACCATTTAGTTGGCTCTACATTTGGCTAGCACAACAAATCTGTTTGCTATGTGTAGAATCTGAAAAAGTATGAGAATCTAAAACTTTTTCTAAAGGAAAGATGTATCAGAGAAATATATATTTTTTAATGTAATAAAAGACAAAAATAAACTTTTGCCATACTGAAAAATACTGTTTTTGAATTTAAGACATTTTTCAAGAAAAAAGTATCAGGACCCGAAAAATGTTTGTACTCATAAAAAAATTTTATTGTGCAACCTCCGAAATTAAATTGTGTGTACGATTCTTTTGGAATTCATTTCTGCACCAAAAAAATATTTTTTTTTTTAAATTTTAATAAGTGCAAAAGTTTAAGAACCCCTGCGTATAATTTAATTATAGATAAGGGCACCCCCACATACACACACAAATAAATCACAAAGAAAACTTACTCATACATATGAAATTTAATTAAGTTTCGTTGAAATAAAATTTAAACAACACCAACCACTACTAACAACTACAACTATTACTTTTATTACTCATACTTACATATAATGCCACAAAAAAGATGACTAATGCCAACACAATGGCCGCCGTGTATGCATTGTGCAATTCAATGGGACTCTTTAGCACAACCGATGAACTAAAACTTTTATCATTAAAATTCCGGGCACTCGTATCATCAACCATAAATTCACTGGAACTAACCACAGTCTCTACAACAAATTCATCTGTGTTAATTTTGTACAGCGTGAAGTTTATGAAAAACAAGAAAAAAAAAAGAGAAAGAGAGAATATAAATAAATTAGAAAATAAGTAATAACAACAACAAAAATTAAATTAATATTAAAAACAACATATACTACACTGTGCAACAAATTTCGGGTCACCGAGTGTTTCTTGAATGGGACCAAAAAAAAATAAATTCTTTTATTTGGCTAGGTAATGTTGTAAGTGGCTGCTAACCAGTGTTGCCACCAACAAAATCGTAAATTACACGTGGATCATGCCAAAATTACACATGAAATCACGAATTACACATGGATCATGCCAAAATTACACATGAAATCACGAATTACACATACTTTTTTTTAATGACGTTTTTTTTTTGTAAATTTTCAAAATATAACGGTTAAGTCTGTCGATTAAGTCTATTTTGACATAAAACTCCGTTAAATCGACAGTTAACAGCTAACTGGACATTGTGTAATCCGCCCCAAGTCTGGTTTTTATTGCTCAAAAAACCTAAAATTTATCGTTTTTTGCGAAATTTCTGTCGGGATAACCTAAGTCAAATTAGAAGAAAATCTGAAAAACAGCAAAAAAATATATTTCAGCTGAATATCTGCTCATTTTAACAGAAAACTCTGCGGATTAAAGCTGAAAAATTCAGCTAAAATATTCACAAAAATATTTTTGTAAACTCAGCAAACAGAATCAGTAAAATTACTAAAAAATGCCTGTTATTTTTTAAAACTGAATGACAGAGAATTTCGTTAAAATATCCATTTCCGCAGATAAGTCTGCTAAAAGTTTGTTTTTAAAACAGAGAATTTTGTTAAAATATCCAATTCTGCAGAAAAATCTCGTAAAAGTTTGCTTTTTTTAACTGAAACCCTGTTTTACAATTATTTTAACATGTGAATTCGGTATGAAATCCATCCAAAATTTACGGTTTTGCTTTTAACATAACCGAATTTGTTAAAACAAATTATGAAAAAAAAAAAAAAAAATGCTCAAAAAAGTAAAAATTTCAAATTACACATGAATTACACATGCAGACAATTACACATGGGCTACACATGAAAAAACGAATTACACATGATATGTGTAATTACACATGAGGTGGCAACACTGCTGCTAACGTTTTACGTTAGCACCCATATATTTTGAGGTCCTTTGTGATACCACGTGAAGGAAATGGGGTTCCCAATTTAAGCTGCTTATGAAACTCCCAAGATACTGAATTTTGACATTCGACAAATCTGAAAGATCGTGCTGCTCCCTGGATCCCAATGCAGCAAGTCTGACAGAATGTGCCGGGCAATGACAGTTAAAGTTCTTGATTGTAGGTTTTTATTATTTTTTCTACATTGAAACGATTTTGTAGTAAAATCTTTCAAATAAAGTTGATTGAAGTCAACTAAATTTTCTGCAAAATAATAACAACAGCTTATGGTAGTTGTTTTTTAACAGTTGTTTTACTGAAGTACTCACTGACGCCAAGTTTCTTAGTTTAACCGAAATTTTTTGAGGGTTGAAAAAATTCGTTAGTGTGTCTCAATAGGAAAAAGTTTTCAGAAAGCTTTTTTTTTTAGAAAAAAAAAAATACATAAAAACTCAAAGTACATAAAAACTTTGAGTTCAGAAGAAAATTGTCACCCAAATCTAGGACCAATAACACTGTGCTACAAAAAACACAAAATCGAATATACTTTTAAAATGAGGTAGTTAAGGTTATAGGTCTCGTCGAAAAGATCACAAAAATGCCTATCAAACTTGCCAGACACCCTCAAATTTTCAAGTTATTGCCAAAAAAAACGTTTGTTTTGGGACTTAACTCACTAAACCACGTGTAACTTAAACATTTTTCAACCGATTCTAAAATTTTCAACTCTTTTGGATAAAAGAAGAATAGGGCTTTTCATTTGTGTGAATTGGTCTACACATATAAGAAAGATATGTATTGATTTTTTCAACAATATCTAATTTTTTGTTATTTTTTGAAAAATTTTTTAGTTTATCGATTTTTTTCTGCTACAGTTTGTTAAAAAACATTTATATTAATAAACGTATTCATAAAGAAAATTTAATTGTGAATACGATGATCTTTATGCCAAAAAAATCGGATAACAATTGACAGAGTTGTTATAATTTTTCTAAAAAAGAAAATTAAGATTTTGTATGAAATTGCCGTGGCATTTTGCCCAGGCAAAAAAATAAAAAAATTAAAGAACATACTGAGAGGTCGCGTATCATTATTTTTAAGGTTTTGACCTCCTGAATTCGAATTTGACCTTGAAATTGCGCTATCTTATTAAGTTTTTGATATATCAATTTATGTTAACTATCTCTCAAAAACCTGACGAGATAGAGCAATTTAAAGGCCAGATTCGGATTCAGCGTGCCAAAAACCTTTAAAAATATTGTACACGACCATTTATGATAAATTTATTTTTTTTGCCTGGTTTATCTGAACGGCGATTTCCTGCAAAATCTTAATTTTCTTTTTTAGAAAAATTATCAGAACTCTGTCAATTATTATTCGATTTTTTCAGGATAAAGCTTATCGTATTTAAAATTAAATTTTCTTTAAAAAAGACCTCATAAATACAAAAGGTTGTTAAACGAAATATAGCAGAAAAAAATCGATAAACTCGAAAAATTTTCAAAAAATAACAAAAAAAAATTGATTTTATAGAAAAAATCAATAGATATCTTTCTTTTACGTATTGACCAATTCACACACATGGAAAGCCCTATCCTTTTTCTATCCAAAACAGTTTAAAAATTTAAAATCGGTTGAAAATTTTCTGAATTACACAAGGTTTAGTGAGAAAAGTCCCAAAAAAAACGTTTTTTGACAATAACTCTAAAATTCTCTGGCAAGTTTAATAGGCATTTTTGTGATCTACTCGACAAGACCAACAACCTATACTATGTTACATGAGAAGTATTTTTTCACTTTAGCACAGTGTAATTTGGGTACCCGAGTAAAAATAATTTAATATATGATCTTATATACTTTTATATAATCATATTATTTCATATACGATCATGTGTTACACTATGTATTGCGAGATCAATTTATATAATAAATTTTGATGTGCGATTTTTTTAAGATATCGCCGTACATAACTATATGTTGTAACATCTAGTCCCATGCATCCTTCTAAATTTCTAATTTTTTTAAATAAAATTTTATATGCCTCCATTATTTATTAATTTTTCTAAGTTTTTCCAAGAACATATTTTTATTGGGAATATTTTCAAAGTGTTTTATATAAAATTTCATATGACTCCATATTTTACATTTTTCAAAGATTTTTCCAAACACAACTTTTTTATCACGAATATTTTCGAAGTGTTTTATATAAAATTTTACGACTCCAACTTTGAAATTTGTTCTAAGTTTTTTTCAAGGAAATTTTTTTTCGCAAATATTTCTAAGTGTTTTATAAAAAATTTTATATGACTCCATTTCTAAAATTTTTTCTAAGTTTTTCCAAGGACAAATTTTTTATGAGAATATTTTCTAAGTGTTTTATATAAAATTTAACATGACTCCATGTTTTGAAAGTTGTCTAAGTTTATTTGAAAATTTTGAAAAGTTTAAATTTTAATTTTTCAACTTTTTATTAAAAACTAAAAAATATCCGATTTATAAAATTGTATAAATTTTAATATAATTGGATATAATTTTATATCATTGGACCAAAACTTGTATCAAAGTCGATATAAAGTTATATAAACTGATATTATTAGATAATATTCGATCAAATATTATGAAACCATTTTTCGTATAAAATTATATCAATATAGACACGAACTCATATAAAATTATATATTGCGTCATATCACTCGGGTAGTTACAAACATCAGCACAAACTTTTTATACCCTGTACCACAGAGCGGTGTAGGCTGTAATTATTAAATCTTATTCTGAAGTAAATAATATCTTCAGTGAAATTTTATAGCGGTTCTTGTCTAAGAACCTATTTACCCTCAATATTCCATATTAAGGGTCTTTTTAATATTTCATGTAATCCGTACAACGCTAAGTGCAAAAAACTAGTGTTTAACAAGTCCTAAACAAATAGCTAGTTTAACTAGTCCTGTTACAATCCCTCACTGTCCGGTTACAGTCCCTCCCCCAAGTCCGCCTTTATTTTGATCCACTGAAAATTTTTTACTAAAATCTCATTGTTTCCCCAGAAACCAAACTTCTAACTCTTAATTGGTTAAAAAATAAAATATTTTTCTTCATTTCACATTGTTTCCAAAGAATATTTTATAATTGGTAACCCTTAACGTAAATGAAATAAATTGTATATGTTGTGGTAAAAAATAATTCATTTTTGTTGTTCTTGTTATATTAATTCTAGTAGTTTTTATTTTGTTGTAAGTATATTTTTTTGTTTTATATTTTATAGAATTACTCACCTTCACACATTGTACCGGTGTAACCAGGTCGACAGGCACAATAGAATGAGTCCCCACTAGACCAGCAGGTACCTCCATGTGTGCAGGGATTTACATTGCATTGCTATGAAAAAAGAATATATCAAAATAATAATTTAAATATTTTTATAAATATTTTGTACATATTAAATTAAAATGTTCAAACAAACAGTCTGTTATTTAAAATAGTTAAAACGTTTGTTTTAAAAACTTAACAAATAATGTGGAGAATTTTACATTTTAACTAAATAAACTTGAGCAGAAAGACAACATATGGGGATAAAATGTGGGGGAAAAAGTATGAGTTGTCCCTTGTTTAAATTTAAAAAATAGATTAATTAATTTTTTTAATTGAGACATTTAAAAATTTAATCAAAAATTTTTAAAAAATGTTGAGTAAATAATTTGTTGAAAATTTAATAGTTTTGATTATTTTTTTTTTTAATTTCGAATAGTTTTTTGAATTCTTATTTAGTTTATAACATTTTGTATATGATCATTTCCTTCAAACAGCACGAGAAAAAGGGTAGTTTTTGACCAGGTGTCTTTAGATTCAGGTGTCTTCAGATTCATATTGTGTACAAAGATACCCTATGAAGCCATTTAGATATTCCCATTTACAGGTTAAATAAATTCCAAAAACTTGCGATTTTATTCGCGATTTTCAATTTTTAAAAATCACAAAAAATTAAAAAGTGGTGTAGTTTAGAGCTATAAATTCTTAAGTAAATATTGGCTTTTTATAATCAAAATTGAAATCAAAGCTAAAGTCCTGCACTTTAAACATAAAAGTTAAAAAAAATGTGTCCTTAAAAAATACATTCTAAATGCAAATGCATTTTTTTGAGTGCATTTTCGTCAACTTTTACCCTTTTGATTTTTTTTAGTTACCATTTTAAAAAATTTTATGCTAATTTTACTAAATAGATCTAATTTGATCCATAAAATGGTTGTTTCAAATAATATATTATTGTATTACTTTTTTTTTTTTTTTTTTTTTTTTTTATAAAATTTATTAAAATTAATATCTTAACCTACTGTTATCACACAATTTACAGAGTTTTAGTTATTTTCTTAACTTTTCATCTTAAAAATAATATTTTATTTAAAGTATGTAGAGATTGAAAAAGAAAAAGTATTTATTTCAGAGGAAACTGGATTGCAAAAAAACCCCTGATTTACGATTTTATTTTTTAAGACAAAAGTATTTGTATATTGTATAAATTTTAAAACAATTTTATATAATATAGAAAGTGTTGAACAAAATTTCTGCACATGCGTACAAACAACCAAGGGTTATTTGTATACATGTAACAAACATTTATTCATATAAGTTAGATATAAGTGGATTTTCAGATAAACCACTTGCAAATTTAAAGCGTTCAGTGACAGCGATAATTCTATCACGTACTAGCCTAATATTGTTACTGTTGTGAAGTATTCTGGTGGAGAAATGCCATGGTAGATTTAGCATCATTTTTAGTAATTTGTTTTGGCAAATTTGTAACTTTTTAACATGCGATGCAGCGCAAACACCCCAAACTGGGCATGCGTATAGAATAATAGATTGAAAAATTACCTTGGCCAGAATAATTTTGTTTTCATGACTTAAGGGTGATCCACGCCTTATAAGTGGATATAACATATTTCTAGCCAAGTTGAATTTTTCAATTTGTTTTTTAATATGTAGTTCAAATATGAGTTTTCTATCCAAGTACACTCCTAAATACTTAACATTATCACTCCATGGTATAAATGTGCCATTAATTTTCAATTGGGTAGTGGGATAAAAACAAGCTTTGCGTTTTCGAGTAAAAAATACAGCTTGAGTTTTTTCCTCATTAATTTTAATTTTCCATTTTTGAAAATAAGTTACCAAATTTTCTAATGCGCATTGTAATTTAGTCACTATAATTTGACCAAACTCATGCGAAAAAAATAGGCAAGTGTCGTCGGCATATGCAGCGCAATTACAACCATTAAGATCCGGCATATCTGAACAATACAAGATATATAAAATCGGCCCTAAAACTGAGCCTTGTGGCACTCCAGCTGGGATTTCTAAAAGATCAGAATAATTGTCATTTAGACTAACACAAAACAGTCTGTTTTTTACAAATGATTCGATAATTCTGATTAGATAAAGCGGAAAATTAAACTGAATCATTTTGTATAATAAGCCGTTGTACCATACGGAATCGAACGCTTTTTCGATGTCCAAGGTAACTAAAATTGTAGAACTTTTATTTTTAAACCCGGTATTTATGTGGTTATATATCCGCTTTATTTGATGGGTTGTGCTGTGAAATGGTCTGAAACCAAACTGATTTTGTGGAACAATGCTATGTCGATCCATAAATTTTGAGATATTATTTTTTAGAACCTTTTCAAGAACTTTACTTAGGCTGCTAAGTAAACTTATTGGGCGGTAACTACTAACCAAATTTGGAGGTTTATTTGGCTTTAAAATCGGAATAACTTTAGCAGTTTTCCAAATTTTTGGAAAATACTGCATTTTTAAACAGCAATTTATTATAAAGCAAAAATACACAATAGCAGAGTTTGGCATTTGCTTTAACATTAAATTTTTGACCCCATCAATACCAGCTGCTTTACGGGGTTTTAATTCCTTTATAATTGATCTAATTTCATTGGTGTTTACGAACTCGCTTGGATCTGTGATAATAGTAAGAGAGGAAAATTGTTGATTAACACTATCAACCATTGAAGCATGTGCTTGATCCCCTAAATCCTTTGAAATTTGATGGTTTTTTAAAAAATTAGTAGCCAGTTGGTTTACCTTTTCTTCATCGCTATAGTGTGCAGATGCGTTTTCTACCAATGGTGGTATAAATATTTTTTTCTTCCTAAGGCATTTCGCTATGTTCCAAAATGGTTTTGATGCCTTATCTAAATCTTTTATTTTATTATTCCATGTTAAATTTCTAAGTTTAGATATTTCGTAACGAATTTTTGCACAATATTTGTTCATATTCACAAGGTCTGCTGTGTGTCGATATCTCATCCATTGATGTCTGTAATAATTTCGTGTAATTATTAGTTGTTTAATATAGGGTGTTATTAAACCTGGCTTAAAGTCTGATTTTATTTTTGGGATTGCGATATCCGCTGCATCTAAAATGCTGTTAGTTAAAATTTCTAAGCTAAGATCAATTGTATTACAATTTGTTACATTATTTATATCAGATGGTAAATGCGAGACTGATTTATCAATAGAAGATTTAAAAAGTCCCCAATTTGCTTTTTTGTAATTGAAAAATAATCGTTCGCTCTCTGAGGCACTTAAATTAAGTTTGTATGAAACAGGTAAGTGATCAGACCCTAACGAATTTAAGGTTTTGGGATTCGAAATATATTGTGGTACATTTGAAATAACTATATCTAAAATGGACGGCATTTTATTTCTAGAAGTAGGAATATATGTGGGTGTACTGGAGTGTAAAATATTATAAGGAAGTATAGACACTGTATCGGATAAAATATTTCCCCAAATATTTGCTCTATTACACATCCAATTTCTGTGTCTGCTGTTTAGATCCCCGCAGATTATAACATTTCTATCGGTTTTAAGAAGTTTTCTCATATCTTTTCTAAAAATACCCTGGGATTGAGAATTTGACTCGCCTCCAGGAAAATAAACTGAAAACAAATTTATTTCCATCCCATCTGAAGTTTTTAAACATACTCCTACATTTTCAATTTTATTTGTTTTAACAAATAAAGGTTTAAAATTCGATATATTTTTTTTTATAAGTATTGCTACTCCTCCACCAGTCCGATCAGCACGATCACAACGAACACAATAATATCCCATTTGGGGAATATTGACATTATTAGTTAACCAAGTTTCTGTTAGAAAACATAAATCTATATTGTTAGTATTCAAAAAATCATAAAGTTCTAAATATTTATTTCTAATGCTTCTACAATTCCAAAAGATTATATTTAATTGTGTAGTTGCCATTTTAACTTATATATTATATAAATATTTTGTAGCTAATTGTGTGATAACATAAAATTGTTCATCTTTTGATTTACAAGATTTTAATTTGTTTACTACATCTAACGTCAGCTGACTTATCTCTTCTACTGTAAAGAGTTCATTTGATGTTTGAGTAGTGCTTCTGTTGTTGTTGTTTTGGGATCGTGGCCATACCATTGTGTTGTTCTCAACTCTAGTATTAGAGTTTGGAAGATGAGGAAATTCATTGTTCTCCAATGTATTGAAATTTGTTACATTATTGTTATTTCTGCTTTGGTACATTCTATTACCACGACTTGTATAACGGTTGTTTTTACGTTGAATATTCTCTCTTATATCAAGAAATGATGCTCTTACTGGACATGAAATGTCAGTTGCCTCATGCGTGTTGTTGCAATTTGCACATTTAATTTTGTCTTTGTCATTACAATCTTTGGTTTTGTGTCTACCAGAGCAATGAGCACATTTTGTTTTGATAGAACACCCTTTTTCACCATGTCCAAACATTTGACAGTTGTGACATTGAATTGGTTTGTTTTTAATCTTTCTTTGGTAATCCCACCGAATTATCATATGAAAAAGAGATTTGACGTTTTGTTTTAAGTCATGAAGTTTAACTGTTCCATTTTTAAATGAAACAATATAAAGAGTATCAACATAATTGTTATATTTCTTTTCCACTTTTTTAACTTCTGTGCATTCGTACTTAAGAGCAACTAATTGTTTTTTCACTTCATCCTCCGCTTTGCCTTCAAGGCCAAATAAGACAAACTTAAATGGTTTATCATGCTTTGATTGATGAATAAAAAATTGGCATTTATGTTCTTTTAAAATAGTAACAATAACGTTGAAAGTGTCTTTAGTTTCACAAATTATTTTAATTCCAATTGAAATCTTTTTAATGCAGTATTTAGTCATACCAGCATTTTTAAACATTTTATGAAATGATTCACTATTATGTGAGAGCACTTTTATGGGTGAAATAAATTCTTTTTTGGTGTTTTGCACTTAAGTGTCCGTGTTTTCCGCATTTTCAGAATCATCTTCGTCCAATGCTTGCAAAGGTGTCCAATAATTAGACTTCCGCATTTTACTGCCAGAAAAATTTTCTGAGGACCTTAAGTCCTCAGATTTAACTGGAGCTTTTCGTTTATGAATTTTGATAGTTTTTTTTTTTTTTTTTATGAGATAAATGTTTTCACTGAAGCGAAGAAAAGACACGTCATTCACAGCTGACAGTAGTCAGAGAACTGAATTGTATTACTTTAGATCAAAAAATATAAAAATTGATACAACTTGATCCTGAATGAATCTAATCATATATGGAGCAATATAAAACAATATAAAGTGGATCAACCGCATCAAAATGATAGATATAATTTTATATAAATTTATACGGAAGCATATTAACTCATATAAGATTGTATCAAATTTATATATGATTATATCAGAAAATTTTTACTTGGGTATCATATTATTAAAGTACGAAATTTTTACAAACAAATTCAGTCATCATTTTCATGGAACACAAAGGTCTTCTATTTTTAATATTTTTTTTAAAAAAACTTTGCTTACCAAGTAATTAACTAGGGGGTTAGCAAAAATACGAGTTACCTCCCAATTTCAATGTTAATTACATTAACACGGTGATGTCATTGGAGGAAACCACATTTTGCGTTTTTAAGCGCAAAGTAATTCTAATGGTAATTAGTAGTATTCAATGCCCTAACCAAGTGAGTGAGGCGGAAAGGTTTTTGCTGGTATTGTAAGTAAATGTTTTCTAAATTGCTTATCAATGTATTTTTTAAGAGCCATAACTCTTAAGTAAATATCGGATTTCTATAACCAAAATTGAAATGGAAAGCTAGAATCCTCTACTTTCATCAAAAAAGTTAAAAAAAAATTGTGTCATAAAAAAATGCATTTTTAATGCATTAAAAAATGCATTTGCATTTAAAATGCAATTTTAATGCATTAAAAATGCATTTGCATTTAAAATGCAATTTTAATGCATTAAAAATGCATTTGCATTTAAAATGCATTTTTATTCTGACAATGAGACAATTTTTGTGAACTTTTACGTTAGTAGAAGATTCTAGCTTTATTTTTCAATTTTGATTATAGAAATTCGATATTTTTTATTTTTTTTTTTATTTTTTTTATTCATATAATATTTATTACAATTTATAATTTATAATATTTACTTTAGGAGTTATGGCTCTTCAAAAATACATTGCAAAACAATTTAGAAAACATTTATTAACAAAATTTTGAAAAACAAAAATAAATTATATATTTTTCATTTTTATATGGAAAAAGTTTACAATATTTAAAATAGAAGACCTTTTCTTCCCATAAAAATAATGGCAGATTTTTTTTTTGGATAAAATGCCACACTTAAATAATATATTAATTTAAAAAAAAAATCAAAAGGGGTAAAAGTTGACGAAAATGCACTCAAAAAATGTATTTGCATAAATAATAGACTTTTTAATGACACAATTTTTTTTTAGTTTCTTGTTTAAAGAAGAGGTGTTAAGCTTTTAATTTCAATTTTGATTATAAAAATCCGATATTTACTTATGAAGTTATAGCTCTTTAAACTTCACAACTTTTTGACGAAAAAATTTTTCTGAAATTGAAAAACAATAAAAATTGTTTGGAAGGGGGGGAGTAGTGTGAATTTTTGTTAATATTATTAATATTAAGTAACAAACTAAAACCCATACAATTGTTCAATTTAAAAAACTATTGTATTTAAATTAGGCTTTAGCTTTAGAATTTGGGAGGAACTTATTTTTACCCAAAAATTTTTTTACAAGGGCACCTTGACGGGACAATTCACTTCATAACTAAGACCGTTTATACACTTAAAAAATTTTGTCATTTGTTTCAAAAATAACACACTAAAAAATAAAGACTTTCATTAACATTTAATTTTTAAAGTCCTTTATTATTGTTCTGTAAGTAAAAACTACTGATTATTATTTAAATTTTTAATTATTTGTGTACATAAGTAATTTTTTTTAAATTGTTGGTATTTTTTAATGAGATATCATTAGTTTTTACCTACACAAGTAGAATATTTTTTTGTAGAAAAAAAAAATCAAAAAATTATTTATAGAAATATAAAAACATGTTTGTATCAAGTGACTTTGGCACGATGGCACTATGGTTCCAAATCCATTTTTTTTTGGCAGAAATTAAAAAAAAGAAAATTAACAAATTTTCAAAAGCTTATACATTTCCTCAATGGCAACACTATAAGCTATTAAGAAAGTATAATGAAAAAAATTTGGTGCCAATACTGCCAGTTTGCTAGGCTTTCAAAGTTGAAAGTTTTAAGGCGTAGAATAAAACCGGAGTGAAATCAATATTACAATTAAACAAACGGCAAATGGGAAAAAAATAAAATTATAAAGAGGCTAAAGGGATAAATTGAAACCTAAGGATACTAGTTCTTATTAAAAATTCATATTTTACAGTTAATGCATCCTTGGCGTTATTCTTGGGTGTTTTGATTATGAGGATTTTAGAGATAAAATAGCCTATATCTTTCGTGGACAAAAAGTTGTGTTTGGGCACGAACTTGCATGAGTCTTTAAACGTGAAAGTGTTTTCAATATTGTATATTTAATATTAAAATTTACATCTTGCCAGCATTTTTTGGCAAACTCCCACAATTTCCATTTTAGTTTAGCACAAATTTCGGCCAAATTTGCTGTTTTTTGCGTGACACGTTTTCAAATTATTTTTTTAATAATTTTTTTTACCTTCCCTTAAGCTAATTAATTAAGAAAAATATATTTTTTTCAAAAAAAAAAAAAAAAAAAATTTACAAAAAAAAAGTCTAAAAAATTATTTTTTTTTCAACAAATAAAAATTCAAAAAAAAATATTTTTTTTGACAATTGATTTTCGATTGCGCTAAGAGATAAAAATCATCCCAGAATTAGTCTAAATGACCTTGCTTCATTTTCTGAATTTATGCCAAAAAAAATGCATTTGGAACCATAGTGGATGGGTAGAATGTAGTTGATTGCGGGATCGATTCCCCAAAATTTTATTAAAAATTTAAAAAAAATATTTCAATAGAAAATTGTAAAAAATAACCTACGGAATCATTAATTTTTAATGTTTTCGTAGGTTATTTTTTTGGAATTTTTTGGTAAAAATAACAGAACTATCACTAATTTTTAATGTTTTCGTAGGTTATTTTTTTCGAATTTGTTGGTAAAAAAGAATGAAAAAAAAACGTAATTTTTTAATGTTTAATGTTATTTATTTTAGAAAATTTTGTTTTTGCCTACAAAATATTTTGAGTGTAGTAAAAAAACGGTCATATTCACAGTTATGACTAACTATGACTGTCATAAACCAATTTTGATGCTTGAGTAGTCATAACAACAATATTTTTGTATAAAAATCATGTTATTTGCAAATTTAAAGACCTACTCTCGAGACGATAATAAAATTGACAAAAAAGCTAAAAAATTTCTGATGTTCTAGGTTTGTTTAGAAAAATATTATGACTTTTTAGTCAAAAAATTGGCATATGACAAATATAGACGGTCACAACTGTGAATAGACCCGTAAAATTTAATATAAAAATTCTTATTAAAAAAAAAAAATTAAATAAAAGTTGAATGTTCCGAACAATTTTTTTAATAAAGTATAAGATTTTTATACATGTTTCCTTCATAAAATTCTTTTTAGCATACAAAAATTTGCAGATGCTTAAACATATTTCATAAAAGAAAATTATCAGGTACTAAAAAATTATCAGTTTCTAAAATATTTTTGAAGAAATTTTTATACACTTTTCTAAAAATAAATCTTAAAAATGCTATACATTTTTCAATAGAAAAATTTTACGGTTTTAATGCCTTCTAATGTTTTGTAAGGAAATTTCTTAGATTCTGAAACATTTTTCATATTCAGAGATTCATTTTCTTTTTAGATTCTGAGAGGTTTTTCGTACAAAAAAATCGCAGTTTCTGATCTTGTTTTCTATAGAAAAATTTTAAACATTTTTACTACAATACACGTCTTTAAAAAAAAAATTAGCAAATCCTAAAAGATTTTTCAAACAAAGAAATTCTCATATTCTTAAAAATTTTTCACATAAAAAAAAATCGAAGCTTCGGAAATTTATTAACCCATAGAAAAACTCAGATTCTGAGACGTTTTTCCAGTAGAAATTTAATCCGATTCTGAGAAATTTGTTTAAAGAAAAAAATTCATTGCAGATTCTGAAAAATTTTTTCTAAGGAAAACTTTTCATAAAAAATTTATACGATATTTGTCCTAAAATTTGAGATAATTTTTCAATTAAAAAAATTCTTATATTCAGAGTCAAATGAGAAGTGTCCGACCAAATATTCGGCTACGGCAAAAAAGCACTTTTCGGACACATTTTTGGCCGAATACCGAATAATTGTATAAAATTTGTAGTGACACAATAAACACACTTTGAATCACATATGTAAGTAAGCCACAAAATTATTTTATTAAGTGTTTTTGAATCTAAAACAAAATTTACATTCAAAAAAAATTTTCGATCGAAAAAAATTACACTCAAAAAAAATTTTATTTACTCAAAATAAATCGTTCTAGGCAACATTTTTATACATTTGTGTATTCTGCCAAGTCGAGTTTTTCTCCCCCCCTGGATCCGCTACTGGGTTTTGTATCGTAATTTTGACCGATATGTATATGAAAGTTTGTAATCGTCTTTATAAAATTTTCCTAAGTCTTTGAGACATAAATATGTTTGGTAAAGTTTGAAAACCAGTTTTTTTTTTTGATAAAAAAATTTGAAAGTTTTTTAAACTAAACACATTAAATACAGAAATTGATAAATTTTGGGTAAAATTTTACTTGACAGAATTAAACTGTTACTTAAAAAACAAAACATTTTGAGTAAAGTTTTAATTGTGTCAATTAAAAATTTGTTTAAATTTTTGGT
Source organism: Pegoplata infirma (assembly GCA_963921195.1). Classification (NCBI taxonomy): domain Eukaryota; kingdom Metazoa; phylum Arthropoda; class Insecta; order Diptera; family Anthomyiidae; genus Pegoplata; species Pegoplata infirma. The sequence continues at coordinate 101,225,572 of OY992537.1, forward strand.
CAAAAATTTACTCAATTTTTTTTTTATCTTTTTCTGTGTGGAGATATTCTATAGAATCAGAATATGCAAACCAGCAGCTATATAGCTGAAAAAATTCTATTATATTTTTATTTTCTTTACAACAAACAATACTTTTAAAGGCATGTCAAATGTCATTTAATAATGTATACAAATTTATATGATTTTAAAAACATGTGGCTGTGGCATTCATTTCCTAAAATATTGTGGGTATTGTAGTTTTTTGAAATTAATTGTTCAGAAATATAGAATAAATGTTTGCCATAAATAATTCGCTTTAACAAATATTTATTTAAGTTTATAAAAAATGTATATTAAATGAATATTAAAACAAGTTGGAAAATTAAAGTCGATTAAGACCGACCATATAATACCCTACACCAGATATTACATATTCTTGTTAGATCCATGTTTAGTCAGATCATTCTTATGTGTAGAAAATACATACAAACCAATAATAACAAAAAATTTAATTAGAGTCCGTGCTCGTTTTGCACTAATATAAAAAACATATATGAACGAATTTCAAAAACGTCGGGGTCGGAAAAGTTGCCGTTTATGGTCAATATTAACATAAAAAGATTTTGGACCTGCAGGGCAATGTCTTTGAGTTTCTTTTTGGGAAAACAAAACTTTTTGTTGAAATTTTTTTTTTGGCTATAATATTAATTAATATTCGAAGATTGCTGGAAAAGTGTCTTAGGGTAAACATTTTTTTTTTGTCTGTGAAAATATTTTTTTTTGTTTCTGTTTTCTTTTGCCCAAAAAAATGCCCCACCCTACCCTCTCCACTTGTAAAAGTATCTTCTGTATTGCATATTTTCTAATCAACATCAAAAAAATTGTAAAAGAATATTTATTTCTACTCATTGAAATAAATCACTATAAATATTTATAAATGATTTGTTTTTTTTACAATTTACTTAATCAACCATTTGTTTGCATAAACAACTCCTAAGTAAATATCATCCATTCATTTTTTTATCGCTATTTCAACCAGGTTGCATAATTTTATTTTTTAAGTTTTACTTTTTTTTGCGTTTGTAACTCAAACATCAGAAAAAAATGTTTTTTGCATAGATTTTTTTTTTCTTTTCTCATACTAACCGTTCTTTGCATTTCATTACAATCTGGTCCATTGCGTCCCCCCAGGCATTCGCAGCTGTAGTCATTACCATGATCAATGCAGCGACGTCCTTCTGGACATGGTTTATTAGCGCAAAAATCCACCTTGAATCAGAGTAAAAAAAAAAACAAGAACAAATTAAAATCATCAGGAAAAATAAAATATGAAAAATTAAGTTGCACAAGAGAGGGAATCAAATAAAAAAATGTGTGAGTAAAAAACAAGTAGAAAAGTTAAACCACAAGGCCCTTTTTTAGTGATAGTAAATTTGTTTACGTGAAAAAATTTAACAATTTTGATTTTTAATTAGAGTTTTTCTTTTCCCGGACTTTTTCATTTCCCGGGAAAGCGGGATTCATTTTTAAATTTCCCGGGATCCCGGGAATTCCCGCAAAAACTAAAAACCCAAATTTTTGTCAAAAAAAAAAAAAATATTAAAACGTTATGAATGCGATTGCACTATTTATAATGTTTATTAACACCATAATGATCTTATTAAGTACTTTTAAAACAAAAAAAAATAAGTTTCGAGAAAAAAAGAAAAATTTTTGTTACACAGTTTTTATAAAAAAGGGGCCCAAATATGTCAAAGTCTTTTAAAAGTATGCATTTAAATACATATTCTTATTTCACATCGCTTCTGGTTTAATAATGAAAATTCATCATTATTCTAATTCATCTCAGTTCATTTTTACAATGGTTCTCAACGCTTTTCGTCTAAAACACAATGACACTGATTTAGAGGAATTTCTCAATTATGTCTCTAAAAATGAATGTAACTGTTTCAGAGAAATGAAATTATAAGAAAATTTACCCCAAAAAATTAGAAAAAAAATTTAAAAATTCTGTATTCTAAAAGAAAAACCCGTTAATTTCAGAGTCATTCCTTACACAGATTTTATATCAATTTATCGATCCAGAGACATAAATATTTTCTATAGTAACAAATAATCATACTGCAAATTTTTCTATTGTAGGTCTTACTTAGAAAGAAAATTTCTGAAAAAAGTATCAGGTTCTGATAATTATATCCTGTCGAAGATTTAAATATTGTGAGACTTTTTCCATTCCGTAAGTCTCAGATTTTATTACATTTTTTAATTAGAAGGTCTCTCTTGGAATACTTTTTGGGCCCTCCTGGTTCCTACGTACGTTTCTGCCATCAATTATCCAGAATTTTAATAAAATCTCTTAAAAATCACATACAAAATAATTAAAAGAAGTAAAAAAATCAACAATTTCAAAGAAAAGAAAATTCCCGGGAATTCCCGCTCTATTTCTCGGGATTTCGGCATCGAAAATTTACGGGAATTCCCGTGAAAAACTCTATTTTTAATATAAAAACTTTTTTAGACATTATTGTATTATTTGAGTGTAAAATTTTTTTGAGTGTAATTTTTGTTAGTGTAAAAATATTTTTGAGTAATAAAAATACGTTGTAAAATGTTTTTGTGACTTACTAATGTTTTTAAAACTTGAAAACCGGTTTTTAACACGTGATTTGAAGGTGAAACCAATCTGAAATTCACGGTTTTGCTAATAAATTTTGAACCACTAAACCGATTTTGCTGAAACTCAATGTCAATAAAGCAGAAGAAATGACAAATATACATAACAAACTTCAGCAGCCTTGGTATTGTCTACACAAAAAAAAAACCTTGACAAATTACTAGAAAAAGTCTCGTATTCCCATTTTACCAATAATGACAGTTTTCCTTGTTTTTTAACAAAAAAATCTAGTAAATTCACGAGATTTCCTTGTAAGTTTTATTGCGCCAAAAAATTTGTAAATTTACAATTTTATTGGTAAAATTCTTGTAAAATTACAAAATAGCTCGTAATTTGTACTAAGAATTTTCGTAAAAAAGGAAGTACCAACAAATCTAGTAAAAACACGAAACCTCATTGTTATTGCGTACGAATATTTGTAAATTTACAATTTTATTGGTAAAAAGCTTGTAAAATTACAAAATTATTGGTAAAAAGCTTGTTAAATTACATGGAAATTTTTGTCAAATAGGAGGTAGCTAAAAAAAGAGAGTTATAAACTTTTCTTGTCATTTTACAAATTTTTTTTTGAGTGTATCGAAAGTAAGCGTGTTTTTCATCTCGTAAATTCACGAAAGCCCTTGCCGAAATTCACTGTTTTGCTTATAACTTGTGAAAAACTGGACCGATTTCGCTGAATTACAACAACAATCTGACTACGTAAATGCTCAACATATATGCCAAACTTTAGTAGTCACAGTTGAGTCTTTCAAAAGTTAGCGTGTTTTCACAGACAGAAACAGACGGACGGACATCGCTATATCGTCTTAAAATAGATCAAGGATCATGAATATTAATACTTTATAGGGCCCTAGGCCAATATTTCGAGGTGTTACAAACCGAAAGACAAACTTATATAAACCATCTATCACTTGTAACGTGCCGTTACAAGGAAAATACTTTTCCATATACCTCATCACTCTACTTGTACCCATACCCAATATAGAGTTGTTTGTTTGATAGTTATTACTAGCAAACAGTTAATACTATCTCGCAATTCTCGTTGAGTTGGTCAAATTGTTATTTATAATGACAAAGTTTGGCTGACCAGAACAACGAGAATCCAGTTGGAGTTCGTGCTATATTTCGTACTACATACGTTGTATAACCGTAAGCCGACAAGATTCCTGTTCCCGACTCCGCCGTATGCCGTAGTTGGTCCGTAGATTATATGAACGCCGATTATTGTTCGTATATAAGTTGTAGTTTGAAAGTATCTTACTAACCCGAACGCCGATTATTGTTCGTATTAGCCACCGTATTTACTTACACGAACGCCGTTTATTGTTCGTATTTACTTTGTAGTTTTGAATGCATCTTACTAACCCGAACGCCGTTTATTGTTCGTATTTACTTTGTAGTTTTGAATGCATCTTACTAACCCGAACGCCGATTATTGTTCGTATTAGCCACCGTATTTACTTACACGAACGCCGTTTATTGTTCGTATTTACTTTGTAGTTTTGAATGCATCTTACCAACCCGAACGCCGATTATTGTTCGTATTAGCCACCGTATTTACTTACCCGAACGCCGTTTATTGTTCGTATTTATTTTGTAGTTTTGAATGCACCTTACTAACCCGAACGCCGATTATTGTTCGTATTAGCCATCGTATTTACTTACCCGAACGCCGTTTATTGTTCGCATTTAATTTGTATTTTGAAAGTATCTTACTAACCCGAACGTCGTTTATTGTTCGTATTTACTTTATAGTTTTGAATACACCTTATTAACCCGAACGCCGATTATTGTTCGTATTAGCCATCGTATTTACTTACCCGAACGCCGTTTATTGTTCGCCTTTACTTTGTAGTTTGAAAGTATCTTACTAACCCGAACGCCGATTATTGTTCGCATTAGCAACCGTATTTACTTTCACGAGCACCGTTTATTGTTCGTATATATTTTACTAACACGAACGCCGTTTATCGTTCGTGTTCACTTCGTAGCTTTGCATTACTTAAGTAACCCGAACGCCGTTTATCGTCGTTTTTGCTCAGTGGTATTACATTAACCTTTTCAACCGAAGCGCCTGTTATTGTTCGTATTGGCGATCTTATAAACATACACGAACGACGTGTTTTGTTCGTGTCTTCTTTTAATATTGGACAAATCCTTGAGAGCCTGCAACCAACGCCGGGGTTGCCGACGACCTTGAAGCAAATCGTCATTGCCGAAGCCGATCGAAGAGCCGATTGAATTTTTATGAGCTTTAGTAGTATAAGACAACTAGGTTAAGATCTTGGTAATAAAGTTGTGTGCGAGATAAGATCGTACTTTTGTAGTTAAACCACAAAAGCATTCGTCTTTTATTTATTCAAAGGAAGCAGACCTTTGTCGAACCTTAACAGACTGAGCTCTATCCTAGCTGGAAAATAAAACTGCATCACAAATGGCGCCCGAGCAGAGACTCGTTACCAACAACGCACCTTGTGGAAAAATTGACAAAACCACCAACGAATTTGGAACGAGGGAATCACACACAAACCAAGATCTTTCTAGTGAACATGTCTTAAGTAAGCTTAGCGATTTAGAAATTATGAAAATAATTATTCGTTGGGATGTGAAATACGACGGCTCCAAAAACCTGCTGGAGTTTTTAGAACGTCTAGAGGAGTTAGCCGAGTGTTACTCTATTCCTAGCGACCGATTAATGTTTTCTTTATTGGAAATATTGAAGGACCGAGCATTGCAATGGTATCGGATATACCGTGGCGAAATCCGAACCTGGGAGGAGTTTAAGGTGAAATCAATGCGCTTCTTTTTACCGAGGAGGTACCTGTCTGATATTGAGGAAGCGATATACAATCGTAAACAAGGACGAAAAGAAAAAGCCAAGGATTTCGTTTTGGAGCTACAGACTCTCATTCGGCGACACCCACAGCTGCGACAAATTGACCATACGGGCAGAATATATGAAGGTCTGAGACCAGAATACCGATTGTATGTTCGGCGCCAAGATTTTAAATCCTTGGACGAACTTTTAGACCAAGTTTCTGAGTATGAGTCCATTCGGCAGTCTGAGGCTAAGGAGCAATCGCATTTTGACGGTGTCAAAACACTCGATGCTACCTACTGCCGAACGACGCATTGTTGGCGCTGCAAAATGAAGGGACACTCGAGAAGGCAATGCCGTAACTCGATGAAAATTTTTTGCTCCAGATGTGGTGCCGATGGAATACTGTCTAAGGATTGTACCTGTCCAGCAATCCTTGAAGCAAAGTCACACAAAGATGGTACGAACAAGTCAGCTTCCAAACCAAACCAATCAGAGCTTAATCCGACACAAGTTCCAACATCACTCCACTTCGCCAGCTTAGTGGGAAATGTCAAGTTCAGAAAAGCACAAATTGTGCCAGAGACGACTTTCATGGGGCAATCGGTTCAGCCAGCAAAAACAAGCCCAGATTATATTAAATCGAAATTAACAAGACCAGGCCATCATCACCGTCATACAGACAAGGTATCCCGAACCCAGGAACGAGAAAATAAACATCTGAATATATCCGGACTATCAACTTTCCATCTAACAAAACAATTCATCGACACAGCGACCCGTCACAATCGAGCCAAAGCTCTTAGCAGTTAGGTAAAATTTACTTTTCTTTGGTAAGGGGGAAAAAAATAATCACAAACATTATTTTTTTTTTAAAGTAGGGGGGGAATGTAACGTGCCGTTACAAGGAAAATACTTTTCCATATACCTCATCACTCTACTTGTACCCATACCCAATATAGAGTTGTTTGTTTGATAGTTATTACTAGCAAACAGTTAATACTATCTCGCAATTCTCGTTGAGTTGGTCAAATTGTTATTTATAATGACAAAGTTTGGCTGACCAGAACAACGAGAATCCAGTTGGAGTTCGTGCTATATTTCGTACTACATACGTTGTATAACCGTAAGCCGACAAGATTCCTGTTCCCGACTCCGCCGTATGCCGTAGTTGGTCCGTAGATTATATGAACGCCGATTATTGTTCGTATATAAGTTGTAGTTTGAAAGTATCTTACTAACCCGAACGCCGATTATTGTTCGTATTAGCCACCGTATTTACTTACACGAACGCCGTTTATTGTTCGTATTTACTTTGTAGTTTTGAATGCATCTTACTAACCCGAACGCCGTTTATTGTTCGTATTTACTTTGTAGTTTTGAATGCATCTTACTAACCCGAACGCCGATTATTGTTCGTATTAGCCACCGTATTTACTTACACGAACGCCGTTTATTGTTCGTATTTACTTTGTAGTTTTGAATGCATCTTACCAACCCGAACGCCGATTATTGTTCGTATTAGCCACCGTATTTACTTACCCGAACGCCGTTTATTGTTCGTATTTATTTTGTAGTTTTGAATGCACCTTACTAACCCGAACGCCGATTATTGTTCGTATTAGCCATCGTATTTACTTACCCGAACGCCGTTTATTGTTCGCATTTAATTTGTATTTTGAAAGTATCTTACTAACCCGAACGTCGTTTATTGTTCGTATTTACTTTATAGTTTTGAATACACCTTATTAACCCGAACGCCGATTATTGTTCGTATTAGCCATCGTATTTACTTACCCGAACGCCGTTTATTGTTCGCCTTTACTTTGTAGTTTGAAAGTATCTTACTAACCCGAACGCCGATTATTGTTCGCATTAGCAACCGTATTTACTTTCACGAGCACCGTTTATTGTTCGTATATATTTTACTAACACGAACGCCGTTTATCGTTCGTGTTCACTTCGTAGCTTTGCATTACTTAAGTAACCCGAACGCCGTTTATCGTCGTTTTTGCTCAGTGGTATTACATTAACCTTTTCAACCGAAGCGCCTGTTATTGTTCGTATTGGCGATCTTATAAACATACACGAACGACGTGTTTTGTTCGTGTCTACTTTATAATATTGGACAAATCCTTGAGAGCCAGCAACCAACGCCGGGGTTGCCGACGACCTTGAAGCAAATCGTCATTGCCGAAGCCGATCGAAGAGCCGATTGAATTTTTATGAGCTTTAGTAGTATAAGACAACTAGGTTAAGATCTTGGTAATAAAGTTGTGTGCGAGATAAGATCGTACTTTTGTAGTTAAACCACAAAAGCATTCGTCTTTTATTTATTCAAAGGAAGCAGACCTTTGTCGAACCTGGACAGACTGAGCTCTATCCTAGCTGGAAAATAAAACTGCATCACACACTATACCATTTCCAATTGCATTTTAAAAATTTTCAAATGTATTTTCAAACTGTCCAAATGTGTTTTAAAACCAAATGTAATTAAAAATTGTCCAAATGTATTTTAAAATTTCCCTAATGTATTTTAAAATTGTCCAAATGTTATTTAAAAATTGTCCAAATGTAGTTTAAAATTTTCCAAAAGCTTTTTAAAATTGTCCAAATATATTTTGAAATTGTCCGAATATATTTTAAAATTGTCCATATGAATTTTAAATTTGTCCAAATATATTTTCAAATTGCCCAAACGTATTTTAAAACTGTCCAAATATATTTTGAAATTGTCCAAATTAATTTTAAAATTGTTCAAATGTATTTTAAAATTGTCTAAATATACAAATTCTGATTAATTTTTATTAATAAATAAAAATTGTTTTATTCGACCTTTAAAATATTATATTTTGTGAGGATGTTTATTCTGGCTCGAGGTCATAATGACCTCGAGCCAGAATAAACATCCTTACAAAATATTGTCTAAATATATTTAAAATTGTCCCAATATATTTTCAAATTGTCCAAATGAATTTTAAAATTGTCCAAATGTATTTTAAAATTGTCCAAACGTGTTTTAAAATTTTCGAAATGTATTTTAAAACTGTCAAAATATATTTTATATCTGTCCAAATGTATATTAAATTGTCCAAATGTAGTTTAAGAATGTTCAAATAAATTTTAAAATTGTACAAATGAATTTTAAAATTTTCCAAATGTATTTTAAAATTGTCCAAATGTGTTTTAAAATTGTCCAAATATATTTTAAAATTTCCAAATTAATTTTAGAATTGTCCAAATATATTTTAAAATTGTCCAATTGTATTTGAAAATATTCTAAAAGTGTTTAAAAATTTTCTACATAAAATTATACATATAATACATTTGGACAAATTAAAAATACATTTGGCCAATTTTAAAATACATTTGGTCAATTTTAAAATACAATTATGAAACTTTATACATTTGGACAATTTTAAAATTAATTTGGACAATTTTTAAATATATTTGGACAATTTTAAAATACATTTGGACAATTTTAAAGTACATTTGGAGAATTTTAAAATTCATTTGGACAATTTTAAAATATATTTGGATAATTTTCAAATACATTTGGACAATTTTAAAATACATCCCTATTAATATTATAAATCTGATTGTTGGTTTGTCTGTCTGTCTGTCTTTCTGTCTGTCTATCTGTCTGTTCCGCAATAAGTAAAGAACGGCTTTACCGATTTTCATGAAATTTTCACCAAAGATAGTACTAACCGAGGCGGGAACTATAGGCCATAAGCGACCGCGATCGGACAAAGAGGCGTAAAATGCCACGCCCCTTTGTACCATGCTAAAGCTATATCAGCCTGTACGGCAATAACAGAAAAACGTCTGACCGATTTTCATGAAATTTTCACCACAGATAGTACTAACCTAGGCGGTCGGACAAAGGGGCGTAAAATGCCACGCCTCTATGTACCATGCTAAAGCTATATCTGCCTGTCTGGCAATAACGGAAAAACGGCTGAACCGATTTTCATGAAATTTTCACCACGGATAGTACTAACCGAGGCGGGAATTAAATAAAATAAGCGAGCGCGATCGGACAAAGGGGCGTAAAATGCCACGCCCCTTTGTACCATGCTAAGGCTGTATCAGCATGTACGGCAATAACAGAAAAACGGCTGAACCGGTTTTCATGAAATTTTCACCACAGATAGTACTAACCGAGGCGGGAACTATAGGCCATAAGCGACCGCAATCGGACAAAGGGGCGTAAAATGCCACGCCCCTATGTACCATGCTAAAGCTATATCTGCCTGTCCGGCAATAACGGAAAAACGGCTGAACCGATTTTCATGCAATTATCACCACGGATAGTACTAACCGAGCCGAGAACTATAGGCCAAAAAAATCCGCGATCGGAAAAATAGGCGTAAAATGCCACGCCCCTTTGTTTTGTATTGAAACTATATCTGCCTGTCCTGCAATCACTGAAAAGTGATTAAAGCGATTTCACTGACATTTTTACCACAGATAGTACTAACCGAGCCGGAAACTATGATCAACAATAGAGGGCGATCGAAAAAAGGGGCGTAAAATGCCACGCCCCTTTTTATTGCACTAAAAGTTATTTCTAAATAACGCTTCAACGGCTGAACTGATTTTCATGTATTGTTCACCACATATAGTATTAACCGAAGCGAAAACTATAAGCCGCAATAGAGGGCGATAGAAAAAAGGGTCGTAAAATACCATGCCCCTTTGTATTACATTAAAATTTATTTCTTCCTGTTCCGTTATCACGTATAAACGGCTGAACCGATTTTAATGATATTTTTATCAAAGAAACTATAGATTATAATAGAGCGCGTATGGACAAAGGGGCGGAAAATGCCACGCCCCTTTGTACTATACTGAAAGTTTTTTCTGCATGTTCCGTAATCATGCTTTAACGACTATACCGATTTTAATAAAAAATAAAATAGCGCGCTCCTCTTTATTTTATTGAACGCTATTTCTGTCTAAAATTAAATGAAATATTTACCATCGATGCGGGAACTATAGATTAAAATAGAGGGCGTTTGGACAAAAGGAGCGTAAATTGACACTCGCCTTTGTACTATACTGAAAGTTGTTTCTGCATGTTCCTTAATAACGCTTAAACGACTAAACCGGTTTTAACAAAATTTTTTGCATAGATAGTACTAACAGAGGCGGGAACTTTAGTATGGTATCAGCTGCCAATCCTTTTGCAATGTACTGAAAGTTCATTCTGCCTTTCCGTAATCATGATGTTATTATAATTTTCACCACAGTTAGTTAGTACTTATTGAGGCGGAAACTATAGACACGACCAGACAAAGGTGTGAATTGCTATGTGTCTTTGTAATACATTGAAATTTATTTCTGTCTGATCCGTACTCTCGCGTTAACTGTGAAACCAATTTTAATCAAATTTTCACCACAGATGGTATTTACCATGGCGATCGGGAAAAGGGGCTTAAAATGCCGCACCCCTTTGTATTAAATAAAAAAAAATATATTTTCCTGTTTCCCATTGAACGATATGCAATATTAGCCCGCGATTAGACAAATGGAAATAAAATGGCACGTCAATTTGTAATATACATAACGCTATTTCTGGCTTATTTGCAAAAACGGCTTAACCAACTCCTTTAAATACTACTGTTAGAATTAACTGAGCGCGAACTATTTGCGATATCAGAACCTGAAAACGGTTGAGCCGATTTCAATGAAATCTTCAACAAAAATAGTGCTAAAGACAATTTTTAACTGCGATTTATAAAAAGACATATAATGGCACGCCCCTTTGTACTTTAGTGAGAGTTGAGCAAATTTAATTGCAAATTTCTTCACGTGCTAACCAACAGGGGAACTATAGGTCACTTGAGACTAAAATTGAACTAAATGCGTTTAATGCCACACCCACTTGAACTACAGTAAAAGTTATGTCTTTATTGATGTTTTCACTACATAAAGTGCTAACCGAGGAGGGAACTTTTAACAGCCATTTAAGAAAAACATTAATATTAGGTTTGTTCCCATGACGGAGGAACATGTATAACCATGTTCCCGACGCTAAGCAAAATCTAAAAAAAATTTACTAAACCTCATGAATAGGTTTATATGTATTTACCAGTGAAAAGCTACGAAGAAGTAGATAAACTGACTAATAAAAAACTCATTCATTAAATAATATATTTTTTTCAACCCGGGCAACGCCGGGTGCAAAACAGCTAGTTTGGATAATTAAAAACAATGGGAAATGGTGTAGGGTGGAAGGTATAAAAAATATGCAAAGATTTTTAACATAAGGAAGTTTCCATAAAAATAAAACTTTTTTATTTAGTTTTCTTTATAAACAGTTAACAATGGTTTAGAGTAGAAATTTAACCCCAGGATGCACAAAATTGTTAGCGTCTGTAAGTTGATTTGATTGGTTTGATATTACACTGGGCCACATGAAAAATGAGCCTCAATGGCCTCAACGCCGCATAAAATCAGACCATCAAATAAATCACTACAAGGTTTTGCAAAGTCAGTTCAGTAGTGCGATTCAGTAACTTTTTTAACGAAATTATCGATATCGTTAACTAACGAGAATTGTCGGTTGTTTTAACGAATATGTGATTCTATAAATTTTTCAATTAACGACATAAATTAACGACAAAAATAGTTAATTTAAAATTTGTTTATTTTGAATTTGTATTAAGAACCGAAAAATTTCGTTAACTTTACTTCAAAAATTTTTTTGTTGATAAGTTAACGATTTTCAATAACGACAAAATTCGGTAGAAAAATCTTATAGAATCGCTTTTAAAGGCAATTGTCGATAATTAACGATTCTTGACAATATAACAACCGATTTTTGTCGTTAAAAAGTTAGTGAATTGCGCTACAGATATCGTTTATGTGGCCCACTGAAATTACCCAGCAAAACTTAGATTACCAAATAAGGTATAAAATAAGGTATAGGATCTCTTATTTTATACATTGCAGCATTGATGATTTTAACAGGCGATGAGACTCAAAGTAATGCATCCACATTATCATAAAGAATACCAGTAAGGTATAAAATAAGTCATAAATTTATAACGAAGAATACGAGTAAGGTGTAAAATATATGATATTTTATAGGTTACGAGAAATGAAATAATATAGCATACCAGAAGATAATATATAAGGTGTTACTAGTAGTGAAAAAGTAATTTTGTATTAAATTTACTCACGTGATTGTAAGTGAGTGTAAGTAGATAAAATATGCTCGTGAGTGTGTGTCGTTAGAAATTTCCTGTCGTGAGCCCATCTCTAGTTTAAACTTATGAATTCTTTTAAAAATAATTATTTTTTATGTTATTGTAATGCATTATGCATCCAATTATAAATAATGCATTATTTCAAACTTTCAAATAATACATAATGTAACCAAATATAAGTCATACATGATTTAATGTTTAGAAATAATGAATATGAAATACATTTTTTCCAATAATCATGCATTACGTAGCAAATTATTAGTAATGCATTATTTTTCACTTTAAAATAATACGTTGTGGAACAAATGTTTGGTAAGACATCCTAAAATAATGCTACAAATAAGGTATATACATTACCTGGTAATGTGTTATATAATCACTACCCATTACCAAAGTTTTGCTGGGTATTAACTTTTTTATTAAAGGTGTTTGGAAAAAGTCAAAAAAAACTACGATAAAAACACATCTTCAGTGAAATTGTATGCGGGTTCTTTTCTTAGAACATGTTAACCCTCTAACTGTCATTTTAAGAGGTCATTTTAGTCCTTGTTCAATTAGTTGATATAGTGTAAATATACTTCTGAGCTAAAAATTACATTCAGAAATATTTAAAAAAATTTGATGACGATTCTTTTCTTTGACAAAGTTTTCCCCCTTTAACTCCCTTTTGAAGGGGTAATTTTTTTGTAATTTTTAAAAAGAAATACATAAAAGTGTTTAAAAGAGTGTTTAAAAGAAGGGAGTTAGAGGGTTAAAATAATATGCGATTATTTTGTGCATTAAATTTCACTAGGGGTCGTCAAAGGCAGAAAAATTATCCATCGTATAGAAAATGCTTAAAAATGTAAAGTTTTGAAGTATTAAAATTTTTGTAAAATATCAAAAATATTATATGTGTTAATTTTACAACTTTACTTTTTTAAGCATTTTACAAACGCCAAATGCATTTTTTTGCTTGGACGAACCCTAGTATAACTTGGGGAACAAAATATTTGTAGAACATTCTAACCCCTAACTGCCTTTTAGGTATCCTTGCTCCGAATCTGACAAATTTCATTAAAATTATGAATGACATTAAAAGTAATATCTGTAATAAATAACATGAAGATAAAAGTGTTATTTTCCTTTTTATTTCCATGTTTTAATTTCAGGATATATAGGAAGGACACGAATCCTTTGGCAGATATTTACCAAATTCAAAATTATTCAACATACTATCAATCCTAACAAGCATTGGCGTATTCAGAGGGGGGGCCCAACAACAACAATAAAAAAATATTTTTTTATATGTATTGGAAAACACGAATCTTACGAAAAGAACAACAAAAAAAATTTTGTTGTTGTTGTTGTGCCCTGAAAAAACAATCCTGCATACGCCGTTGCTAACAAGTGTTTCAAATTTCAAAGCTCTACACCAATGGTGCCCAAACACTCGTTAGAGATCAGCGAAGACACACACACACAATATGAACGACAACGAAACTAACAACAGAGAGCGTAAAAAACAAAAAAATTCTCTTTTTGGGCACCGCTGCTCTACACTAACTTCTTTTATTTTTGGCCACTACGCAACAGTGTGTGGCGTATGAGTAATATTTTTATTTTTTTATGTATCAAATATTAATCATTTGCCATTGAAATTCATATTGTAGGTTTAAACATCAGTTATTTTTGAGTGGAAAATTTTCGTTCTGAAATGTTCTGTATTAAATAATTTCTATAAAAAATCGTTGTCTATGTGTAATTTTTGAATAAAAACATCCCTGTGTACAATTTTCTGATCCCTTGGAAAACGTCTAAAAAACTAAAATAAGAAATATATTTCTTAACTAAAACTTACATACACAAATGTTTATAAAATTTGATTAAGATTATATTCTATTTGCTTTGAATGAAAAACACTTCATATTTAAAATGTTTTGAACAAATTTTAATTAGCAATACATATCTCGAAAACCGCTTAACCGATTTCGAAATTTTTTGATATTTGTATTCAGCATATCAAAATAACAGAAATAATGTGTTGCAAGTTACATTATTTTTTATTTTTTAATTTTTCAAAAATTTAAAATTTTGATCGACATTTTTCAAAAATCAAAAATTTGACCGAAGGGCACAACGGGTTAAAATGATCAGATATGGCTAAAATTAAGTTTAAATAAAAGATTGTCTCAAGCTCTATGAAATGGTGCAGGAAAATAAGTTTAAATTTGTTTTTATACCCTCCACTCTGGTGATAGAGGGTATATATAAGTTTATCATTCCGTATGTAACACATTGAAATATTGGTTTAGGACCCCATAAAGTATATATATTCATGATCCTTGATCGATTTTAAGTCGATCTAGCGATGTCCGTCTGTCTGTCTGTCTGTATGTCTGTCTGTCTGTTGAAATCATGTTTTTGGCAATAACCCGGAACCGATTTTAACGCGTGGTACCAAAAGTTGCGTAATTCTCCTTGGCAGAAACTGATGTATTTGTTTTTTAATCGGTTAAGTATTTTAAAAGTTATGAGTGAAAATGTAAAGGTACCTCTAAAATTATGGTGAATTTTACAAAAAAAAAAATGCAATAACTTGACACCTGTTGAATGAATGTGAACGAAACTTGGAATTTAACGCAATTTTATCATTCCTAACACTCACAAAAAATTTGGGCGGAATCGAACAATGGGGCGAGGCACCAGGAACTTAACCTAAAATTTTAAAATGATTTATCTTGGCTTATGGTTGACATATTCAAATAAAATTGTAAAAAGGTTCATATTTTATTGTTTTCAACGTTTTTCTGGTTATTTTGGTAAAAATTATTGCAAAATCGGTTCAGGGGTTAAGAAGCTATGAGTAATTGAGATGAGTTTCAATATAAACCTCTATGACATGGCGTGGCAGCGCGCCATTTTGTAGTTGTTGATGTTTGTTTGGCTTGTTGGCTTGTTAGTTGTTATTTTTATCAATAGAAGTAAAAAATACGTAGTATGTGTCATACACGTGGTTGCTTTTATATAATTTTCATAATTTTTAAAGGTCGAATAAAACAATTATTATTTTTTAATAAAAATTAATTAGAATTTGAAATTATTTTCATAATTTTTATATAATATACTTATAAAATATTTTTTTTACTTGTAAAATATTTTTTTGTTTGTTTTTTATATATTGACATTGCACTATGGTACCGATCATCACTTTTCTTGGCCAAAATAACAAAAATGGAAAAAATTTTGATTTGAAATAGGTTTTGTGTTAAAAATTGTTATAATTTTTTTGTTTTCCATGTATAATATAATAAGAAATTTTTTGTATTTAAACTCAAAAAAATACTTGAAAAAATTTAAAAAAATACGTTTTTTTATTTTTAGCTAAATTTGTTTTTAAACGGTAAATGAGTGTATACAAAAACAAAATATGTTTTCTGTTGTCTGTAAGTTTTTACGATTTTCTATAAAATCAATTTTGAGAAAATTGAATTTTGGTCGTGTGCGAAACTATAGTGCATTGGTTAATATCAAGGTTGGCAATCGAAACGAATAACGGTATCGATATCGGTATTGGTATCGTTTTTTTATTTATTTCGGTATCGGTATCGGTTACGGTATTTCAGTTGAATCGGTTACGGTATTACCGATACCGAAACGTCAATACCGGTACGTACCGGTATTATCGAAAAAATGCTAAAAAAAAAAAATAAAAAAAACGTATAAAAACTTAAAAAAAAATTGTAAAAACAAGTAGTAAAGTTAAATTAGACTTGGACGAATCCATCAACACCCTCCACAATGGCCTTCTAAATTGATAGATAATTTTCTAACGTGAATCAGTAAAAACTTTTTTTATTCATTTGAGTAAAAACTTTTTTTATTCATTTTTGAAAAAAAAATGGCAAAATTTTATTTTTTGAGTGTAAATTTTTTTTCGAGTGTAAGTTTTTTTTGTTTTAGTACAAACATTTTTGTTAGTGACAAGAATACTTTGTAAAATATTTTCCTGACTCAATTTTTTTAAAGCTGGTTTAACGGTTTTTTCAACAAGTGAATTTAAGGTGAAACCAATCTGAAATCACGGTTTTCTTAATAACTTTTGAAAGGCCAGGGGAACGGAAAATATATATGCCAGCATCCTCAGGAATACCTTTCGAAAGTAAGCGTGTGTTTTTATCTCGAAAATTCACTAAAAACCGTTACCGAAATTCAGTCTTTTGCTCATAATTTTTGAAGCACTGGACGATTTCTACGAGTTAAGCCACTTCAAAAAATTATGATTTGGTGGAAAACCTCTTGCTAGTATTCCAAATGCCTTCCCCGAGGTCCTGTAAATATCAAAAAAATCTTTGGACACCCACATCACGGATTAAATAAAAATCCCCAAAAAGCTATACTATACAAAAGGGGTCCAGAAAGTTTCTATTGGGAGTCAAAATTAATCCATAAAAATTTCGTGAAAATCAATAATTTTCTTTTGCTCTCGCATCGCGGTTGAAGTATGGATTTTTTGAAATTTTTATTTAATTCAGGATGTGGGTGCCAAAAGATTTTTTTGATTTTTATGAGACTTCGGTGAGGCATTTGGAGTACGATTTTTTATTTACAAAAACCAAAAAAATTTACAAACTTTCTATTTTTTTTTTTTTTTTTAAAACATGGTTTTTAAGAAAAACCGTTTCAATACCGGTACGTACCGATACCGAAGGAAAAGGTTTTTGGATACCGGTATCCGATACCAAAACTGAGTTTCGGTATTGGTATTGGTACCAGTATTCAATTTAAAGGGTTTTGAAACGGATAACGGTATTGAAAAGGTATCGATTGCCAACATTGGTTAATATTGTGGAGGGTATTTAAAGATTCGGCACAGCCGAATAAAGCTTTCTTACGCCATTTTTACAAATAGCAATATTTTGAAAACCCTCTGACCGATTTTTGAAATGGTTTCATATTTGCGTTCAAAGCACTAAAATTAATAATAATGATGTATCGCGTTTTTTTTTAATTTTTTTAATTTTCAAATATCCAAAACATTGATTGATGGGTTCCACGGGTAACATTAAGATGATTGGCCTAAAATTTGTCCATATAAGTTTTAAGTCTAATAGAATGAAAATTTACCCGGATATTCAAAATCGGAAAAAAACTTTTTTTTCATCCAAAAAATTGCTGCTCTACAGCCCCAGTATGTGTTTTAAAACGAGATACCATTTGTTTTTTGTTCTTCAAAAAATTATTAGAAATATAAAAAAAAATGACTTTGTCACGATGGGAAGATTGTATGACCAGAGTGTAGTTGATTGCGAAATCAAATTATATTCGGGTAAAAAATAAAAAAAAGTAATTAATTAGAAAATCATTAAAAATTTATGATTTCGTAGGTTACTTTTTTAATTTATTGGTAAAAAAATAACAAAAAAAAATAATTTTTAATGTTTTCGTAGTTTTTTTTATTTGTTGTAGAACTGTATTAAGCATTTTTTTTATTCTTAATTTTGTTTATTTTTTTAAGAATTTTTTGAACAGTAAAAAATATATCGTCGAACTATATTCAATAAATGCCAACTCGAAAAAGCTTACTGTTCAGGAGAGCTAAAAAACTAGTTATTTCGCATATTATTGCAAAAATAAACAATGTACCTTCCACAAGATGGTTTAAATATTCTAAACAATTTTTACCTATGCAAAAATTTTCATATTTTGCACTTGTTTGCGTATTTTTCAGAGATGGCATTTATTACTATATCAAAAAACAAATATTTTTTTAGAGTTGGCATATTTTGTCGGAAAATAAAAATACATTTTTTTTGGAAAAATTTTTAAAATTTTTTTTTTTTTTGGTTTTTGTTATCCTTAGTACGGTAATTGCAAAAACTGAACAAAAAATTAAAAATCTTTGCATATTTTTAAAAGTTACTAGCTCCGAAAGCCTTTTAATCTCAGGGTGATCAACTTTGGCACTCTGTAACTCAGGCTGTATTGCAATAGGGTCACTCCAAACTAGCTATTTTGAAAGCTTATATCATTGACTTTATTTGCCCCATTCATAATGTTTCAATCTGATAAATAGTTTGAAAGTTACATAAACATAAGCAATTTTTTTTTTTGCAAACACTATTTACCGATATTTTCAAAATGGCAATATCTCGAGAACCAGTCATTAGATATCAAAATCTTTACAAGATTCGTGTTTAGCATGGCAAATGCAATAAGATTTGTGATCTAAGTTTTTTTAAAAAATTTTTTGAAAAATTTTTGGAAATTTACAATGGGAGTTGGCATTTATTTCCAACAAAAAAATATGTACTTTGAGTTAGCAGAATAACAAAAATGGATGTAAAACGACAACAAATTAGTTTTTTGCTCTGAAATTTTTATGGCAGATAGGTATTACATAGGGGAGCTATTTGCCATCGGAAACTCATTTCCGTCAAATTTGAGTTGGCATATTTTGAATATAGGTTCACGATATGTTGCTGTTTGTTAAAACAAATGAAAACTTACTGGTATGGCTTTCGATTGTTTTATCATTTGTTTTAAAAGTGTTTTCATTTGTTTTTTCCTACAAAATATTTTAAGTGTCAAAATTTAATAACAAATAAAATTTCAAATTTGTACATACAATTTTAATTTATCTTCTCCAAATATTTTTGCATAAATTACCTTTATTTGACAACGATTTCCCGTATATCCTTTGGTACAATGACATTCATAGCTACCAATATGATCGATGCATTCTCCAGAATTTTGACATGGATTCGATTCACATTCATTATACTCGAAATTGCAAAGTTCACCAGCAAAACCTGCAAAAAAAAAACAAGATAAAATAAAATTTTATGTGGGTAAGTCCGCGGGAAATTTCCAATTAGTTGATTAGTTTACAGATTTCCAATCAGTTCATTGGTTTATATATAAGAAACTCCATAAGAAACTTAACTGGCGATTTAGCAATGTGGTTTCTTTTTTATGTATTTGATAGAACTTCATAAGTAATGAAACGATAACACTGTGCAATAAGAAAAATGAGAATCAACGGTTTCAATGCCATAGACCATTAAGTAGACAATATCACGAAAGGGTTTTGGAAAGTCAGTTTGGATTTCTTTTTAATGACCCACTGAAGTTTTAAATTTTTTATCCAAGGCGTTTGGAAAACGTCGAAAAAAAATTATAAAAAAAACTGAACTTCTAAATATGGTTTTGATGTCTTCAGTGAAATTTTATGGCGGCTCTTTTCGTAGAACATATTAACCCTCTAACTGCCACTTTAAGGGGCCGTTTTAGTCATTTTTTAAAAAAATAAACATCAAAGTCTAATAAAGCGTCCATTTAAATGGTTAAATGTTTAAATGTGTTTTTATGATAGTTTTTTTTTTACGTTTTACAAACGACTTTGAAAAAAATTTAAAATTTCAGTGGGCCATAAAAACAGAAATCCGAACCAACTTTGCAAAACCCTTTGGTGATATTGTCTATGGGATGTCTAGGCTCAAGAAGATGACCCAAAATTTGTTGCACAGTGTAATATATATCAATTTTCATCATTTACCACTCTTTATATAACAAAAAATTTACATAATCGGTAAGCCGCCAGTAACTTTTCTCATGGACTTGCCCATATACAACAAAAAAAAGCTATGTATGTATTTTATACAGACAATACATCATAAAAATTGTTGTTGTTATATATAAAAAACAATGTTTCCAACACATAGTTGCAATATTATTGTAGCAATTTAAGCACAAAAAAAAAGTACAAAATCCATCATTCAAGAAGAAATGAATAGGATGATGCAGCATCGCCCATACACATACATACATATTTGGAGATATATTTGCAAAGCGATGCAGGAGACAATGATTCTGTTCAATGTATGTGTAAACAGCCAGTATTCGTTGAGGTACTATTGCTCGTATTTGTACAAATGGAAATCATTTTTAATGAGATTTATGCAGATGATATGTTTCCATGCCTCAAAATGATTTATGAACATATACGCTATGGAAAATGAAGCTTAAATTGTTTATATGTATGTATGTATTCATTTGTTTTTATCCAGTTCAATATGATATAGGGTAAGGGAAAAGTATTTTGATTGCATGCAGCTGCATGGATCTCCTTAAAAATAATTTAGCAGAAACCGCAAGTCAGACTTTCGTGGCAAATGTTAAAGGTATCAATATACCAAGTCCAGAGACACAGGGAATATGAAGTTTAACCCCCCTATTCGAAGAAAATTGTCATCTATAAAACCATCCGACACACATTTGTACACATGGGCCAGACCTATAAAATCTGAAAATAAAATAAAATCATTTTCTTGAAAAAAAAACGCCAATAACAAAAGGTTGTATTTTTCCAAACTAGTGTGAAACAAGTCGAGGTGCCCCACTTGAACATTTCGATGAAAATAAAAATCTTCTCCACAGCATTTTTTGAAAAAAATCGCGTTCAAACGTCAATTCCAATTTCAGGATTATCTCGAAAACATTGAAAGATACACTGAAAGAATTTTGTTTATTACGGCTATGAAAACGTACATTGATTCTATGAAAAAATTTATTAGAAGTGAGCCAATGATGTTCTTCATAGAATCTATGAATTGTATTACTTTGCTTTTCCACGCAAAACGAATTGAAATATCAGTCGAGGACCCCATTAAAAAACCAAAAGAGCTGTACATTTCGTGAGTCCAAAAATAAGTGCAAACAAGTAGAAAAGTTAAATTTGACTTTGCCGAATCTATGAATACCCTCCACAATGCCTTTTTGAAAGGATAGTACATTTTAACGTGAAAAAATTAACAATTTTGATTAGAAATATTTTATTTTGAGTAAAAACTCTTTTTTTGTCATTTAAAAGAAAAATTACTATTTTTTTTTTTTTGAGTGTAAAACTTTTTTTCGAGTGTAATGTTTTTTTTACTGTAAAAATATTTGTGTGTGAATGTACGTAAGTTTCCCGGAAAATATTTTTCTTAAATTCCCGGGATTTTTTCTTCGGGAAATTTCGGGAATTTGTCGCTCATTTTTTTAATAAAAATATATTTAATTTACACATTTTTAACACAATCTTAAATAATTTTTTAAAATGAAACTAAATTCCACTTCAAAGGTTGGTTACAAATTGGCAAAAGTTTTCTTAATCTAAATCTTCAAGAAGAAATCTTTTCGAAATTTAGTATTTAATATTCAGAACAACAATCTTTATAGTGCTTAAACAAAAAAATATCAATAAATAAACCTGGTTTCAGCTTAAAATTTCATATATGAAGTAAAAGCCAGATATCTATCGGCCGTGAAAAATAAATATTTTGTAACAAACCCTGGCCGCCGCTTGTTTCATCTCAGCAACAAGTGAAAACACGACGTTACAATGTCTATATAGTATAGTACATTTTGTCACGGATGCCCTAAACCGATTAATTTTAATAATTTGAAAGTTTAAGTAAATATATCTTGAAAATATAATTTTCTTAAGGTACCTACAGACGACGCAATATAATGCACAATATTTTTGACGTTTACCCACAATTGGCATACATAAAAATACTGTGTAAAATATTGAACTGAAAAAATACATGTAGATTGTACATGATATTGAGTCGTCTGTAGAGGCCTTTACGGTTGGCGTAGTCAAAATTAGAAAAATTTTCCAAAAAGTTGTTACAACCGCATTTGTTGCAAAATCGGATAGTTATACATATTTTCCGAATTGTGAAAAATTTTTTATGGAGTGGAAATACGTCAATGCAAATACTAAAACTATGGTAAGGTCCAATATTTCTACAAAAAATAGATTTTATGAACTTTCTACGTATATTTTAGAGGTTAATAAAGCTATTTTACAAAAAACACATCTAAAATGGTTTTAAATTGGAAAATACGACCATAATTTGTAATAAAATAATTTTTGTATGATAAAGTTCAAAATTTGTTTTAATTAAAAAATTCCCGGGAATACAATTTTTTTAAAACGATTCCCGGGAATTGTAAAAGTCCGGGAATTTAGAAACCCTAGTATGTACACAAAATGATGACAATTTTGAAAAAAAACTAATTTTTTTTGAGTGTAAAATTTTTTTTGAGTGTAATTTTTAATTTACCAATGCTTTGAAAACTAAACAAGTTTAAAAAGCATTGCTTTAAAACTAAACAAGTTTGAAAAGCATTGCTTAGTTACCACCAATGCTTTTAAAACTTGTTTACCACGTGGCATTTAAGATGAACAAAATCTGAAATTCGGGGTTTTGCTTATAACTTTTGAACCACTTGACCGATTGAGCTGAAATTCAATACCAAACAGACCTAAGGAACGGCAAAGATATGTGCCACGTTTCAGTAGTCTCATTATTGTTTTTCGAAAGTTATCGTGTTTTTTATCTCGTAAATTTGCGAAAACCCCTTGCCGAAATTTACTCTTTTGCTCATAACCAGGGAAACCAAAAATATGTTCTAAAAAACACGTTTTATGCACTTAAAAAATGCCCTTAAAAACGGAATATATGCTCTAAAAACAATAAAAATATGCTCTTAAAAAAATTATGTCTCCTTTTTTGCGGTGTTTTTTACCATTTGTTAGAGAATAGACCCTCCAAATACCGTTATGTGCGGTAGTTAGAGGGTTAAACATGTTCTACAAAAATATTTGCCTTTATATTTTCTACCAAGTTGCTGAATCTAAAGAAAACATAGTTTCAGATACCGATATGAGGCAAGAACAGGCCAAAGAAGAATCAATCGTCACAATTCCATAATTGTTGAAAAAAACATCCTTGTTGGATAAAAAATGTAAAAATAAATGTTGTCATAAAAAAAATTGGAAAATAATGCTCTAAAAATTTAAAAAAATGCTCTAAAAAGTGGAAAAATGTTCTAAAAATTGAAAATATGCTCTAAAAATATGCTCTTATTCTAAAATATGCTCTTAAACCTAAAATATGCAAAAATATGCTCTTAAGGCTAAAATATGCAAAAATATGCTATAACAAATCGATGCCAGATTTCTTAAAAACTTCTGAAACGGATAAATACCTTACCCATTTATCAATAAAATGCACAGGAAAAAACATGATACTGCATATTTTTGGTTTCCCTGCTCATAACTTTTGAACCACTGCACTATAGGAAATTTTACCCTTTTTTTGGCCAAAATTATTTACAGCCAAACGGCTGGACCGATTTGACTGATTTTTTTTATTTGACTTTTGGAAGACTCTTTAGAGGGAGGGAGTGACTCTTAAAGGTTTTCATACACTCAAAAAAAAAATTAGTAAAGTTACCTAAAAAATTACCTAATAATTAGTTCCAAACAGGGTTCCCGGGTTATAAGTTGCCGCATCTAAGATTTTTTAGATCCTTGATAGATTATATGGTTTTCTAAACTGTTTTTACAATATTTTTTTTTTTGAGTGTACACTAACTTTCGAAGATAACAGTAGAAATTTATTTTAACAATGTTAAGAAGTGTCAAACAAATCTACTTTTTAATAAGGATTTTATTCAAAAATTTTATTTTTGAGTTCCAAGTCGTCAACTACATTTCAAAATGCCACTACGGGCAGCCGTAGATGATGCAAGAGCTAGGGGCTCAACTTCCCTATTTAGATCTTTAGAGATTTCTGCTGTAACTCGTATTTTTGTTCTCGCAGATTTTGAAAAAAAAGTTAATTGCGGTCGCCCAGGTTTCGATTTAGTGGAGGCAGGCTGCGTTTCAAGTTTTTTTTAGCCAAGTATTGCCTTTAAGCCAAACAGCATGCTGTCTTTCAAAAATTTTCAAACTCCTACAACTTTTAATCCTTTTCATATTTATATTTGAACAAAATATTCTTAATTCCTCCTTTATATATTGTTTAAAGTTTTCGAAACATTCACTCTCAGCAATGTATGAAAAGAAATGGTCAGAAATAGCGGCTCCTTATCCACCTCTGCTTTATTTCTCTCGCCATGTATTAAATAACTCTGAATTTGGCACTCAGTAGTCACCTGAAAAAATGGGTATAAAAAAAAAGTTTGCACATATCCGACCTTGAAATTTTTTAAATTCGGAAGGTAATTGATTGTCCTAGAGAACTTTTATGGTTTTATAGCTAACATATGCTATCATTTTTTTTAAAGTCAAAATAAAATTCCAATTCATACTTCAATAAGTTCATCTTAAGGTCACTTCAATTTTTCCAATAAAATCGATCTAATAGATGAGTTCACCAACATTTCACTATTTATCATTAAAGTACTCACCTTTGACATTATTTTCCATTTTTTAGTTTTTAAAAACTATAAATTCTTAATATAAAAACTTTTGTTAGAAGCTATCACAAAATTCGCTGCTCTCAATCGTTATTTTATAACTAAGTAAGAAATTGCAACAAAAACTACTGATAAAGTGACAGTACATCAATTCTGTCGAAAAATTGAGAAAGAATTGTTTACTTTGTTAAGTTTTTTTATATTAATGTTAAAAAAAAATAATGTTTGCAAAAATTTTAATTTTGACTTTTGGCCACAAAATGGGTAAAATTTCCTATAGTGCACTGGACCGATTTGGCTGGGTTGCAATACCAACCTGACCAGGTAAATGACCAACATACTTCAACTTCAGTAGCCTCTGTGAAGTCTTTCAAAAGTTAGCGTGTTTTCTACGGACAGACAGACGGACGGACGGACATCGCTAGATCGACTTAAAATCGATCGAGGATCATGAATATATATACTTTATGGGGTCCTAGACCAATATTTCTATGTGTTGTAAACGGAATGACAAACTTATATATATCCTCTATCACTAGAGTGGAGGGTATAAAAAGTGTTTTTGCATTTTGAAGAGTATAAAAGAATCGGCACCAAAGAATATAACACTCTCACTTGTTTTATATACAAGCTTAGACTTAGACAAGCTTAGACTTGGTGAAAAAGTAGTTTTGGTAAAAAAAAATATATTTTTTCACGAAAAACAAAATTATCTTAAAAAAAATTAATGAACCCAAAATTTTTGGTGAAAAAAAATGTTAATAAAAAAAGTTTTTGATGAATTTTTTTGATGAAAAAAAAAATTTTTGATGTAAAAAAAATTGACGAAAAAAAGTTTTTTTGTGAGAAAAAAAAATTGATAACAAAAAATTTTATAATAAAAATTTGATGAAAAAAAAAATTTGATGAAAAAAAAAAATTTTAATGAAAAAAAAATTTGATGAAAAAAAAAAAATTAATGAAAAAAATATTGATGAGAAAAAAAATTGATAAAAAAAAAATTTGATAAAAAAAAAAATGATAAAAAAATTAAAAAAAAAAAAAATTAAATAAAAAAAAAAGTTTAATGGAAAAAAACAAAATTGATGAAAAAAAAAATTCATGAAAAAAAAAATTGATGAAAAAAATTAATGAAAAAAGAAAAATTTGATGAAAAAAAAAAAAATTTTGATAAAAAAATTTGATGAAAAAAAAAAATTGATGAAAAAAAAAAAATTTGATTAAAAAAAAAAAATTTGATTAAAAAATTTTTTTTTTGTTGAAAAATAATTATGTTACTTTTTATTCACCAGCTGGTGAAAAACGATTTTATTATTCACCACGAGGTGAATTATTGTCCAAGTTACAAACCCAAGTGATTACAATTTTTGGTTTTAAGAAAATGAAAATAGTAATTCTTGTTTTCTTTTCGTTAATTGTTAGCTTATATAGTCAAACTGAGGTGGCGTCCTGCAACTTTTTTTAAAATTAGACACCAGCCTAAAAACATTATCATGTTAAAATATTTTATTATCCAATTATATTTTTGTTTTTTTATTATTTCAATGTTATTTTTTTTTATAATTATTTTATTTATTTGCAATTTTCTATTTTTAAAAATTTATATGATTTTTAACTTAACCCCACCGAGATTCGAACAGCGAACCAGTTGATCGTGAAGCTTAGTCTCTAGCCACTTAGCTAAAGTATATAAACAAATCGTAACACTTAAAATCCATTTTGTTTAGTGTTCTGCTTTAACAAATTGAGTATGTATCTATGCTCTGCCAAAAGCTGTGTGTGTGTTTGTAGCAAACAAAATGTTTGTGTATTTGCAAAAAAAAAAAAACGAACATTATAAAACTAACAATAAGTGTTAGTCGGCGAGGTTTTCCTCATTTGGTGGCGCTGATGGCTAAGGAGTCGATTTCCCAGCCAGTAGGTCTTGGGTTCGAATCCCGCCAGGGCAGCAATATTTTTTTTACGTTTTTTTTATATTTTTTAATATGTTTATTAAATTTTTTTAATTATAATGTTGTTTTTTTATTTTTAGTACCAAAAGGTACATAAAAATAAAATGTATTTATTCGGCCTTTATATATGTATATATATTCGATTAGAGTTTTATTCTAGTTCGAGGCCCAAAAATATTTCTATATATGATATTGTCATAATAGAGTATTTTTAATTTATTGCTTTAAAAAAGTTACTCATCTCATAGTATATCTGTACTGATCAGTTTCATCCCCACTAAAGGAATCATCAGCAGACTTTAGAGAATCATCGTTGGTCAATCAAACATCAAACCAGACATAATATTTGATATATTTCACAAGTTATATGAGAAATATTATTATGAAGGTCCGAAATCTGTTTTCCAACAAAAATAACTCTTTTAAAGCAAAAATTGTATATACTAAATCACCGTCGGTAATTATAAGTATACGTGTTGCTGTTATTTTACAATAACAACAGTACCTAACCAAACAATAGTGTTGGTAGGATAAGTCGTACTAAACTTTGTGTCAAATGTTGTTTTTTTATTTTTAGTACCAAAAGGTACATAAAAATAAAATGTATTTATTCGGCCTTTATATATGTATATATATTCGATTAGAGTTTTATTCTAGTTCGAGGCCCAAAAATATTTCTATATATGATATTGTCATAATAGAGTATTTTTAATTTATTGCTTTAAAAAAGTTACTCATCTCATAGTATATCTGTACTGATCAGTTTCATCCCCACTAAAGGAATCATCAGCAGACTTTAGAGAATCATCGTTGGTCAATCAAACATCAAACCAGACATAATATTTGATATATTTCACAAGTTATATGAGAAATATTATTATGAAGGTCCGAAATCTGTTTTCCAACAAAAATAACTCTTTTAAAGCAAAAATTGTATATACTAAATCACCGTCGGTAATTATAAGTATACGTGTTGCTGTTATTTTACAATAACAACAGTACCTAACCAAACAATAGTGTTGGTAGGATAAGTCGTACTAAACTTTGTGTCAAATGTTGTTTTTTTATTTTTAGTACCAAAAGGTACATAAAAATAAAATGTATTTATTCGGCCTTTATATATGTATATATATTCGATTAGAGTTTTATTCTAGTTCGAGGCCCAAAAATATTTCTATATATGATATTGTCATAATAGAGTATTTTTAATTTATTGCTTTAAAAAAGTTACTCATCTCATAGTATATCTGTACTGATCAGTTTCATCCCCACTAAAGGAATCATCAGCAGACTTTAGAGAATCATCGTTGGTCAATCAAACATCAAACCAGACATAATATTTGATATATTTCACAAGTTATATGAGAAATATTATTATGAAGGTCCGAAATCTGTTTTCCAACAAAAATAACTCTTTTAAAGCAAAAATTGTATATACTAAATCACCGTCGGTAATTATAAGTATACGTGTTGCTGTTATTTTACAATAACAACAGTACCTAACCAAACAATAGTGTTGGTAGGATAAGTCGTACTAAACTTTGTGTCAAATGTTGTTTTTTTATTTTTAGTACCAAAAGGTACATAAAAATAAAATGTATTTATTCGGCCTTTATATATGTATATATATTCGATTAGAGTTTTATTCTAGTTCGAGGCCCAAAAATATTTCTATATATGATATTGTCATAATAGAGTATTTTTAATTTATTGCTTTAAAAAAGTTACTCATCTCATAGTATATCTGTACTGATCAGTTTCATCCCCACTAAAGGAATCATCAGCAGACTTTAGAGAATCATCGTTGGTCAATCAAACATCAAACCAGACATAATATTTGATATATTTCACAAGTTATATGAGAAATATTATTATGAAGGTCCGAAATCTGTTTTCCAACAAAAATAACTCTTTTAAAGCAAAAATTGTATATACTAAATCACCGTCGGTAATTATAAGTATACGTGTTGCTGTTATTTTACAATAACAACAGTACCTAACCAAACAATAGTGTTGGTAGGATAAGTCGTACTAAACTTTGTGTCAAATGTTGTTTTTTTATTTTTAGTACCAAAAGGTACATAAAAATAAAATGTATTTATTCGGCCTTTATATATGTATATATATTCGATTAGAGTTTTATTCTAGTTCGAGGCCCAAAAATATTTCTATATATGATATTGTCATAATAGAGTATTTTTAATTTATTGCTTTAAAAAAGTTACTCATCTCATAGTATATCTGTACTGATCAGTTTCATCCCCACTAAAGGAATCATCAGCAGACTTTAGAGAATCATCGTTGGTCAATCAAACATCAAACCAGACATAATATTTGATATATTTCACAAGTTATATGAGAAATATTATTTTTGGGCCTCGAACTAGAATAAAACTCTAATCGAATATATATACATATATAAAGGCCGAATAAATACATTTTATTTTTATGTACCTTTTGGTACTAAAAATAAAAAAACAACATTTGACACAAAGTTTAGTACGACTTATCCTACCAACACTATTGTTTGGTTAGGTACTGTTGTTATTGTAAAATAACAGCAACACGTATACTTATAATTACCGACGGTGATTTAGTATATACAATTTTTGCTTTAAAAGAGTTATTTTTGTTGGAAAACAGATTTCGGACCTTCATAATAATATTTCTCATATAACTTGTGAAATATATCAAATATTATGTCTGGTTTGATGTTTGATTGACCAACGATGATTCTCTAAAGTCTGCTGATGATTCCTTTAGTGGGGATGAAACTGATCAGTACAGATATACTATGAGATGAGTAACTTTTTTAAAGCAATAAATTAAAAATACTCTATTATGACAATATCATATATAGAAATATTTTTGGGCCTCGAACTAGAATAAAACTCTAATCGAATATATATACATATATAAAGGCCGAATAAATACATTTTATTTTTATGTACCTTTTGGTACTAAAAATAAAAAAACAACATTTGACACAAAGTTTAGTACGACTTATCCTACCAACACTATTGTTTGGTTAGGTACTGTTGTTATTGTAAAATAACAGCAACACGTATACTTATAATTACCGACGGTGATTTAGTATATACAATTTTTGCTTTAAAAGAGTTATTTTTGTTGGAAAACAGATTTCGGACCTTCATAATAATATTTCTCATATAACTTGTGAAATATATCAAATATTATGTCTGGTTTGATGTTTGATTGACCAACGATGATTCTCTAAAGTCTGCTGATGATTCCTTTAGTGGGGATGAAACTGATCAGTACAGATATACTATGAGATGAGTAACTTTTTTAAAGCAATAAATTAAAAATACTCTATTATGACAATATCATACATAGAAATATTTTTGGGCCTCGAACTAGAATAAAACTCTAATCGAATATATATACATATATAAAGGCCGAATAAATACATTTTATTTTTATGTACCTTTTGGTACTAAAAATAAAAAAACAACATTTGACACAAAGTTTAGTACGACTTATCCTACCAACACTATTGTTTGGTTAGGTACTGTTGTTATTGTAAAATAACAGCAACACGTATACTTATAATTACCGACGGTGATTTAGTATATACAATTTTTGCTTTAAAAGAGTTATTTTTGTTGGAAAACAGATTTCGGACCTTCATAATAATATTTCTCATATAACTTGTGAAATATATCAAATATTATGTCTGGTTTGATGTTTGATTGACCAACGATGATTCTCTAAAGTCTGCTGATGATTCCTTTAGTGGGGATGAAACTGATCAGTACAGATATACTATGAGATGAGTAACTTTTTTAAAGCAATAAATTAAAAATACTCTATTATGACAATATCATATATAGAAATATTTTTGGGCCTCGAACTAGAATAAAACTCTAATCGAATATATATACATATATAAAGGCCGAATAAATACATTTTATTTTTATGTACCTTTTGGTACTAAAAATAAAAAAACAACATTTGACACAAAGTTTAGTACGACTTATCCTACCAACACTATTGTTTGGTTAGGTACTGTTGTTATTGTAAAATAACAGCAACACGTATACTTATAATTACCGACGGTGATTTAGTATATACAATTTTTGCTTTAAAAGAGTTATTTTTGTTGGAAAACAGATTTCGGACCTTCATAATAATATTTCTCATATAACTTGTGAAATATATCAAATATTATGTCTGGTTTGATGTTTGATTGACCAACGATGATTCTCTAAAGTCTGCTGATGATTCCTTTAGTGGGGATGAAACTGATCAGTACAGATATACTATGAGATGAGTAACTTTTTTAAAGCAATAAATTAAAAATACTCTATTATGACAATATCATATATAGAAATATTTTTGGGCCTCGAACTAGAATAAAACTCTAATCGAATATATATACATATATAAAGGCCGAATAAATACATTTTATTTTTATGTACCTTTTGGTACTAAAAATAAAAAAACAACATTTGACACAAAGTTTAGTACGACTTATCCTACCAACACTATTGTTTGGTTAGGTACTGTTGTTATTGTAAAATAACAGCAACACGTATACTTATAATTACCGACGGTGATTTAGTATATACAATTTTTGCTTTAAAAGAGTTATTTTTGTTGGAAAACAGATTTCGGACCTTCATAATAATATTTCTCATATAACTTGTGAAATATATCAAATATTATGTCTGGTTTGATGTTTGATTGACCAACGATGATTCTCTAAAGTCTGCTGATGATTCCTTTAGTGGGGATGAAACTGATCAGTACAGATATACTATGAGATGAGTAACTTTTTTAAAGCAATAAATTAAAAATACTCTATTATGACAATATCATATATAGAAATATTTTTGGGCCTCGAACTAGAATAAAACTCTAATCGAATATATATACATATATAAAGGCCGAATAAATACATTTTATTTTTATGTACCTTTTGGTACTAAAAATAAAAAAACAACATTTGACACAAAGTTTAGTACGACTTATCCTACCAACACTATTGTTTGGTTAGGTACTGTTGTTATTGTAAAATAACAGCAACACGTATACTTATAATTACCGACGGTGATTTAGTATATACAATTTTTGCTTTAAAAGAGTTATTTTTGTTGGAAAACAGATTTCGGACCTTCATAATAATATTTCTCATATAACTTGTGAAATATATCAAATATTATGTCTGGTTTGATGTTTGATTGACCAACGATGATTCTCTAAAGTCTGCTGATGATTCCTTTAGTGGGGATGAAACTGATCAGTACAGATATACTATGAGATGAGTAACTTTTTTAAAGCAATAAATTAAAAATACTCTATTATGACAATATCATATATAGAAATATTTTTGGGCCTCGAACTAGAATAAAACTCTAATCGAATATATATACATATATAAAGGCCGAATAAATACATTTTATTTTTATGTACCTTTTGGTACTAAAAATAAAAAAACAACATTTGACACAAAGTTTAGTACGACTTATCCTACCAACACTATTGTTTGGTTAGGTACTGTTGTTATTGTAAAATAACAGCAACACGTATACTTATAATTACCGACGGTGATTTAGTATATACAATTTTTGCTTTAAAAGAGTTATTTTTGTTGGAAAACAGATTTCGGACCTTCATAATAATATTTCTCATATAACTTGTGAAATATATCAAATATTATGTCTGGTTTGATGTTTGATTGACCAACGATGATTCTCTAAAGTCTGCTGATGATTCCTTTAGTGGGGATGAAACTGATCAGTACAGATATACTATGAGATGAGTAACTTTTTTAAAGCAATAAATTAAAAATACTCTATTATGACAATATCATATATAGAAATATTTTTGGGCCTCGAACTAGAATAAAACTCTAATCGAATATATATACATATATAAAGGCCGAATAAATACATTTTATTTTTATGTACCTTTTGGTACTAAAAATAAAAAAACAACATTTGACACAAAGTTTAGTACGACTTATCCTACCAACACTATTGTTTGGTTAGGTACTGTTGTTATTGTAAAATAACAGCAACACGTATACTTATAATTACCGACGGTGATTTAGTATATACAATTTTTGCTTTAAAAGAGTTATTTTTGTTGGAAAACAGATTTCGGACCTTCATAATAATATTTCTCATATAACTTGTGAAATATATCAAATATTATGTCTGGTTTGATGTTTGATTGACCAACGATGATTCTCTAAAGTCTGCTGATGATTCCTTTAGTGGGGATGAAACTGATCAGTACAGATATACTATGAGATGAGTAACTTTTTTAAAGCAATAAATTAAAAATACTCTATTATGACAATATCATATATAGAAATTTTTTTAATTATTGTAATATTATTTTAATTATCAAAAAAATTAAAAGGCTTATTGGTGACATTTTTTTCTATGAATAACATTCATTAGTTCTATGAATAACATTCATTAGTTCTATGAATAACATTCATTAGTTCTATGAATATTTTCTATGAATCAAACGAAATCTATGAATAAAATTCTATGAAATATTTTACAATACTTATGAATATTCATTCAGCCAATGAATTGTTTCATATATTCTATGAATTTGGTTTTATGAAATTTGTTCATAGATATGATGAACAATAATTCTTTCGGTGTAGTTTTTATTTTTTAGTAATAGTAACAATTTAAACGAAATATTAACTCCCCCTTCACCAATATATTTCTTAGTACTATATAGAAATATATTTTTTTTCTTGTAATATCTCAATTTCTCAATTTGTATGAATTTTATTTTTTTTTTTGTTTCGTCTGATGCATATAATGTCGATTTATGTAGTTGATGAATTCTTATTTTGTCCTGTGTTTTTATGATGTCGATTCCAAGCACAACAGTAATTGTATGCACCCCGTTTCCTCCTTAAATGGACTTTTTATCTTTTGAAATAAACTGCAACTTTATCAGAAATATTGATTTCATTTTTGACATACATTGCTTTCCGCCATAAATGAAAACAAATTATGTTGAATGCAGTTTTTGTCATTAATTGTTGTTTTCGAAGAGGGTGGGGGGGGGGGGGGGGGGAGGGAGCTTGGGAACCAAAGTAGTATTAACAAAAATAAAGTAAAATTTAAGTGAGTGAAAATTAACATTGCAATATCAGGAGAAATAAATTCAACAACATCAATAACTGACATATTTTTCCATCCTGGGGTTTTATGTTTTAACATGTGGAAATTAATGGTTTCTTTTTCGAAAGAAAACACTTTACCATAAGTGTTCATATTGTACTGGTGGATTAAAGGAAGATGTTAAAAATTAAATTATTTTTCTTAAGAACGACATTCGGATATAAATTAATTTACATACAATGTATATTAGTGTGGCCCATCAACTTATGGAAAAATATTAAGTATAATTCACAACTGAACGTACCTCAAAATATGATAGATGGCGTCGTAACGAACAATTTGCGCCAAATTTCAGCACCCTACAACGATTGGAAGGGGATGCTAACTGATCATAAGTGTTTGCAACCTCCAAAGAAATCTTAAAATATTTATTATTACAATCTTAAAAATAACCATATGGAATGGAAGCGTAACAAGAGCATATAATTCACATGTGGACATTTTGTCCTAAGATTGTCCTTAAACAAAGAAAAACACAAATTAAAAAAAGTGGAACCCTGCATTTCACTAAAACCGCTGTAACTCAAAAACAATGCGGACCATTAAGTTGCGATAAAGTTCATTTGAAAGGTAATACAAATATCTTTAATTTGAGTATAATATCAAAAATTTTTTTTTTGTTTTTTTCCTAATCGAAACTAAAATGACCGTATTGTCCTTTGTAGACAACCTTAGGTTAAAATGGCCATATGTGACTTATGTGCTTTTATAACGATACCATTCCATGTAGTCATTTTTAGGATTGCAAACATTTTTTTTTTAGATTTCTTCGGAGGTTGCAAACACATGTTATCAGTTAGCATCCCCTTCTAATCGTCGTAGGGTGCTGCAATTTGGCACAAAATATTAGTTACGATACTATCTTTCATTTTTTAAGGTACGTTGACCTGTAGCGAAGCAAATGGAATTTTGGGCCACCCTAATGTATATATTATATTGAAATGGGAAATTATTGAGTTGAATGTTTTTAAAAATACAAATTTCAACCTACAATTACTATAATCAATCAATATGATTTTTTGTGAATTTATTTTACTAACTTTTGATTAGTCCAAATATAAATGCAATTGGTCTATGTTTAAACTGTCATAGCGCCATGGGTTAAAATGACTGGATTTGGCTCAAATTAAGTTTAATTGAAATCTCGTTTTCTTGAATACCCTCCAAAGTGCACTTTTTAAGTGATAGTAAGTTCTATAACGTGAAAAAAATTAACAATTTTGATTAGAAATGTTTTATTATGAACTAGCTATACCCGGTCCGCGTTGCTGGCCCTAAAAAAAACTGTTTTATATTGCATCTTAATTTAAATATAGTATCGGAAAAAATTAAAGCACGGGTTCGATCCAGCTAGTAACCTTTGGTTCCACTCTCGGTTAGCACAATCTATGGAGAAATCTCATCAATCTCGGTTCAGCCGTTTTTGCGTGATTTCGAAAGAGACAGTCATAATGTTAAGTATAGTACAAAGGGGCGTATCTGCAAATTTCATTGATATCAGTTTTGCCGTTTTTGTATGATTGCGAAAGAGGAGGAAATAACTTTTTATTTATGAAAAACTGGAGTGAAATTTTATATCTAGTTGCCGAATCGCGCTCCACATATGACCTACAGTTCCCGCTCTGTTAGTTTTATCAGTAGTGACAGATTCGGCTTATCCGTTTTTGCGTGATTTCAAAACAGGCAGATATAACGTTCAGTATAAAACAAAGGGGCGTGGCAATTTACGCCTCTTTGTTCAATCGTGCTTAGTACAGTACAAAGGGCGTTGCAATTTTGATCCCTTTTTCCAATAACGATCTTATATGGCCTACATGTGCACTTGGTTAGCAAGAATCGGTTCAGCTATTTTTGCGTGATTGCGAAACAGGAGCCAACCTCCAGTATAGTACAAAGGGGCGTGGCATTTTACGCCCCTTTTTTCCAATCGTAGTATAACATGGCCTATAGTTCCGCACTCGGTTAACACTATCAGTGCTGAAAATTTCATTAAATTGATTCGATCAACACTTTTTGCGTTATTGCGGAGCATGCATAAATAACATTTAATTCAATACAATGGGGCATGGCATTATATGCCCATTTGTCCGATCACGCTCTTATTTGGCACATAGTTGGTACTTGCTTAGTACTATCGTTGGTTTAAATTTTATCAAAATCGGTCCATCCGTTTTTTATATATAGATGTCATTAGTGGTGCAATGTAAAAATTTTATTTTGCCACGCCCGTTCGCCCATACGCAAAAAATCAAACATCTGATTGCACAGTGTTACTCCCTGGGCTATTCTGAATATTCCCTGAAAATTTCATCAAGATCGGCCCAGCCGTTTTCGAGTCCATACGGAACATACATATATACCCACATACATACATACATTTTTATATATATAGATAGATTACCAATTCCTGCACTATATCCTTTTTAACTAAAATATTAGTTCGTTAGTTAAATTTTTAGTATTGAATACAAACAAGGGTGTGTCAATTTGTTCGGGTGAGAAAAAATGTGATAGGCGTACAGCAAAAACAAAATCTACCCGAAATTTTAAAAAAATTTCACTAAGAAACTATAGGACTAAAATCAAAAGCTAGTTCCCGCCGAGACACATATTTGAATCTTGGAAATAGGAGAAAGTTAATAAAATTTAAGAACGATTTTTTGACAAAATTTTTTTCTTTTAGACACTGGTATCAAAATACACTTTTTTAAATGTTTTTGGTGTGATTTAAATGTTTTTGGCCTGCTGCGTTTGAATATGATCTATGAACTCGTCTTTTGCTGTTAGTTTTTGAGATAAGGGGAAATTCACCCCCCCCCCCCCAGACCAAATTTCAAAAAGAAAAAAAGGAGAAAAAAAGAAAAAAAAAAAAAAAGGAAAAAGAAGAAATCAGGACATTTTCTGAAAAAAAAAAAAATCCAAAGGAAAGAAAATTTCGAAATCCGAAAATTTTTCGTAGAAAAAATCTGAAAATTTTTACAGCGGAAATTTAAAATTTTTCTAAGGAAAAATGTGACTTAATCTGAAAATTTTCTGTGAAAAAATATCTGTCAATTTATTATGAAATTTTGGTAAAAAAAATAACTTAGAATATTTTTTTGTATTGAATACAGAATATTAATTTGGTTTCCATAAAAAATGTTTGTCTACTACATAGGAATAGGAAAAATATTTTTAAAAATATTAAAAATGTTGATAGTCTAACGTACGTGCCTATGAAACATAGATCGTGGGTTCGATTCTCTCAAAACCCCTTTGTCGAATTCGCTACAACGATTCGATAGTCATTGTTACCAGTTCTCGGTTAGGTTGAAATTAAGAATGATTTCAAATTAAATGAAAACAATAAAAAAAAACACTTGGTCATGGGATCAAAATTAGAATTAGAATCTGAAAATTTTTGTTTTGAGAAATGATTCGGAAAATGAAAGTGTTGAATGTCAATGTAAATCAAAAGGTCTCAGAATTTGATAATTTTTCTGTTAGAAAAAGGTCTAAAAATTTGAGGCTTATTTAAAGGAAAAAGGTCACAGAATCTGAGACTTTTTCTATAGAAAAAAAGGTCTCAGAATCTGAGACTTTTTCTACAAAAAAAAAAGGTTCAGAATCTCTGAATTTTAAACTTATTTTAAGGAAAAGGGTCTCAGAATCTGATTTTTTTTAAAAAGAAAAAGTTATCAAAGTCTCA
Source organism: Pegoplata infirma (assembly GCA_963921195.1). Classification (NCBI taxonomy): domain Eukaryota; kingdom Metazoa; phylum Arthropoda; class Insecta; order Diptera; family Anthomyiidae; genus Pegoplata; species Pegoplata infirma. Next base: position 101,263,315 of record OY992537.1, read on the forward strand.
CCATCAAATTCACAAAAGTTAAAAGAGGTTAATAAGAGGTTTATGAAACAAATTTTGTATGGAAATTTGATTAATAAAACTTCTATTAAACGCTATAATTTTTTATGAATTTGTACGTGAGACTTTTTATGTTAAAAAAAGTATCAGAAGTTGAAACTTACTCAATTTGAAGAAGGTTGTAGATTATGAGACTTTTTCTATGGGAAAAATGTCTTAGAATGTAAGACTTTTTCTATAGGAATAAGGTCTCAGAATTTTAGACTTTTTCTATCGGAAAAATGTCTCAGACTCTAAGACTTTTTCTTTAGAAAACAAGTCTATAAGAAAAAGGTCTCTGATTCTGAGACTGTTTTGTAAAGAAAAAGTCTTAGATTCTGAGAAATTGTTCCTATAGATATCATTTCTTCACTAAAAATTTCTTCAATTCTCAGATTTAGACTTTTTGTTAAGTCAGGTCGTATTGCATTTTTTATTTTTTATATATTTCATTTTTTTTATTATCTATTTTTTTTTAATCTAACAGTCTTCTACTGAATTTTTCCTTTAACGTAAATACTCTTTTTCCCAACCAATAGTTAACTTTAACGTCATTTTAATTACATGAATTACCATATCTTTTAATTGTTTACTTGTCATTTTGCTTGGGAAATTTGTAAATAAACTGTTATACTTTAAGTTAGAATAAGGATCCATTTTGGATAATAAAATCACTCTTGTATAAACTTTAACCGAGTGCGTACTTATTTCTCAGCGAAAGTTATTTTTTTTAATCGAAAATCGTCCACCATCTTTTTTTACAAAAAAATCAATAGTTTCGGTTTTTCGTGAATTAATTCAAATAAAAGAAAAACCAATCCTTAAAAAATATTAAGGAAAAACATTTTGGCGCCCGAGCAGGGACTTGTTTTTTGAGATAATTATAAAAAATAATTTCGTTTTTTACCGCATTCGTATATTTTTCGAATAAATATACAAGACTCTACCGTGTGTGCGATACTAAATCCCCGTGGTATAAAATAAAATTAGTGATATTAACAACAACAGTGATATCAATAAAACTTGTGCGTTTGTTAATAAAGCAACCACAACAACAAAAACCAACATCATCATCCCTAAGCCTATTGAAGGAAGGAAGTCGTCATCGTCTGTTCCAGTGCTACACAAATGCCGAAGTGCAACTGCATATTGTGCCAAAAGGAAAGTGCCGAACATCAACAAAACCCTAATCAGGTATTCAAGAACCAATAATTAGTGTGAGACTTTGCGTTTGTTTTCTAATAAAACTTTTATTAAAATTTTAATTATAAAATTTAATTTTTGGCAAAGTTATTATTCCACACCTGAAATTATTTGTTCTTTTAATCAAATTATTAAACTTAAAAACCACCCTAATAGTGAAACACACAAAAAATATAAAAGTGCTTTATTGTTTAAACTTAATTATTACACAAAAACATCAAACTTCATTATCGTGTTGGTACTTAATTACAAAAAAACCACAAAAAGTTACGCCTCCTCGCTTCACCTACCGTTCGTTCTCTCTTTTTTTCGGTATCTCTCGTTCTTTTTCCTTTAAAAATATTTAATTTTATTAAATTGTAAAATATTCACAATTTTCCAATTTTTACCTCTTTTCGTGTTTTTCTTATTTATTCCACAATCGCGTTTGTCATACTTATTTGACGTTTGCTTTATTTATTTTCTTTAATTACACTATACTCGTTACTTTTATTAATAATATCGCTTACCAACACTGTTTTTTTTAGAGTGTACTGATCGTAGTTGGCAACACCACCGATCATATGGTAAATGTAAACAGATAAAAACAGACGGGAAATAAATAAATAATTAAATAAATAATTTGTGAGATAAGTTAAAACAATTAGTGAAATAATTATAAATAATAAAATTGAGAAATTAAAATAAAAAAGGAAAAGTGAATGCCGGTTTATTTCCACTAACATAATTGTGAAAATATACAGTGATATCGATTTGTTTTACAAAGAAGATCGAGGTAAAATTATAACAACCGGACGGACATTTATTAAGTGCTTGCGAGTGAAATAATTAATAAAGAGGCTGTGGTAAATAAATTAACAATAAAACAAATATTTTTGGAAAAATTATTTATCAAAAAAGTGAAAAAGTTAAAAGAAATTCAGAAAAGTTTTCTTGTTCTTCTTTGCTGTATTCGTGGTTGTTTGCATACATACAACCCAGCAAGCAATTTGAGTGAAATTTAAAAGCAATATTTTTTGTGTAATTTTTTGTTGAGTTTTTTTAAAATTTGTTCAAATTATTTAAATTTCGAAAAATTATAACTGCTAACCCAGCAAACAATTTTGTTACTTTTCGGGAAAAATAAATAAATTTGATTTTTCAGTAAAATTGTGCAAAAAATTTGTAAATTTAGTGCAATAATTAAAATTGATACTGGAGATTTCACTTCAGGCAAAGAATTTAATTTTCATTTTGATAAAATTGTATGATTTGTGATAAAAATAATTGAAACCATCAAATTTCTGTACTTTTGTATAAGTGGTTTTTGAAATTGATTCAAAACCGAAAGTTGATCTCGGACATTAGTCAAATTCGTTTTTATTTGTCTAAACGACAAAATCATTTCAATTTCCTTGAGATCCTTCCAGAAAATTTCTAAAAGTGTGCTTTTAAAGTGATTTGAAACTGTAAGTTGATTTCAGAAATTATTTAAATTTAGTTCTATTTGTCTAAACGACAGAATCCATAAAATTTCTTTGAGATCCTTACGGAAATAAATATTTCTAAGGAAATTTATAATCGCTAATTGGTTTTCTATATACTTTCTGTGATCCCTACATTTTTGTGAGAAACTTTATTGCAAAATGGCTCCAAGAAAACATAAAGGTGCGATCACAATCGAAGGCTTATATGCACAAAAGAACACAGTAATGACCAACATAATGAGGATGAAAACCTCTATTGAAGAGAAAACTATTTCATTCTCTCAGAACAACCTACAGTGTCGCCTTGAGATTTTAAACTGTTATATAGATGATGCGATGGACATTCAGTCCGAGATTGAGGTTTTGGATCCCACAAATGGTGATCGGGCCGAAGTGGAAGATTTGTGCATTGACACAAAGAGTCTTTTTTTGAGTTACTTAACTCCGAGAAACCCAAGCGTGGGTGAAACTTCATTTGCCTTTCAGGGTCACAAAAGCAGACTCCCACTAATGAAATTGCCTAAATTCAGTGGCAAATACTCGGATTATAAAAACTTTATCAGTTTGTTCAATAGTTTGGTTCATACCGATACGTCTTTAACTGATATTGAAAAGTTTAACCATCTCATATCATGTCTCTCAGATGAAGCGCTTGGTACGGTAAAGGCGTACCAAGTGACTGAGCAAAATTATTCCAAGGCTTTAGAAAGTTTGAAGAAAGTTTACGACAATCCGTGTTTGATCTTTTTTGACAACATTAGAAAATTGTTTGATCTTTCGGAAATGTCTAGGGCCTCGTCTTCAGCCTTGAGGAGCATGATTGACACGGTGTCGGCGATTTACGGTTCTCTTTTGTCTATTGGTAACGAGAAAGACATTGTCAACGCCATGATAATTCATCTGGTTATGTCTAAGGTTGATACAGTTACTCGGACAAAATGGGAGGAGCAGCTTGATTATCAAAAGTTGCCATTGTGGAGTGATTGTGAGGCCGCATTAAATAAACGTTTCCAGCATATCTCTGCTGAGGAAGCCTCTAATACCAGACCAAATCACCGTTCACAGGCTTCTACTCAAAATGCCCCCGTGTCAAAAAAGAGCGATAACTTTTCAAAGAAGAAAGCTAAATCCTTTTCGATTCAAACGGGAACCCAACAAGTTTCCTCAAAATGTATATTTTGTAAATCGACACAGCATTTTGTAAACACTTGTCCGTCTTTCTCTGCAATGCCTGTGCAGCAGAGATTTGATTTTGTAAAAGGCGTTCCTGCCTGTATTAATTGTTTGAAAAAAGGACACACAGTGACAAAGTGCAAATCTTCAAAGTGTCGAGTTTGTAGTTGCTCACATAACACTTTGTTACACATTTATGCAGTAAATGATACACAAGTACAAGGTGCTACTAGTTCTGACCCCAATCAGCCGTCAACTTCGACGGCGTTTACACATCTTTCGTCTTCTAAAGACAATGTGATATTGGCAACGGCTTTGGTTAAAATCAAGGATAAATCTGGTCAGTATATTCTGGCTAGAGCTTTGTTGGACTCCGGTTCACAAATAAATTTTGTAACTGAGGAACTAGCTCAGCGACTTCAACTACGAAAAGAGGAACGGAATCTCAGTCTAGTTGGAATTGGAAAAACGAATTCTTCCGCCAAATTTAAATTGCAAGCCACGGTAAAGTCTCGAATGAACTCCCACGAATTTTCTTCGGATTATTGGGTTCTTCGATCAATTTCTTCGTACCAACCAGATCAAGTTATTTCAACTTCTGATTGGAATTTGCCTGGCAATATAGAATTAGCTGATCCATACTTTTTCAAACCTCAGAAAATTGATATGTTGATCGGCGCTGAGATCTTCTTTGAATTGCTTTGTGTTGGTCAAATTAAAAAGAGTCCAAACATTCCAACTCTACAGAAAACGCTTCTGGGTTGGATTGTTTCGGGCAAATACAAAGAGTCGAAGAATTTAATTAATAATTCATGCCATTTAAGTACTCTAAATGAAAACGAATCATCTTTGGATTCAATAGTTCAAAAATTTTGGGAATTAGAAGAAATTCCCCAGGAGGCAAATGTTCTATCTTTAGAACATCAACAATGTGAGGAACATTTCACAAAATCTATTCGACAATTGCCGTCGGGTAAATTTGAAGTGGCGCTACCTTTCAAAGCGGATCCAAAAACGTTGGGTTTCTCTTTTGAAACAGCCAAGCGGCGATTCCTATCGTTGGAACGTCGGCTGTCAAAAGAACCACAAATGATGTATAATTCTTTCATGAAAGAATACATTAATCTGGGACATATGTCTATTGCAGACAATAAAGTGCCTGATTTTCCTCATTATTTCATACCACATCAGTGTGTATTACGCCCGCAAAGTTCTACGACAAAACTTCAGGTGGTTTTCGATGCCTCTTGCAAAACTTCTACGCAACGTTCTCTTAATGATCTACTAATGATCGGCCCTACTGTTCAGGAGGAGTTATATTCTACGTTGATTCGTTTTCGGCTGCATAAATACGCAATGACGGCTGACATTGAAAAAATGTACCGTCAAGTTTTAATTGATGAGGCCGATAGAAATTTTCAATTGATTTTATGGCGTGAAAAGCAGTCTGATAATATTGAAATCTTTAGACTGAATACAGTTACTTATGGCACGTCTTCGGCTCCATTTTTAGCAATACGTTGTCTAACGTATTTGAGCGAATTGTTCGCAAAATCGTTACCGATCGGATCTCAGGTCGTGCGAAAGGACTTTTATGTCGACGATCTGCTAACTGGTGCAGATTCAATTGAGGAACTTAACGTGATAAGAGCTCAAGTTACTCAGATATTGGAATCCGCAGGTTTTAATTTGACAAAATGGTTTTCAAACCACTACAATCGAGCTGACTCAGCTATTGTAGAGAAACCTGTACAAATAGATCCGGATTTCACTAAAACTTTAGGCACATATTGGCGTCCGAAGAGTGATGTTTTTAAATATCATTTAGACGATTCTTTTCAGAATCTGAAAGCCACGAAACGTAACATTTTATCTGTTTCGGCTCGGCTTTTTGATCCACTCGGACTTTTGTGCCCCTTGGTTGTAAAAGCCAAAGTTTTACTTCAAGAACTTTGGCTGCTGAAGTTAGATTGGGATGAATCAATCCCCACGCGCCTTGACAGTTCTTGGGAGAATTTTAAGTCCAATTTATTAAAAATTGACGTGATAGAAATTCCAAGATATGTTTTAACAACTTCAAGGACCAAATGTCAAATTCATGGGTTCTCTGATGCCTCCATGCGAGCATATGGCTGCTGCATTTACATCCGGAGTCGAGCTTCGGGTGATACTTCTTGCCGCCTTTTGACGGCAAAATCGAAAGTTGCTCCTCTGAAGACCAAGTCTCTTCCGAGGCTTGAATTATGCGCAGCCCATTTATTGGCTAAATTGTGGTCTAAAATTAAATCCATGATTTCATGTGAAATCGAAACTGTAACGTTTTGGACTGATTCAGAAATCACCTTACACTGGATTCAGACTCATTCTTCTACGCTGGCTACTTTTGTTTCAAATAGAGTTTCTGAAATCCAAGAACTATCAGGCCAAGTCGCATGGCGACACGTTCCGACTAAGAAGAACCCGGCTGATATAGTTTCAAGGGGTTGTAATGTAGATGAGCTAGTTGACTCAATTTGGTTCAATGGCCCAGATTTTCTACTCAAAGAGAGTAACGCCTGGCCAGTTAATGAACATTTCAGGCTAACCGCCGAAGAAGAGTCACTAGAAAAAAGGAAAACTAGTGTGTTTTTCGCTGTAGAGGAAAAGGAAGTCAACTATATTGTAAAGTTGATGGAAAATTACTCGGTTTACACTAAGATGATACGAGTTTTTTCGTATGTTTTTCGTTTTCTTGATATTGCTCGGGGAAACAAGTGCCGCAATTTGGGAGTTCCTACAGCGAAAGAGATGAATTGGACGTTTCTTAAATTCGTCGAATTTATTCAGAAGCAGGAATACGCGGATGAACTTAAAAAATTAAGTAAATCACAAGTGTTACCTTCTAACCTACAAAGGCTGAATCCATTTGTCCACCAATTTAAAGACGAACATCGCTCGTTTTCACTTATTAGGGTAGGCGGGCGGTTGCTAAACGCACCTATTGCATACGATGCAAAATTTCCCCTTTTGATGACGAAAAAATCACATTTTGTCAATTTGTATTTGCGACACCTACATTTCAATAATTGTCACGCGGGAGCGAAAGCGTTAGTAGCTCTCTTGCGGGATAGAATTTGGTTAATAAATGCCAGAGAGGAATGTACGAAAGTGGTTCGAAAGTGTCTGCATTGTTTTCGGTATAAACCAAAACTAATGGGTCAAATTATGGGGAATCTGCCCGCTGATAGGGTGAGAGCTCTGCGCCCATTTAAGATATGTGGGGTAGACTTTTGCGGCCCAGTTAATATAACTCTTAAGATTCGTGGCCGTCCACCCGTAAAAATGTATATAGCAATATTTGTGTGTTTTACGTCTAAAGCTATACATATTGAATTGGTAACTGATCTGTCTTCGAATTCTTTTATTCTTTGTCTTTCAAGGTTCGTCGGCAGGAGAGGCCTTCCAGAACGGATTTACTGCAACAACGCAACCAACTTCGTCGGCGCCAATCGCGAGCTGCTAGAGGTCCAAGAGGAAATGATCAGCCATGCCAACGAGGTGGTGTCGTACGCTGCCAGCAAGGGGGTCAGCTTCACGTTCATTCCGCCTCAAGCTCCACACTTCGGAGGATTGTGGGAAGCGGCAGTCAAGTCTGCCAAAGGGTTGCTAATCCGAACCGTAGGCAAGGTGTTGCTAACCGTAGAGGAGTTACAAACGGTTCTCATCGAGGTGGAAGCTGTTCTCAACTCCAGGCCAATCGCCCCTGTCAGCAACGATCCGAGCGACGGCGAAGCGCTGACTCCAGGTCACCTTCTAATAGGCGAGAGCCTTCTAGCGCTACCGCAAGAATTGCCTCGCGAAGATCTGGTCAAGCCGACGTACTCCAAGAGATGGCGGCTTATCTCCACTCTCAAGCGGATGTTCTGGCGATCTTGGGAGAAAGATTACGTCCGCAGTCTGCAAGCCAGAACCAAGTGGGCAACAGAAGAGCCCGATCTAGACGTCGGCAAGCTCGTCGTGGTCCACGAGGACAATCTTCCGCCCCTGCAATGGCTCACCGGTCGCATACAGGCCGTTACACGCGGCCAAGACGGCAAAGTCAGGGTAGCGGAAGTGAAAACGAAGAATGGAGTGTTTAAGAGGCCAATCCATAAGTTAGCTCTTCTTCCAGTGGATTGAAGACCGTCGGTCCTTCAATGGGGCCGGTGTTAAGTCAGGTCGTATTGCATTTTTTATTTTTTATATATTTCATTTTTTTTATTATCTATTTTTTTTGAATCTAACAGTCTTCTACTGAATTTTTCCTTTAACGTAAATACTCTTTTTCCCAACCAATAGTTAACTTTAACGTCATTTTAATTACATGAATTACCATATCTTTTAATTGTTTACTTGTCATTTTGCTTGGGAAATTTGTAAATAAACTGTTATACTTTAAGTTAGAATAAGGATCCATTTTGGATAATAAAATCACTCTTGTATAAACTTTAACCGAGTGCGTACTTATTTCTCAGCGAAAGTTATTTTTTTAATCGAAAATCGTCCACCATCATTTTTTACAAAAAAATCAATAGTTTCGGTTTTTCGTGAATTAATTCAAATAAAAGAAAAACCAATCCTTAAAAAATATTAAGGAAAAACACTTTTCTATACGTCAAATGTGTTAGAATCTGACACTTTTTTTATGTATACGAAAATGTGCAATTTTCTTTTAAAACAAATTAAAAAAAAAAATTATATAAAGGAAATATAATCATGAAAACCAAACCCCCTTCGGCAAGAACTAATAAATTTGCAGATTTTATAGCTTTCCCATCAGTCTCTTTTTGCAAAAAAAGTATCCCTGTTTTTACTCGTCCGATAAAGGTTAATTTACGATTTTTTTTATTCGAAGAAAAAAAAAAAAAAATTAAACCCCCCCACCCCAAACTCAAAAGCTGTACCCGCCACTGAATAGATACAAATTATATTCAATGAAATATAATAGAATAAACCAAAACCGCAATTGAAATTAAAAAAAAAAAATTGCAGTTGTTTTGTTTTAAAAAAATAATCATTAACAATTAAATGAAAACCACAAAACATAAATATTAGTTTAATAAATATTTACAAATAAAAATAAATTCGATATTAAGCTAACAAATTTAATTACAAGGACAATAAATGGCTAAATTATGGTGAACACATTTTTTGCGAAACAAAAAAATAAACCTTAAAAGGATTTAACCAAAACTGAAAGGTAAATACAAAACCCAGTTGGAATATACTCTGTGGTGATAAACTGCTCCCACTATTTTGGAAAATCTTTTAAAAGTATTTCAACTGTCAACACACCAAGTCAGCAGTTGTTCACCAACGACACTATTGACCAAATAATGAAATTTCTGTGCTGACGTTTGAAAATAACGTTTAAAATGGCCAGCAAGGTTTTTTCAATGTGTAAGAGATGTGTTATTTTTCCAAATAGGAACTTATTACAATCCATTAAAAATGACACAATCATAATCTTGATGAAGATGATGATGATGATGACAAACGATTGTTAAATAAAATTGTACATAAAATGAAAACCACAACAAAATAGTATTGTTGATGGATTTACAGGATCAAAACTATAATGCAGCTAAATGTTGCAACAAACAACAATTATTCATTATTTTCATAGTTTCATAGCAAGTCAGGGCAATTGCTGAAGCAACTGTATGGCAGGACAGATAAAATGACAAACGATTGTTTGTTTAGTGAATGTATTGTGGTTAACTTACCTGGTTGACAGAAACAACGAAAACCATCCTCCTGATCAACGCATATACCATGAATACATGGCGATGATTCACATTCATTAAGACTATGTTGACACAAAGGACCTGCAAAACCGGGTGTGCATTCACATCTGCAGGGAAGATAAACAATAAAGTAATGTTAAAATGTAATTTTTTAAGCAAATAAAATAAAACACAATTTAAAAATTTTGTTAAGCTTAATAAACATAGGCCCTTACCACAAAAAAAAACAGAAAGTCTATTTTAACAAAAGTTTTATTTTAAATTTCAAATTTTCTATACATTTTTTGAAAGTCGATTTTAAAAACAAAAACAATTTGTATGGAAATAAAATTAAAAGCTGATTTTAAATATATTTTATTTTTCTATGGTAAGGCTGATAAGCTTTCAAATATTTGAAATGAATTGGGGTTAAAATTTTATTAAAATTAATTTTTTTTTATCACTCTACTACGTGGTGAAGGGTTTATATTAGTTTTTTATTCCGTATGTTCTAGGGCTTTTCATCCTGAAATCCCTATCCCGAAAATCCCGGGATTTTCAGGAAAAAGCGAATCCCGAATGTCGGGCTTTCAAATTTTCAATCCCGGGATTTTCGGGATCCCGATTTTTTCATTATTTTGAGAAAGATTATTTTACCTAGCTCAAGGACATATTTCTTTTACCAATCATTACGATGATATTGTCATAGTAACAATTTCCCAAAAAAAGCCGAAAAATTTGCCGAAAACCGGTTCAGAAAGACTAATCCCGATTCAGAGCACTATATTTCTGCTTAAGTATATATGAGCCATTCCACACCAAATGTCCAGCGAAAAAAAAAAAAAAACACGTGTACCGTAAACTTCTGAATAGCTTGTATGATTAGCCCTATATAAAACTTAGAAAATTGCGTTTTTGATTTTTCAATTTTTCAAAACCTGGGCTTAGGAGGCGTGGTCAAATATTGGAAAAATGGTCAGATTTGTGGCGAGTTGCCTTGATTAAATATTTATCACATTATAACGGAATGCACCACAATCTTAAAAATTTACATTCTTATATAGTTTTGTATAGGCTATCGACAAAAATTTTTTTTTTTTTTGAAAATTTTCAGAACCCGTTTTGAAATTTTCCATTTTTTAAAAAAGCAAATTTGTCAAAAATCCGGCCACATTTTTTTCTTTTTTTAATTTTTTTTTAAAGTTTAGATGTTTGTCCATCCACAAAAACAAATTCAGAAAAACATTTTTCGTTTTTTTCGAGAAAATAGCATTTAAATATTAAATTTCATAATAATTTTGAAATTTGCTTGTATATTCTTGTATTAACGTTGCGAATGAGTTATATTCATGCAATTAATAATACTCGTTCGCAACGATAACACTGTGCTACAAAAAACACAAAATCGAATATACCTTTGAAATGAGGTAGTAAAGGTTGTTGGTCTCGTCGAAAAGATCACAAAAATGCCCATCAAACTTGCCAGACACCCTCAAATTTTTAAGTTATTGTCAAAAAACTTTTTTTAGGACTTTTCTCACTAAACCACGTGTAACTTAAAAAGTTTTCCACCGATTTTTAATTTTTTAACTGTTTTGGATAAAATAAATATAGGGCTTTTTAGGTGTGTGGATTGGGTATACATTTAGGAAAGATATGTATTGATTTTTTCAACAATATCTAATTTTTTTGTTACTTTTTTTTTAAATTTTTGAATTTATGGATTTTTTTCTGCTATAGTTCGTTCAACAGTGTTTATATTTATATACGTATTCTTAAAGAAAATTTAGTTGTGAATACGATGAGCTTTATGCCGAAAAATCGAATAACAATTGACAGAGTTGTGATAATTTTTCTAAAAAATAAAATTAAGATTTTGCATGAAATTGCCGTTCGGACAACCCAGGTAAAAAAAAATAAAAAAATAAACGAACATACTGAGAGGTCGCGTATCATTATTTTAAAGGTTTTTGGCCCCCTGAATTCGAATTTGACCTTGAAATTGCGCTATCTTATTAAGTTTTTTATATATCAATTTAAGTTTAATATCTCAAAAACCTGACGCGATAGAGCAATTTAAAGGCCAGATTCGGATTCAGCGCGCCAAAAACCTTTAAAAATATTTTACATGACCTCTTATGATAAATTTTTATTTTTTTTTTGCCTGGGTTGTCTGAACGGCGATTTCCTGAAAAATCTTAAATTTCTTTTTTAGAAAAATTATCACAACTCTGTCAATTCTTATTTGATTTTTACAGGATAAAGCTCATCGAATTCAGAACTAAATTTTCTTTAAAAATATGTTTATAAATATAAAGGTTGTTAAACGAACTATAGCAGAAAAAACTCGATAAACTCGAAAAATTTTCAAAAAATTGATATTATAGAAAAAATCAATAGATATCTTTCTTATATGTATAGACCAATTCACACACATGGAAAGCCCTATCCTTCTTCTATCGAAAACAGTTAAAAAATTTAAAATCGGTTGAAAATTTTCTTAATTACACAAGGTTTAGTGAGCAAAGTCCCAAAAAAAGTTTTTTTTAACAATAACTCTAAAATTTGAGGGTGTCTGGCAAGTTAAATGGGCAATTTTGTGATCTACTCGACAAAACCAACAACCTATACCATGTCACATTAGAAGTATTTGTTCACTGTAGCACAGTGTAATACAAGAATATACAAGCAAATTACAAAATTGTTATGAAATTTAAAATTCAAATGCGATTTTCTCGAAAAAAACGAAAAATGTTTTTCTGAATTTTTTTGTGTGGATGGACAAACATCTAAACTTAAAAAAAAAATTAAAAAAAAGGTCCCGGATTTTTGATAAATTGACTTTTTTAAAAAATGGAAAATTTCAGAACGGGTTCTGAAAATTTTCCAAAGAAAAAAAATTTATTCGATAGCCCATACAAAACTATATAAGAATGTTAATTTTCGAGATTGTGGTGCATTCCGTTTTAATGTGATAAATATTTAATCAAGGCAACTCGCCACGAATTTGACCATTTTTCCAATATTTGGCCACGCCTTCTAAGCCCAGTTTTTGAAATTTAGAAAAGCCAAAAACGCAATTTTCTTAGTTCCATATAGGGCTATCCAAACAACAAAATTTACGGGACACATGTTTTTCTGTAGCGGGACATTTGGTGTAGAATGCCTCATATATGATGTTGTTAAATGGGAAGAACTTTTTTTAATACCTATCCAAAGTTGGCATAACCTCGTCATAATTCGGATTGCTTTGATATTTTTTTCACAAAAATTTGTAAATTTTTGAGCGGTTTAATATGCAGACATGACACCACGAAGTCCATTTGCATATGAAATAATCGTTGTGAAATTTAAGTTGAAACGAGTTTTTTCTCTGGTCAAGTTAGTTCGGGGGTTATCAGAATTCTCGCGAGGGACAATCTTTTTTATAGGGTGACAACGAAATTTTTAGACCCTTATATGGCCGATAAGCCGAGACAGAATTTTCCTATTGTATTTTTCTTATAAAAAAAGTCGCAGATTCTAAAACATCTTTTTTTTTTTCTTATAAAAAAAAAATTCAATAGAGTCTCTGATTCTGAGACATTTATCCAATAAAAAAAATGGTATAAGTCTCATATTCAGAGAATTTTTTCATTTAGAAAATGTCTTAGATTCTAAAACACCTTTCCTATATAAAAAGTCTCGGATTTTTGATTTTTTTATACGAAAAAGTCTCTGATTCTGAGACACTTTTCCTATAGAAAAAGTATCAGACTCTGAAATATTTTCCCATAGTAAAAGTCTCAGATTCTGAAAAATTTTTCCTCATCGTATATATTTTAGATTATGAGAGATAGTCGCAGATTCTGAGACATGTTTTCTATCCAAAACGTTTCAGATTTTGAGACATTTTTCTTATAAAAAAAGTCTCAGATTTTGAGAAATTTTTTTTAGAACAAGTCTCAGATTTTGAGACATTTTTTCCTATAGAAAAAGTCTCAGATTCTGAGACATTTTTCCTACAGTCGCACATTTTTCACATTTTTCCCTTAGCAAAAGTCTCAGATTCTGAGACTTTTTATACCCTCCAACTACAGTATGGGGGTATACTCACTTTGTCATTCCGTGTGTAACGCATCGAAATATCGGTCGGGGACACCATAAAGTATATATATTATTGATCAGTGATCGATTCTAAGATATTCTAGCGATGTCCGTCCGTCCGTCCGTCTGTCCGTCCGTCCGTCCGTCTGTAGTTAACACGATGCAGTCCAAAATAAAAGAGCTAGATCCATCAAGTTTGGCACAAATATGTCTTATGTTCCTAGGCAGGTTAAGTTCGGAAACTGGCAAAATCGGACCAGGGGGGGAAAAGTTCCCCCTTGAAGAACTAAACCAACATCTAAAAAAATACACATTTTAACATGTTTTTTTGTATTTTTGTTAAATAAATGAAACATTTGGTATATTTATCGCGATGGGAAGGTGCTCTCAACGTCTCCCACAGACCCCATCAACCCCCTCCCCCCCCCAAAAAAAAGAAACGCCCCTGACAAAATTTTGTTTTTAATTTTTTTTACAAATTTTGGAGGGTATAAAAGATTCGGCACAGCCGAATTTAACACTCTCACTTGTTTCCTATAAAAAAGTCTCAGATTCTGACACATTTTGCCAACAGAAAAATTTCCATTTATCCTATAGAAAAGTCTTAGATTCTACGACATTTTGCCTATAGGAAAGTCTCAGATTCTGACACATTTTTGAATAAAAAAAAATTCTTAATTTTGTACCAGTAAACTGTTTAATAGTAATGAGTAAACTTTTAATAAAAATTCATTAAATGTAAATATGCCAAAAATTTTTAGTAAATTTTTAATTAAAAAAAATTCAAACTATACTCAAAATTTGTTCTTTTTTTTATTAAGTTTTTAATTGTGTCAATTAAAAATTTGCTCAAAATTTATTAATTTATTTTTTATAAAGACTAAAAAAATTTCACAAAAAATTAAAGATTCTGAAAAAATAGTTCAGTTTCAGAAACATTTATACAATAGAAACAAGTAAGAAAATTATAGGCGGTCAAGACCGACCATATAATACCCCACACCAGAGTTTCCCGGAAAATGGGCCCCGGAAAATGGGTCCCATGGACCGATTAGATCTTTAATAAGGGTAAAAAACACTCACAAATCAAATTTGAGTGAAAAAAGCTGCTATATGTTGACAATAAACCGCTTTAACTGAATATCGGGCGAAATTTTCACATGGGGCCTAAGTCCAAAACTGGTCCGATGATAATCATATTTGATAAGGTTATTAAAGTACGCGTTTAACATACACAAACAAAATTTTTAATAAATATTTTCTATTTTCATGAAATTTGAGAGATTTATATGTAAATCGGGAAGGTCTGCAAGAAGAACTGGTCCGATTTCTTTAAAATTCGGAATGGCGATTTGTGAAGACAAAACACGTTTACTTACCAAATTTCGAAAAGATTCTTATCATAATACGGCTATTAGAGTCATTTGAGCCAAAACTAAAGAGGACCTTTGTATGGGGGCTAGGTCTAAATATGAACCGATTTTCCCAATTTCAATAGTCTTCGTCCTTGGGCCAAGAGAGGCTAAAGTTTCAAATTTCAAGTCAATTAATTAAAAATTGCGACCTGTATCGCGTTTACACCGTTTACATGGACAGACAGACGGACGGACGGACATCGCTAAATCGATGCAAAAAGTGATTCTGAGTCGATCGGTACGCTTAAAGGTGGGTCTAGGACCAATATTTCGGGTAGTTACAAACATCAGCACAAACTCATTATACCCTGTACCACAGTGTGGTGTAGGCCCTACACTGTAGGGCAATGGTTCTCAAATGGTGGGTCGCGATCCCCTAAGGGGTCGCGTAAGAGTTTCAGGGGGGTCGCGAACAATTTTGTAAAAACTTAAATTTTGGGTAATTCAAAACATATTTTTTTATTGTTGTGTTATAAAAATATATAAATACACGCAAAAAAATTCATGTGTAATATTTAGCAAGTATACTTGGCAATTTTTTTTTTTTATATGAAGATGACGGCTGTTTGCCAATCCTTACATCATTTGACCCAGTATTTGGCAGTAAAAAATTAACATCATGTTGCCAAGTACAACTTGGTAAAAATTAGCAAGTTAAAAATGGGAGAATAAATCAAGGTATAGGGAATAAGTATGTTAGGAATTTTTTTTACAACGATGATCAGCAACATGTCAGTGCAATTGCTAAAGCAATTTTTGTTTGTAAAAAACTAAATCAAGTGGCAAAGAAAAAATAAAAAGGTAAGTTTAAAAATTATTTTTTTAATAAATAAAAATGTAACAAAATTATTTTATTTTTAGTTACACCAGAAACGCTGTTTATGTTTGCAGTGGAGATAAAAGGAAGACACCTTAAAGAACTTTGAAGTCGTTCCAATATCAGCAGCAAAGGTATTAATATTTTAATTTAAATTTGTAAATATATTTTTTATTATATAATGTAAATTTTTTTTTGCAACATCTATATATTTATAATAAACCATTTTTTTTAATTATAACTAAAATAAAGTGTTATTTATTTAGAAAAGAGCATAGGAATATTTATAAATGTAAATTGGGATATCAATGAAAGCTAAATTGGAATATTTTACCAAGCTTTTCTAAAATGTCATTAGTTGTAGTTTAATTTATTTTTCTAAGCGACTTGGTAAATTTTGGAAAAAACTTGTAGAACGCATATCCTCACTATAAACTTGGTAATTATTACCCCTAATTTTATGACCCAATACTAAGTTTTTTTTTGCGTGTACTTTTTTAAAGAAATAAATTATTTCCATCACTTAAGGTCCCCCCGTAATCACTGTGTAGTTGTTCCCGGGATGCCCAACACTGATTTGTGAAGTATTTTGGCTGAGTCTGGGATCTGACAGTTCGTTTTCTATGAATTTTTCAATGCTGATTCCGAATCTGGGTTTCAAATTTTTCTAGTACGTTAGGTTTTTGAGAAAATTAACGGCAAAGTTCACAAAAACGTATTCTTGTGCATATTTAAGAGCTTTGTTTGTGATATTTTTGGATGCGTCTGGGATCTGACCCATTTCTTCGATTTACTTTTTAAATCTTTGTTTGTCATTCGTGATAGAATAAAATTCGTTATAGAATAAAATTTCGATTAATACCAAACATTTGTACATAATTTTGAAGAAAGAACAATCATTACTCAAAATTGGACTTTCTTGGTAAACATTTCTTCATTTCTGATCAGGTTAAACTGGTATTTTTCTTTTATTTTCGGAAATAGGAAATGGATGACGATAGTAAGTTTCGATATAAAATGCCTGGTTTCCAAATTTTTAAGGAAATTGAGGTCATAGTTCACAAAAATTGTGTGTTTTTTTTTTTATTATTTAGAAGTTTTTTACATAAAATTTTTGATATTCGTCAGGGATCTGACCACACGGTTTCGATTAACTTTCAATGCTGCTTCTGAATTTGGTTTCCAAATTTTTCCATTACTTCAGATTTAAAAAAAAAACTGAGGGCAAAGTTCACGTTAATATTTTTTTTTTTTTATGTGGGGGGTCGCGAAAAATTTTAAATATTGAAAAGGGGTCGCAAAGCAAAAGTTAGTGAGAAGCTCTGCTGTAGGGTATAAAAAGTCTCAGATTTTGAGGTATTATTCCTATCGAAAAAGAATCAGATTCTGAAATATTTTTCTGTAGAAAAAGTTATTAAAAAGGTTCTGTTTTAATTTTTAAATTAATAAAAATTATTTATTATTCGACCTTTAAAATTCTATTTTTGAGAAAGATTATTCTAGCTCAAGGTCATATTTCTTTTACTAATCGTTACGATGATATTGTCAAAGTAACAATTTTCAAGAAACTTTTTATAAAGTTGTTTGTTTTAAATTGATTGGTTTGGTCATTTTGCAAGACTTACTCGACACGTGTTTCGGAATTCGTCAAATTCCATTATCAAGAGTATTTAGCAAATTGACAATCGTTTGTGGCAAAACATAAAGACTTATATTCGTATGTAAATAGTCATAACGAGAAATGTACTAAATACACAACATAATACAGATCTAAATTTCAAACGAAAAGTCATAACCAAACCATCACTATTTGATTCAAACATACCATCATATATACAGCTTGTATTACAGGCTAGTATATACATACAGACAGTAGATTTCTTACGCGAGTAAGATGTTCACTGCTTTTGTTGTATTCCTTCTTATTCATAATATGAACAGGTTATGACTTTTCGTTTGAAATTTAAAGCTGTATTATGTTGTGTATTTAGTACATTTCTCGTTATGACTATTTACATACGAATATAAGTCTTTATGTTTTGCCACAAACGATTTTCAATTTGCTAAATACTCTTGATAATGGAATTTGACGAATTCCGAAACACGTGTCGAGTAAGTCTTGCAAAATGACCAAACCAATCAATTTAAAACAAACAACTTCATAAAAAGTTTCTTGAAAATTGTTACTTTGACAATATCATCGTAACGATTTGTAAAAGAAATATGACCTTGAGCTAGAATAATCTTTCTCAAAAATGTTATTAAAAAGGTTTAAAAATTTTTAACAAATTGTTTATTTTTAAAAATTATTTTTTGAATCAAGAAAAAAAAAATTGTTTGTCACACAAAATTTATTGTACCTACATTTTTCCTCTAAAATTCATGTGAAAGCCAATTTTGTTTATACATATTTTTTTGCAGTAAAAGGGTATTTATTAATTCGGCCATGCCGAATTTATTTTATAATGTATTTTTTTGTAATTGCTTTTGTACATGTTTAACTTTCTATGGTTTACATAAATTTTCGTTTATGCTGTCGCAAAAATATCACCTTTGAGGTTTTTGTGGTTTTCGCACTAAAAATTATATTTTAATAAAAACCAAAACATAATAATGGCATTCACAGCAGAAATTATTTACTTACTATAATTAAAAACTGCAAGTTTTTCCAAGAGCATTTAACAAAAATTCTTATGAAAGAGTTTTTTTCACATTTCATTGCGCTACATGCAGAAAAATTCATTTCAACTGAATTTTTTAGTTGTATCCACTCAAAATTCGGTTGGTGCTACTAAACGCAGCTGTGACAATCGAATTTTGTAGCTGTTTCAACTAAAAACAAGTTTTATCAACTAAATAAAGTTGTGACTATCTATATTAGGTTGTGGCAACATTTAAACAAATGTACTAAACAATTGTTTGTTGCATCAACTAAATTTTAGTTGAAAATTAGTAAATTTTTTTCTTTGTGTGTTTCATCTTATCCACATAAAATTAGAATAAATTTAAAATCCTTGTCTTCTAGTTTAGTTATTTATTTTATTGCACAATTTCTATTGTGAATGCCCTTATTAGAATTATTCTTCTTACTTACCTAAAATGTGTTGAGTTTCCCACACAACTTCCGCCATTCATACATTCTGCTGGGTTACAAGGATCCAATTCATATTGACAATTTTTACCCGTGTATCCTGTAATGGAAAGTCATTGTTAATATTACAGTTATGCAGTGATGAACATTAGTAGAATATTATGGAAGAGCAAAGTAGAGTTTGCAAAACGATTAAAATCGTAATCGTAATCGCGATTAATCGCGCCCATTAATCGTAATCGACAAAAAAATCATGCGATTACGATTAAAAATTTTCTATGAAATACACTGTTTTTATAACGAATTTAAATCAGTTCCAAAATTTTTTGAAACCCATTTTGAATAGAAATTAAAATTATTTGTCAATAAAAACTAAATTTGTGTTAAAAACGACTACTTTCGGGACAATTTTAAACAAAATCATTCAGCCTTACCATAGAAAAATAAAATATGTTTAAAATTAGCTTTTAATTTTATTTCCATACAAATTGTTTTTGTTTTTAAAATCGACTTTCAAAAAATGTATTGAAAAATTGAAATTTAAAATAAAACTTTTGTTAAAATAGACTTTTTGTTTTCTTGTGGTAAGGGCCATTGATTCTGGAATGTTAACTAGACTGGAAAGCATTTATGGGTTGGCCTATGATTCATTTAAATTGTTTGCGATTTTTCTTTCCTTTTCTCGTAAAAGTCATTCAAATTTAAAGTAAAATTTAAATTCTGATCTGAGTAAATTTTAAAGAATTTGGTTTTTAAAATATACTCAAAAGGCTTTGGTAAAAAATTTGGACATGAAATGTTGTAAAAAACTTCATTTTTTCATACTTTGACCGCTGGTTGACTAATAATGCCTTGTAATTTTTTTAAATAAATTTCCTCACAACAGATAACTGGCCATCGGTAGGTATTCTGAAACGACCCCGTAGAAATTTTGGTAAACAGGAAGCAGCTTTTGGAAAGGAATCATGATCCAAAGAGCGAATCCAAATCAGTCACAGTTTAGAGTACTCTTTAGTAGAAAAGATAAAAAGATATTAAGACCCAGTAAAATCATGCATCTTTTCAGCGCTGATTAAAGCACTCTTTATAGAGTTTATTTAAGCGCAATAAAGATGTAAGAAAATCTAGTATTTTTTTCTCTTAAAAATAATAGTTTTTGTTCTTAAAAATAATAGTTTTTGTTCTTAAAAATATAAATTTCCAAAGATTTTTTTAAAGAAAATAAATAAAATTCGATTAATCGTAATCGCGATTAACGACAATTTTTTTAATCGTAATCGCGATTATGAAATATCTCGATTATTTGCAAACTCTATAGCAAAGTACATTATGTAAGAGATATTAAGGTCCATTACGATGGCGCAATGTGAGTGCTTTTTAAATGTAATTTGAAATCCTTTTTTTTTCTAGTCGTTTATTATTATCAAAGGTTTCCGTTTAATTATGCATAGAAAGTTAGCGAAATAAAACAATTATCGTGGTATATGTTTTCTAGTTGTTATCATGTAATGACATTATGTGCTTATGTATGAGAGTATATTTATTTACATACATAAATAAAATTACAGAATATTTTGCAAAGTTTTTGACATGGCTGTAAATAAATTATAAAGAAAAACTAAAGTGAAAAATGCAGTTACGTCATTATATTAAGCAAGAGAAAGCGATATATTCGGTTGAAACGAATCTTTAATTTAATACCTTCTCGCGACACCTACTTCCTCGCATTAAAAGTTTCCAAATTCATTAATAATCATTATAATGATCAGAGACTGGAACTTCATGCATCTAAAAACTTTGTTTTAAGCGCTTAAAATATGCATAAAAAATCCCAAAATATGCAACAAAAATTAAAAAAATATGCATCAATTTTTTTTATTTTATTTAAATAAAAACAACAGTAAAATTCAGTTTCAGATTTAAAAAAAAAAAAACAAGTAGAAAAGTTAAATTCGACTTTGCCGAATCTATGAATACCCTCCACAATGCATTTTTGTAAAGGGTTGTATATTTTTTAACGTGAAAAAAATTAACAATTTTGATTAGAAATATTTTATTTTGACTAAAAAACTAATTTTTTGTCATTTTTTTAAAGAAAAATTACTAATTTTTTTTGAGTGTAAAATTGTTTTCGAGTGTAATGTTTTTTTACTGTAAAAATATTTCTGAGTGAATGCGCGTACGTATGTACACAAAGTATTGTCATTTTTGTAAAAAAAAACTAATTTTTTTTGTGTAAATTTTTTTTTGAGTGTACATTTTTTTTGAGTGTAAAATTATTTTTGAGTGTAAAATTTTTTACGAGTGTAATTTTTAAGTTACCAGTGCTTTTAAAAAGCATTTTTAAGCTTTTAAAAAGCATTGCTTTAAAATTAAACAAGTTTGAAAAGCATTGTTTAGTTACCACCAATGCTTTTAAAACTTGTTAAAACACGTGGCATTTTAGATGAAACTAATCTGCAATTCAGGGTTTTGCTTATAACTTTTGAACCACTGGACCGATTGAGCTGAAATTTGATACCAAACAGACCCGGGGAATGGCAAAGATACATGCCAAGCTTCAGTAGTCTCATTATTGTCTTTCGATAGTTATCGTGATTTTTATCTCGTAAATTCGCCAAACACCCTTGCCGAAATTTACTCTTTTGCTCATAACTTTTGAACCACTGGACCGATTTGGCTGGATTGCAATACCAACCTGACCAGGTAAATGCCAAACATATATGCCAAACTTCAGTAGCCTCTGTAAAGTCTTTCAAAAGTTAGCGTGTTTTCTACGAACGGACAGACAGACGGACGGACGGACATCGCTAGATCGACTTAAAATCGATCGAGGATCATAAATATATATACTTTATGGGATCCTTTGACCAATATTTCGAGGTGTTACAAACGGAATGACAAACTTATATATGAGGCATTCCACACCAAATGTCCAGCGAAAAAAAACACGTGTACCATTAACTTCTGAATAACTTGTATGGATAGCCCTATATAGAAAATTGCGTTTTCGGTTTTTCAATTTTTCAAAAACTGGGCTTAGGAGGCGTGGTCAAATATTGGAAAAATGGTCAAATTTGTGGCGAGTTGCCTTGATTAAATATTTATCACATTAAAACGCAATGCACCACAATCTTAAAAATTTACATTCTTATATAGTTTCGTATGGGCTATCGAATAAATTTTTTTTCCTTGAAAAATTTTCAGAACCCGTTCTGAAATTTCCCATTTTTTAAAAAAGTCAATTTATCAAAAATCCGGCCACTTTTTTTTTAAAGTTTAGATGTTTGTCTATCCACACAAACAAATTCAGACAAGCGTTTTTTAGTTTTTTATTACACTGTGCTACAAAAATCACAAAATCGAATATACTTTTGAAATGAGGTAGTTAAGGTTGTAGGTCTCGTTGAAAAGATCACAAAAATGCCCATCAAACTTGCCAGACACCCTCAAATTTTAAAGTTATTGTCAAAAAACGATTTTTTTGCACTTTTTTCACTAAACCACGTGTAACTTAAACATTTTTCAACCGATTTTCAATTTTTCAACTGTTTTTGATAGAAGAAGGATAGGGCTTTTTATGTGTGAGAATTGGTCTGTACATATAAGAAAGATATGTATGGATTTTTTCAACAATATCTAATTTTTATGTTATTTTTTGAAAACTTTTTGAGTTTATCGATTTTTTTCTGCTATAGTTCATTCGACAACATTTATATTTATAAACGTATTCTTAAAGAAAATTTAATTGCGAATACGATGAGCTTTATGCCGAAAAAATCGGATAACAATTGACAGAGTTGTGATAATTTTTCTAAAAAAGATAATTAAGATTTTGCTTGAAAAATAAAAAAATAAAAAAATAAACGAACATACTAAGAGGTCGTGTATCATTATTTTAAAGGTTTTTTGCCTCCTGAATTCGAATTTGACCTTTAAATTGCGCTAAAAGAGCGCCAAAAACCTTTAAAAATATTGTACATGACCTCTTATGATAAAATTATTTTTTTTGCCTGGGATATCTGAACGGCGATTTCCTGCAAAATCTTAATTTTCTATTTTAGAAAAATTATCACAACTCTGTCAATTGTTATCCGATTTCTTCAGGATAAAGCTTATCGTATTCAGAATCAAATTTTCTTTAAAAATATTTTTATAAATATAAAGGTTGTTAAATGAACTATAGCAGAAAAAAATCGATAAACTCGAAAAATTTTCAAAAAATAACAAAAAAACTAGATTTTATAGAAAAAATCAATAAATATCTTTCTTATATGTATAGACAAATTCACACAAATGGAAAGCCCTATCCTTCTTCTATCAAAAACAGTTAAAAAATTTAAAATCGGTTGAAAATTTTCTGAATTACAAAAGGTTTAGTGAGAAAAGTCCCAAAAAAACGTTTTTTGACCATAACTCTAAAATTTGAGGGTGTCTGGCAAGTTTAATGGGCATTTTTGTGATATTCTCGACAAGACCAACAACCTATACTATGTCACATCAGAAGTATTTTTTCACTGTAGCACAGTGTTATTAATTGTATTATAAATTGTATGATTATTACTCATACGCAACGTTAAAACAAGAAAATACAAGCAAATTACAAAATTGATATGAAATTTAAAATTCAAATGCGATTTTCTCGAAAAAAAAAAACGAAAAACGCGTGTCTGAATTTTTTTGTGTGGATGGACAAACATCTAAACTTAAAAAAATTAAAAAAAGTGGCCGGATTTTTGATAAATTGACTTTTTTAAAAAATTAAAAATTTCAGAACGGATTCTGAAAATGTTCCCAAAAAAAAAAAATTTATCAATAGCCCATACAAAACAATATAAGAATGTAAATTTTTAAAATTGTGGTGCATTCCGTTTTAATGTGATAAATATTTAACCAAGGCAACTCGCTACAAATTTGACCATTTTTCAAATATTTGACCACGCCTCCTAAGCCCAGTTTTTAAAAAATGTAAAAAGCAAAAACGCAATTTTCTAAGTTCCATATAGGACTATCCATACAACCTATGCAAAAGTTTACGGTACACGTGTTTTTTTTTGCTGGACATTTGGTGTGGAATGCCTCATAATCTGATTCTGAGACATTTTTCGTATAGAAAAAGCCTCAGATTCTGAGACAATTTTTCCAATAGAGAAAGTCTCAGATTCTGAGACATTTTTCCTATAGAAAATTTCTTCGATTCGGAGATATTTTTCTTATAGAAAAAGTCTCACATGGTGGGAAATGTTTCCTATAGAAAAAGTCTCAGATTCTGAGAAGCTTTTCCTATTGAAAAAGTCTCAGATTCTGAGAAATTTTTCCCATAGAAAAGTCTCTAATTCTGATACATTTTTTCTATAGAAAAATTCTGAGACATTTTTCATATAGAAATAGTATATTTTTCCGATAGAAAAAGTCTTAGATTCTGAGACATTTTTCCAATAGAAAAAGTCTCAGATTCTGGGATATTTTTCCAATAAAAATAGACATTTTCCCAAAAGAGAAAGCCTCTGATTTTGAGACATTTTCGCTATAGAAAAAGTCTTAGGCTATGAGACATTTTTCCTGCAGAAAAAGTTCCTATAGGAAAAATCTCAGATTCTGAGACATTTTTTTCTATAGAAAAAGTCTCAGACTCAAAAATATTTTTCCTATAGAAAAATCCTCAGAATCTAAAGCATTTTTCCTTAAGAAAAAGCCTGGGATTTTGAGACATTTTTCCTGTGGAAAAAGTCTTAGATTCTAAGAAATTTTTCCTATAGAAAATGTTCTAGATTCTGAGATATTTTTTCATAGAAAAAATCACAGATTCTGAGACATTTTTTTTGTAGTAAAAGTCTCTGATTCTGAAACATTTTTCCAGTAGAAAGGGTCTCAAATTCTGAGACAGTTTTCCTATAGAAAAGTCTCAGTTTCTGAGACAGTTTTCCTATAGAAAAAACCTCAGATTCTAAGACAGTTTTCCCATTGAAAATATCTCAGATTCTACGACATTTTTCCTATAGAAAAAGTTTCGGACTCTGAGACATTTTAATATAGATAAAGTCTCAGATTTCAATACATTCTTTCTGTAGAAAAATTCTCAAATTCTGAGAAATTTTTCCTATATTAAAAGTTGATTATTCTGGGATATTTTTTCCATAGGAAAAATTTCAGATTCCGAGACACTTTTTTATAGAAAAAGACTCAGATTCTGGGAAATTTTTCCTAAAGAAAAAGTCTCAGATTCTGAGATATTTTTCTTAAAGAGAAGATCTCAGATTCTGAGAAAGTTTTTCCTATAGAAAAACTATCAGATTCTGAGACATTTTTCCTATAAAAAATGTATCAGAGTCTAAGACATAAAAAAAAAACACAGATTCTGGGACATTTTTCCTATAGAAAAAGTCACAGATTCTGAGATATTTTTCCAATACAAAAAGTGTCAGATTCTAAGACATTTTTCCATAGAAAAAGTCTCAGAATCTAAAACATTTTTTCTTTAGAAAAAGTCTTAGACTATGAGACATTTTTCCTTTAGAAAAAGTCTTAGATCGCACAGTGTGTCCATTGTATGGAAAAGGCGCCCATCGAAGTTTTTTCATTATAACTTTTGAACGGATTGGGCTATTTCTAAAATTTTTACAGTTTTGGAAACTAGAAACTTAGAGCTATTTTTGGATGTCGTTTCAAAGATGTACTGTCAATACCCTACCTTAAACGGGAAGGTGAACTTGGTTAACTAACCAACAAAAAAAAAGTTAAAAAAAATTCGATTTCCTCGAAAATTATACTTTATACCACTGAATTTTTGTGATGTGCATTACAACTATATGGTTAAACCCAAAAATCGGAATTCACGACCAGCTTTTTGAAGAATATATTACAAATAGTCCAGAAAAAAATCAAACTACTTACGATTTATAAATAACGATTTTATTATTCAATGTAGATCTCTTTAAAATATTTTTAAGAGGGATTATTTATCTGCACACAAATAATACACCCTACATTTAAAGAACCGGCAATTAAAACTTGTTTGCCTTCAGGAAACTCATTTAATACAATCAAAAATAAAACAAATTAACCAATAAAAATTGAATTATGAAAAATGAAGAAAGTTCAATATAGATAACAAAATTAAATTATTTACTCCATCTCTAGCAATTCCAACACTTCCGGTGGATAATTCGTTTTTGTTTTTGGATTTAGTTCGTTATTTCGTTTTATTGACTTTTTTGGGTCACTTTGCATCATAAACATATGAAAAATATCCTCCAGATTGTGAAAAATGGATTCTGTGTACATTAGAGATTGAACCTGACATACATCTTTTTAAGTAACGCCGGAGAAATAAAAAGCGTGTTATGTAAAACAATCAAATTGTACAACTTTTAAACTAATTTAACAAATAATTTGAATATTTTTGTTTTTAACCTTAACTTTAACCTCGATTTGACAGAGCTCTGGCACTTTCTGGCAAAAGTTATAACATACGAAATATTATGGAATACCTCTAGTATAACCCGCACTAGCATTTTGCATTATCCATCATTATCTGCAGAAGTTGCAGTCTATTATGTAAATGGATTTTTAAAGATATTTAAAAAAAACATTGATTTTTACTCAATATAACTTTTTGTTGGGTTATTTTTTTGTTATAAAAAAAAATGAATAATAAAATAACGGATCTTGGAAATATTTTGCAAAAAATTTGGATGGATTACTTCACAAGATGAGTTTTTAAAATTTTTTCAAAAAATGTCCTTTACAAAAAAAATAAATTAAGAAAAATGTCAAAAACTCAATACTTGGGAGTTGTGCCCCAGCCAAACTAAGAGTCGCATTGATGTAACGGAAACTGATTTTTAGTCTCCAGAGTGTCAAAATTAAGTACGCACCTAAAAAAAATAATCGGCAATTTTTTTTTTTACCCAAATGCGCACGAATATCACACCGTGGATCGGAGACATTTATCCTGTAGAAAAAGTATCAGATTCTAAAACAATTTTAATAAACAAAAAGACTCAGATTATCAGAATTTTTTTTTTATAAAAAAGTCTCAGGAGGTGAGACGTTTTTTTCTTTAAAAAAGTCTGAGACTCTGAGACATTTTTCCTATAGAAAATGTCTTGGATTTTTAGCCATTTTTCCTATAGAGAAAGTCTCAGATTCTAAGATATTTTTCCTAAAGAAAAAGTCTCAGATCTGAGACATTTTTCCTGTAGAAAAAGTATCAGATTCTGAGACGAATTTCTAAACAAAAAGTCTCAGATTTTGAGACATTTTTTTTATAAAAAAAGTCTCAGATTTTGAGAATTTTTTTTTTATAAAAAAAGTCTCAGCTTCTAAGACATTTTTCCTATAGAAAAAGTCTCAGATCCTGAAACATTTTTCCTACAGAAAAAGTCTCATAGACATTTTTGTTATAAAAAAAATTCTCAGATTCTGAGACATTTCTATAGAAAAAGTCTCAAATTCCAAGACATTTATCCTCCGGAAAAAGTGTCAGATTCTAAAACATTTTTTCTATAGAAAAATTTTCTGATTCTGAGATGTTTTTTCCACAAAAAAAAAATCTCAGAATTCAAGACATTTTTTGTATGGAAAAACGTAAAAATTTTTAAATTTTTGCATAACCGCTCCTTACATAAATAAATTATTGCAATGAAAAAACTTTTTTTAATTAAGAAATTTAAAGTAAAACAAGTCCTATTATTAAATTTATTTAAATCCAGATATCATGCTGGGAGTTTTAATTCATTTTTTTTCCTGTTGTTTTATTAAAAAAAAAATCCCTTTCATTATGAGTGCTTAAAAACTGCAAATAATCATTTTATTCATTTTGGTTTTGTAACAAATTTTTGCTGAACAGCATTGTTAAACCTTTACCCTAATGGACAGACTTTAATGTATTTTTGTGATTTTTGTGGTTTGTATTATTTTTTTTTCACTTTTTTGATATTCTGTAAATTTTCTATTCATGTGCACCATAACATTTTTATAACACGTTTTCAGGATATTTAAACGTTGCGGGCGTTTATCTTTTTATTTATTTTATTTTTTTTTTATCTCAAAAAGGGTTTCTTGTTTAATTTATTTTTACTTTTTCTTTATATTTAACAAATATTTTATATATTTATTTTCATAATTTGCCTTGAATATTTTCAATCTGTTTTCTCTTTTTTTATAATGTTGTTTGTTATACTTGTTTGCCTTTAAGTTATACCACTGCAGTGGATTTGTTCAAAGACTGTATGTCGTGTTATTTTATTTTGCTATGTTAAAAATTTCTTATTATTTTTTTTTCACAATATTTTGTAGAAACAAACTACAAGAAAAAAATATGTGTTTTTTTTTAAATAAAATTTTTCTTAATTGAGTTTTAGTTTTGTAACACAGTTTGAATTTTTTTCTAAACACCCCATAGCAAACATTGTCCATAAGATATGATTTAATACAGAATTTAACAATTGCATAGAAAATTTTACAAAGTTTTGTTTTTTCAAATGTGAGTGAAAGTTTTAAGAGTTTTTTCTTATATGTATACAAGGCATTTCATATTTTTATATCCTCTGAACCCAGTACACAAAAAAAAAAATTAACTAAAAAATGAAAGAAATTAAATTTCTCACATTTCTGGTATTACCATACCGGTTTCAAACACTCCAGTTGATGTTATCATCAATAGGATTTTAAATGTCGGTTTGTTTTGTTGATGGAAAAGTTAAGGGAAAGTTAACTAAATTAGAGAAAGATACTGATTTAGAGCTAAAGATTTTTCCAAAAATTCAAAATTTTGATCGACGAGCGCAGCGGGTTTATAGATTCGGGTTTGGTTTAAATTAAGTTTAAATGAAAGACTCAAGCTCTATGAATGGGAAATTTTGAGATATTTGTTTTTTTAATTCCCAGCAAAACTTAGTGTTGTAGATATATTTAAATATCGTAGTTCCTCAAAAGTAAAAACAGGATTTATATTTGGAATTCAATCAATATATTTAATTCAATTAAATGTATAAAAATATTAAAGATATTACAAAGATGTGTGCTTCTTATGTGACAGCCAAAAAGACAAGGGAGTTTAGAAAAACAGAAATGCAATTATTACAAATACAAAATTATTAAAAATGACATTAGATGTTTTATAGATAATGTCAAAATATTTGTTAACTACGTTACCATATTTATATATTATTTAGAAAACGTTAAATTCAACACTCCCTCTCGTTTTCTTCAATTAATATTAATTTTCAAAACCAAAATATTTAATTAAATTATTAAATTTTTCTTTTGTAAGAGATTTTGTTAAAACATCAGCGAGTTGTTTAGATGTCTCCAGATATTGTACGTCTATGGCACCTTCTCGTTGAATATCACATGTATAAAAGTATTGAATATCAATATGCTTTGTTCGCTTTGAAGATTCTGGCGTCTTCACTAGAGTAATTGCTCTTTGATTATCACACATAATTGGTGTAAAAGATGTTTGTTTTATGTTGATATCAGCTGCCAACTTTCTTAACAGCTGTACTGCTTTTGTTGTGTAACGACCTTTTCTGCCGGGGTATACTCAGCCTAAGTCCAGGGGTTCGTTACAAGAAATAATTACATGGATATTTTTTCCTTTTAATATAAATCAGTTGTTTGAACAGAGTATGTTTATTTTTTTATTCTTTTATTTACAAAGTTTAATGTATTATTTATGTAAGTACATATATAGGTGCTGTGTTGTTCATTTGTTCCTCGTCCAGTGTATTCCTGATATCTACGGCTTCCAATGGGAATGATCGGGTTAAAGTTAATAATACCACCGTTGTTTGCTGCCAGATTACGTGAGTAGAATAATACGCTCGTGACTTGATATTTACTCCGGTCGTGACTCGCTTCCAGTGTCTACCCACTAAATAATTTGATTTGGCTCGTGACTTGAAAATCACTCCCGGGCTAAGCTACACATGAACTATCTTTAATGAGTATTAAAAATATCACTCCTTCGTGACTAGTGTAATCACTAGGGGGCTATTGTCTTCGTGACTTGTTAATCACTAAGTAAGTTATAGGGGTTACTAGGAAATGATTCCTTCGTGACTCGATAAATCACTTAGGAAAAACTAATGATCTACGTGAGAGGTTACTCCGTCGTGACTAGTTGAATCACTTGGGAATCTAGTGTACTACGGGAGAGGTTATTCCGTCGTGACTAGTTGAATCACTTGGGAATCTAACGATCTACGAGATAGGTTATTCCGTCGTGACTAGTTGAATCACTTGGGAATCTAGTGTACTACGGGATAGGTTATTCCGTCGTGACTAGTTGAATCACTTGGGAATCGAACGATCTACGGGATAGGTTATTCCGTCGTGACTAGTTGAATCATTTGGGAATCTAACGATCTACGAGATAGGTTATTCCGTCGTGACTAGTTGAATCACTTGGGAATCTAACGATCTACGAGATAGGTTATTCCGTCGTGACTAGTTGAATCACTTGGGAATCTAGTGTACTACGGGAGAGGTTATTCCGTCGTGACTAGTTGAATCACTTGGGAATCTAACGATCTACGGGTTTATATATATAAAAGTTAAATTGTTAGTGACTAGTAAATCACTTAAAAAAAATATGTTGGGAAACTCTGCCTTACGTTGTTTGTGACTAGTAAATCACTGATTGGGAAACTCTGACTTACGTTGCTGTTATCTCCTTCGATGATATTCCAAGACTGATCCCTGCTTTGTAATTTCCTCTGCTTTTATACTTTTCTGTTTCAAATTCAAACGCACAAGACAATAGCGGTTTTGTTGTTGGGCTAACAGTGTTCAAATGTGCATAGAAATATTGTGTGTGTTTGTATGTATATCTGTTTGTATGTACATTCTTGGTTTAGTACAAGCAGTAAACAAATTCTTGATCTTAATTCTTTTGTATGTTGACTTATGCGTGACTATTTGTATGATTGAGTGTGCATGTACTCAAACAGGGTGTGACAATAAGTTTGACTATAAACTTGTCGTCACAGTTGCTGCACACAAAGCTATAAATTCAGCTTCCGTAGTAGATGTTGCTGTTACGCTTTGTTTTCTGGAACTCCAGGCAACTGGATCTCCATTCATAAAACAAATCCAACCAGTGGTACTACGCCTTGTATTTACATCGCCAGCCCAATCAGAATCACAATACATCATAAGCTGTTTTGAATCAGAGCCAATTTTAAAAGAAATACCACGATTTTCAGTACCTTTTAAATACTTAAAAACTCGTTTGACACCTTGCCAATGGATATTAGACGGATTTTCTACAAATCTACTTAAGACTCCAACAATATATGCAATGTCAGGGCGTGTACATACCATTAAATACATCAACGAACCGATTGCTTCACGATACGGGAAGTTTGGCTGTGTTGTTACCTTTTCTTGTACAAATTGTAAACCAGGCTCAGCAGGTGTAGCTACAGAAGAACAATTAATATGATTAAAACGTTGTAAAATTTTCTGTGTATAAATATTTTGAAAAATTTTTAATATATTTTTCTGACGATCGATTTTTATTTGACGTCCGACGAAAAATTCAGCTTCTTTGTACGTTATTTCAAACTCGTCATGTAAAGCTTGTAACAATTGATGCATTATATCGCTGTTGTTTCCACAAATTAAACCGTCATCAACGAATAAAGTGAAATATATTGTTGTTGTATCAGTCGTGTAAATGAAAACACACAAATCGGCACTCGACTGTTTGAAACTAAAATTTGTAAGAAAACCAACTATTCTTTTATTCCTCTGATGAGAAGCTTGTTTCAAACCATACAAACCCTTTTGTAAATGACAAACATTGTCGTCCTTTTCAAAACCATACGGTTGCTCCATAAAAATGTTTTCTTCAATAAAACCATGTAAAAACGCAGTCTTTACATCAAATTGTATAATCTGCATGTTTTGTGCTGCAGCTATAGCTAAAATAGTTCTTACCGACTCGTATCGTGCAACAGGAGAATAAATTTCATTATAATCGATGCCTCTTTTTTGAAAACAACCACGGACTACTAATCTGGCCTTGTATTTATCAATATCTCCATTTGCTTTGTACTTACGTTTAAAAACCCATTGATTTGACAATACGTGCATATTTGTTGTTCTTGGTACTAAAATCCATGTTTCCATGAGTCAATTTCATCATGAATCGCTGCTAACCAATTCTTAGAATTTGAATCTTTCAGCGCTTCTTCTAATGATGTTGGTTCCAATTCCGCTACACACAGTTCAGCATCAATTTCATCGTAATTTTCCTTTTTATTTTTAACACCACTTCTTGTATTGTATGGACTGCGAGCAATTGCTTGTTTTGTATTTTTATTAATTTGTTCACTTTTGTCTTCATTAGAATCAGCTGTTTCTTCTTCTTGTTCATTTATTGTTTTGTTTTGAATTTCTACTATTTCATGAACTTTTTCTTCTTTTTCATTAAATTGCACATCTCTTCTTATAAATATTCTCTTACCAACTGGATCATATATACGATATGCTTTGCTGTCATCATTGTAGCCAATCATAATTCCTTTAGTTGAATTTTTCTCCCACTTTGTACGGTGTTCTTTTGGAATGTGTACATAAGCGTCGCAGCCAAAAACTTTAAGGTGACCAACTGAAGGTTTTTTGTTAAACCATAGTTCATAAGGTGTACGTCCATTTAAAACATCTGATGCTGTACGATTTTTGATGTATACCGCTGTATTTGTGGCTTCCGCCCAAAGAAAATATTGTAGCTCACGTTTGTGCAGCATAGCTTTAGCACTTTCTACTATTGTACGATTTTGCCTCTCTATAAAACCATTTTGTTCCGGAGCTCTTGGCGTAGTTACTTCATGTTTGACATTATGTTTTAATAAAAATGTTCTTACTTCTTCGTTGCAAAATTCCAGACCACCATCAGTTCTGAGCCTTTTAATTGTATGACCATCCGATTGAACTTCTGCAAAAAATTCCATTAAACTTTTTAAAACATCTGATTTATTTTTAAAAAAATAAACAAAACAAAATCTAGAATAATCATCTTTCAACAATAAAAAATAATTTGCCTTTCCAATAGATGACACACTCATCTTACCACAAAGATCTGCATGAAATGTTTCACCTGGTTTGTTGGCTCGTTTTGCACCTGTTTTTGGAAAACTATGACGATGCTGCTTACTGTACGCACATCCTTCACAAAATGGGGTTTCTGCTGGAATATTTTCAATTTTTAAATCTTCAACCACATTTTTGTTGTTCATTTCTATTAACGTTTTAAAATTTACATGACCCAGACGCTCGTGCCAAAGCATTATACTTTCTGTGGTCGCTGTATTTAAGTAGTTCTGCACTTGCTACTGGAACTAAATTCATTTTGTACAACCTATTATCGCGAATACCATCAACAATAATTTCACCGCCTTTCATAAAGCAAACACGTTCTGCACCCTCCTCAAACACCACCTTCATACCCTTTTCTGTTGATTTTGAAACTGACAAAAAATTTCTATCCAAATCTGGAACAAGCAAAACTTCTTTAATTGTATGTATGCAACCACCTTTACCACTGCCATTCACCACCTGCACCTCAATATCACCAACACCAACAACGTTTAATTTGCGACCATCACCAACTCTTACTTGACACGTACCATGCTGAAATTCAGAAAAGTTTGTATATAGCTCCCTCTGGAAACACATATGGTCTGTTGCACCTGAATCTGCATAAAAAATATTTTTAAATTTATTTTGTGTGTTGTTAGAATGTAGAACAAATAAATGTGATTTTCTGTTGTTTGACATTTCTTCATTTGGTTTTGTTTTTGAATCTCTTGTTACTACTAAAGAGTTACGTTCATTTGGTGTTTTGTTTTGCTGATCTCTTTGTCTCTTAAAACATTCTCTTGCCCAATGACCTTGTTTATGACAATAATTGCATTTGCCATTTCTCTTATTTGTATTAAAATTTTTGTTTTTATTTTTACTTACAGAATATGCGGTTTTGTGTGTGTTGGGTTCCGCAACTTCATTTGAACGCAGATTTAGTAAAGATTCTTCATTTACAAGGTGGTCAGTTAATCTTTCAATGTTTTGTTCTTTACGGGGAACGGCATACCATGAAGTTCTTACATTGTCAAACTTTGATGGCAAACTGCTTAAAATTTTTGCGATTATCATTGGTTCTTTTTGTTCTAAATTCATATCTTTCAACCGTTGTGCCAATGAAGTAACATTTGCTATAAAATTTACCATGCTGTCATCCTCATCCATTTTACAGTTTATGAATTTTTCTAATAAAACTTGTAGCGATTGTTCACTCTTTTCTGCATGTACTGTTTTTAGTTTTGACCACATCTGTTCTGCTGTCTCACAACTTGTTAAATACTTATTTTAACTGATCTAATTCAATACCTCTCATTATAAAAGCTTGCGCCTCAGCATCCTTTTCATCCCATGCTT
Organism: Pegoplata infirma; assembly: GCA_963921195.1. NCBI lineage: Eukaryota > Metazoa > Arthropoda > Insecta > Diptera > Anthomyiidae > Pegoplata > Pegoplata infirma. The sequence goes on from OY992537.1 coordinate 101,297,793, forward strand.
GGCTATTAGTTAATGGCCTCGGTATTGTTCCAAAAATATATGGCTTCAATTTGTTTTCCGTCATATAGATTTCCATTTGACGCTTCCACAACTGATAGTTCTGCCCGTTAAAACGATGTAATTGATACGATTTAGTTTCAGACATTTTATTTTCTGAATGGTTAATTAAGTTTTCTAAATCAATGTCTGTTGCAGAATCTTCTTTAGGTTTCAATGCGTTGTCGATCAAGATCAAATTAGTTGTATCAGTTTCAGACTCTTTTTCTGTCTTTAAACGAGTTTGTTCATCCATATAAACTTCAATGTTTTACCAATGAGGGACTGGGCCCATAACCTGTTGTAGATATATTTAAATATCGTAGTTCCTCAAAAGTAAAAACAGGATTTATATTTGGAATTCAATCAATATATTTAATTCAATTAAATGTATAAAAATATTAAAGATATTACAAAGATGTGTGCTTCTTATGTGACAGCCAAAAAGACAAGAGAGTTTAGAAAAACGGAAATGCAATTATTACAAATACAAAATTATTAAAAATGACATTAGATGTTTTATAGATAATGTCAAAATATTTGTTAACTACGTTACCATATTTATATATTAATTAGAAAACGTTAAATTCAACACTTAGATTACTAAATAAGGTATGGGATTGTTTATTTTATATATTGCAGCATTGATGATTATATCAGGGTACAAAGAATGGGGGGTGAAATAAAGCCATATGCAATAAGGCCATATGGCCTTATTGCCCAAAGAGTTGAGTAATAAGGCCATATGGCGTTATTACCAACCACTGTTGGAAATAAAGCCATATATGGCTTTGTTACTCATTTGAATATTTTTTAAAAATTTTCATCATTATTTTGCGGAGAGCGTGGAAATATATTTCCACGTAAATCTTGCTACCCAAAAAAAAATTATTTAGCGAAGCCGCTAAATTAATTTATGGAGTTTGAAATGGCGTCCGAACATAGCGCCCAAGGTCTTATTGCCCAAAACCGTAAATGTCATATCGCTCAAGCTGCGACATATAGCCCAAAATAATAAGCCTAAAAATTTCATTTCTCCCAAAACCAAATTGTCAAAAAATCCAAAATATTTTTTTTGACGAAATGTCGAAATTACGACTTCTATGATTTGTTTTTTTTTTTTTTTAATAAAGGTTTTCTGCGTAGCCGGCCTTTGGCCGGGCTTAGGGATTACATACTCCATGCAGTAAATCCACCCTCTCTGCAATCCAAAGCTATTTTGGTTATCAGGCTTTTTTGAGGCATAACAAATTTGATAACGCAAAAGCCTGCTACCCTAGAAAATTTTACTTTGCGGAGAGGGTGGGTTTAATGCATGGATTTTGTAATCCCTAAGCCCGGCCGAAGGCCGTCTACACAGAAATAATTTTTTTGTTAAAAAATCTTTAAATTAAAAACCCTGCCAATAAAAAATTGGTGCCCTAGACCCCTCTAAGTTCCGAGGTTCCTGGTATATGTGGTTTTTTAATTTAAAGATAGTCAAAAAAAAAAAAAATTTTCTGCGTAGCCGGCCTTTGACCGGGCTTAGGGATTACAAACTCCATAAATTAATTTAGCGGCTTCGCTAAATAATTTTTTTTTTGGGTAGCAGGATTTACGGGGAAATATATTTCCACATTTTCAACTGATATGGCTTCATTTCCACTTTGGTTGCAAAATCAATACGACTTCATTGCTCAATCGTGTTGGAAATAAAGCCATATGGCCTTATTTCCCATTGAATTGAGAAATAAGGCCATATGGCTTTATTGCCTATGGCTTTATTTCACCCCCCCCCCCACAAAGATAATTGATCAAATTTATAGCAAAGCATACGAGTAAGGTATAAAATATAGCATAATAAAACATAATATGTAAGGTATTACGAGAAGTGAAAAAATAATTTTGTATTAATTTAACTCACGTGATTGTACACCGAACCAAATCGCGTAGGTAAAATCAACAAAAAAATTTTGTAGATCTTTAACGAAATTTTGTAAATTTTTTTTTTAAGATTCAACAAATTTTATTCAAATCAACAAAATTTCGTCAAGTTTACATCCTCTAAAGAAGTCAAATTGACGAAATTTCATCAAATTGACTAAATTTCGTCAAATTGACTAATATTATTAGTTTAGACGCCATTACTTTTTGCATTGTGCAGTGTCATAAAAAAAATTATGTTTTGCTAAAATTCATTTAATTTGTTCATGCAATTTTATGCAATTGCTAAAGCTTTTAAGTTTTTTTCCATGTTTTTTTTTTTTGCATTATAAAAGCGTCTTCAAATTCTACAAAACTTCATGTGAAAACGAAACTTTATGTAAGTAATGATATATGCATATAATAATTAAATTTATAAACTAATTTTTGTTATTTTTATTAATGTTTTTAGGTATTCTATACATTACATTGACAAAGGTTTAGGCAAAGATAAATAAGTTTTCGTCCGGAATTTAAATTAACACATTGGAAATATGAACACACGGCAGCAGTTTCTTCGTCTTTAATAAATTCACTATAAATTCATTCATAATTTTTTTATTTATTATAGTAAACATTTTTTTAAGTTTTTAAAATATTAACATATTATTTTTAATAAAAAAAATTAATATAATTTCAAAAATAAAAATAATATTTTTGGATATTTTATTTTTTGAAAGGGTAGAAAAATTTAGTAAAATTGATAAAATATCGTTGAATCGACGAAAATTATTTTGTTAAATTTATGATATTTATTCAAATTGAATAAACTATTTTATTTAAATTGACGAAAATAATTCTGTTAACTTGACAAAATTTCGTCAAATTTATATCAAATATAAATTAACGAAATTTTATTCAAATCAACACCCTTGTTTTGTTAGCTGTATAATGATTGTTCTTTGCTTTTTCGTAAATATTACTGCCGTATTTGGTTCGGTGTAAGTGAGTGTAAGTAGATAAAATATGCTCGTGAGTGAGTGTGTGTCATTAGAAAATTCCTGTAGTGAGCCATCTCTGGCATTATGCATCCAATTTTAAGTAATGCATTATGCATCCAATTTTAAATAATGCATTATTTCAAACTTTGAAATAATACATAATGTAACCAAATCATGAATGATTTAATGTTTAGAAATAATAAATATGAAGTACATTTTTCCCAATAATCATGCATTACCTAACAAATTATTAGTAAAGCATTATTTTTCACTTTAAAATAATATGTTGTGGAACAAATTTTTGGTAAGACATCCTTAAATAATGCTACAAATATAGAATATACATTACCTGGTAATGTGTTATATAATCACCACCCGTTACCAAACTTTTGCTGCGATTACTTTGCTATTTCATGCAAAACGAATTGAAATATCAGTCGAGGATCCCATTAAAAAACCAAAAGAGCTGTACATTTCGTAAGTGAGTGTAAAAATAAGTGCAAAAACGTGTTTTTACATTTTGGAGAGTATAAAAGATGCGTCACCAAAGAATATAACACTCTCACTTGTTTTGTGTACATTTGATAAACAAATGGAAAATTTGTATGTGAAAAGCTTAGACTTGGTAAAAAAGGAGTTTTTGTAAAAAAAATGATTTTTTTTTTCAAGAAAATCAAAATTATGTTTAAAAAAATTTAATGAACCCAAAATTTTTGGTGAAAAAAAAATTTTGATGAATTAAAGTTTTTGATGATTTTTTTTGATGAAAAGAAAAATATTTTGATGTAAAAAAAAATTGATGAAAAAAAAAAAAATTATGAAAACAAAATTTTGATGAAAATAAAATTTGATGAATAAAAATGAGTGAACAAAAATTGATGAAAATAAAATTTTGATGAAAATAAAATTTTGATGAAAAAAAAAAAATTGATGAAAAAAAAATAATTTAATAAAAAAGAAAATTAATGAAAAAAAATGATGAAAAAAAAAATTGTTGAAAAAAAAAATTTATGAAAAAAAAAAAAAAAAAAATGATGAAAAAAAAAATGAAAAAAAAATTGATGGAAAAAAAATTTGATGAAAAAAAAAAAATTTATGAAAAAATTTTTGTTTTTGATAAATAATTATGTTACTTTTTATTCGCCAGCTGGTGAAAAACGGTTTTATTCACCACGAGGTGAATATTATCCAAGTTACAAACCCAAGTTATTAACATTTTTTGTTTTAAGAAAATGAAAATATTAATTCTTGTTTTCTTTTTCGTTAATTGTTAGCTTATATAGTCAAACTGAGGTGGCGTCCTGCAACTTTTTTAAAATAAGACACCAGCCTAAAAACATTTTCATGTTAAAAATTATTTTAATAAAGATAAAATTGCATAACTTATATGAGGCATTCCACACCAAATGTCGAGCGAAAACAAACATATGTACTGTAAACTTCTGAATAGGTGGTATGGATAGCCCTATATAGAACTTAGAAAATGGCGTTTTTGGTTTTTCAATTTTTCAAAAACTGGGCTTAGGAGGCGTGGTCAAATATTGGAAAAATGGTCAAATTTGTGGCGAGTTGCCTTGATTAAATATTTATCACATTAAAACGGAATGCACCACAATCTCAAAAATTTACAGTGTTATATAGTTTGGTATGGGCTATCGACTAAAATTTTTTTCTTTTTGGAAAATTTTCAGAACCTGTTCTGAAATTTTCCATTTTTAAAAAAAGTCAATTTATTAAAAATTCGGCCACTTTTTTTTCATTTTAAATTTTTTTTTTTTTCAATTTTGTCCATCCACACAAAAAAAAGTCAGAAACACATTTTTCGTTTTTTTCGAGAAAATCGCATTTGAATTTTAAAATTCATAACAATTTAGTAATTTGCTTGTATTTTCTTGTGTCAACAGAACGTATGACGAATATTTATGCAATTAATATTACTCATTCGCAACTTTAAAACAAAGAAATACAAGCAAATAGCTGTGTTCGCGAACTCAATAATTTGTACGAATTTGTACAAATTATTAAGAATTTTGTCTAAAAGTCGTTCGCGTACTTTAAAAACCCAGTAACGAGAGAGAAAATGAGAGAAAAAAGTGACAGTTCTATTTTAGAAACTTGCAAGTTTTTACTGGATAAATTTTTGCCAGCAAGAATTATCAAGCACAAAAAAACATATGTTTTAAAACGTATGATTATATTTTTGTAAACAAAATACAAAATATTCTGCAGTTACATTTTTGTGTATAAAATATGATTAAATATTAAGGGTGGGATAGTGTTGTGTGAGATTTTAAGCAGCAATATTTGGAAGCGCTAGAACCGCTCATTTTGTGAGGTTGGTAAAAAAAGTGTATGAGCAAAAAAATGGGGGAGGTCGGATAGGATCTAGGGGTCGCTCATCGGGGTCAAAGTTGGGCGTTGAGGGAAAAAAATCCACAAAAAGCCCCAAAACTCCCCTGGTTTTGCTCCTAGAGGGGTCAAATGTGAGACCGGCCCCCATTATTTTTTCCCCCTGAACACTTTTGCGAAACATACCTAAGCCCTATCTCCAATCCCTAAGGGGGGTCCCATACAAAGGTTCAATTTTTAAAAAATCTTGCTCCTACCGCTCTAGCTGTCCTAGAAGTCACCCTAGAGGAATCGAATGTATGACCGACCCCCAATATTTTTTCAACCCCAACATTTTCTTAGAACATACCTACCCCCTATCTTCAATCCTTAGGGTGGTCCCCATACATTTTTTTTTCATTTTTTCTTAAATTGTCATATTAAATCAGCTCCTACCGGTCCAATGGTGCCTCCTAGAGGGGTCTTTATCAAGACCAACCCCCATTAATTTTTAGCCCCCAACACTTCTTCTGAACATACCAATTCCATATCTCCAATTCCTAAGGGGTCTCCCACACAAAATGACATTCTTGTAAAACTTGCTCTCACCGCTCTAACTATCGCAGGGTTGACCCTAGAGAAGTTAAATGTGTGACCGATCCCCAATATTTTTTCAGTCCCAACATTTTCCCCAAACAAACCTTCCCTCTATTTTAAAGCCTTAAGGGTGTCCCCACACATTTTTTTTATTTTTTAATTTTTTTTTATAAAATTTGCGCCTACCGCTCCCATTCTGCCTTTTAGGAACGGTAAATGCAGACTGACCCCCATTAATTTTTGCCCCCTACATTTTTTCTGAACATACCTACGCCGTATTTCCACTTTGTAGGGGTGCTCCCCTGGGGAAAACTTAATTAGTAATGTATGTAAAGAAGTCAAATGTATGAACTGCCAATATATTTTTTTAGCCAAAATATTTTCTTCAAACATACCTACCCTCTATCTTCAAGGTGTTATCCCACAATTTTTTTATTTATTTTATCGAGAAATCCAAGGTCTTTAATTTGTAATTTAATAGTAACTTTTGTTAAGCGTAAAAAAATATTTTTTTTAAACTTGAAAATAATAAAAAATGATAAATAATATAACTATAAATCAAATTAATTTATTTTTATCGTGTGATGGATATTGTTTCCGATTTTCGGCCACGACCTGAAGCAAAACTATTTTTTCCTCCTCGTTACGGCACAACACGTTGTTATAGTCTTCTATTAATTTTACGCCTCTTTCGGCAGCGTCGTTGACAACATGTAATTTACGTAATATTCGTCCATCTCATCGTCAGATAACTCTTCCTCCAATTCCTCTTTCTCTTCTTCAAATATACGAACTGCATTCGACATTTTTCGTTTTATTTCACAAGAGATATTCGGATCAAATAGTGCGAGAGCAACAGCTTCGCCACTGAGATACCAGAGATGTCCACAGAATCTCTTGACCAATCGTTGCGACAGAATCTTATCAATTGAAGCATAATTGGCAATCGCTTTCAAAAAATTCAAATCATTATTTGGAGCTTCTATTGCTTTGGTAGCGCTAAACCAAGCTTTTACGTAAATTGTTATGATGAAACGGTCACATCAAGAAGTGCATTTAATTCTTCTTTGGCCAAACCGATATATTTTCGGAACAAAAACAGTTTTAGGCAATATATGCCTTTTGCCATCCATCGAGCATGACTGAAGGGTCCTGGTGGGCTTAAATTCTTATTAGGAATATTTTCGCCAAGGTATAATAAAACAATTTCAAGAAACTCCTTGTAGTCGTCTCTGGGTTGCTTTTCTTTTATTTGAGCCCAACAAAACAACTTGATGTCAGTTTGGACTTGAGCTGGTATGTTGCCTGCCACTTCCTCATCTATATGCCAAGACTGTACGGTTTGTCTTTTATATTTTCCCACTGCTCTTTAAAACGCGCAAACATTAGCACTCCTGGTCCAGACGTTTTGCCGAATTTGGTTTCAAACACTTAGTTTTCCCCAGGGGAGCACCCCTACAAAATGGAAATATGGCGTAGGTATGTTCAGAAAAAATGTAGGGGGAAAAAATTAATGGGGGTCAGTCTGCATTTCCCGTCCCTAAAAGGCACAGTGGGAGCGGTAGGCGCAAATTTTTAAAAAAAAAATTAAAAAAAAAAAAAATTGTGTGGGGACACCCTTAAGGCTTAAAAATAGAGGGTAGGTTTGTTTGGGGAAAATGTTGGGGCTGAACAAATATTGGGGGTCGGACACACATTTAACTTCTCTAGGGTCACCCCTGCGATAGTTAGAGCGGTGGGAGCAAGATTTACAAAAATGTCGTTTTGTGTGGGAGACCCCTTAGGAATTGGAGATATGGAATTGGTATGTTCAGAAGAAGTGTTGGGGGCTAAAAATTAATGGGGGTTGGTCTTGATAATTACCCCTCTAGGAGGCACCTTTGGACCAGTAGGAGCTGATTTAATATGACAATTTAAGAAAAAATAAAAAAAATGTATGGGGACCACCCTAAGGATTGAAGATAGGGGGTAGGTATGTTTTAAGAAAATGTTGGGGTTGAAAAAATATGGGGGGTCGGACACACATTTAACTTCTCTAGGGTCACCCCTGCGATAGTTAGAGCGGTGGGAGCAAGATTTACAAAAATGTCGTTTTGTGTGGGAGACCCCTTAGGAATTGGAGATATGGAATTGGTATGTTCAGAAGAAGTGTTGGGGGCTAAAAATTAATGGGGGTTGGTCTTGATAATTACCCCTCTAGGAGGCACCTTTGGACCGGTAGGAGCTGATTTAATATGACAATTTAAGAAAAAATAAAAAAAAATGTATGGGGACCACCCTAAGGATTGAAGATAGGGGGTAGGTATGTTTTAAGAAAATGTTGGGGTTGAAAAAATATTGGGGGTCGGTCATACATTTGATTCCTCTAGGGTGACTTCTAGGACAGCTAGAGCGGTAGGAGCAAGATTTTTTAAAAATTGAACCTTTGTATGGGACCCCCCTTAGGGATTGGAGATAGGGCTTAGGTATGTTTGGCAAAAGTGTTCAGGGGGAAAAAATAATGGGGGCCGGTCTCACATTTGACCCCTCTAGGAGCAAAACCAGGGGAGTTTTGGGGCTTTTTGTGGATTTTTTCCCCTCTACGCCTAACTTTGACCCCGATGAGCGACCCCTAGATCCTATCCGATCTGCCCCATTTTTTGGCCCATGCATTTTTTTTACGAACCTCACAAAATAAGCGGTTCTAGCGTGTCGAAATCGAAAACTTGTGCACTATCCCACCCCTATTAAATATCAAGGAATGAATAAAAAAAATACATCCTAAAATTAAATTTCTTTTATTAACAAGTTAAAAAATAAATACCATCAAACTAAAAATTTACAAATGAAGGCAAAATTTTTTATAAGCCGATTTAAATCAGCTGTGTAACTAACTTGCAAGTTTTTACGGATTTCTGTTCGCGTACTTTTTACAATTTTTCCTTTTTGAGAGCGATTTCTTTTTTACGCTCTAAAATTTTGTTGCTTGATAATTTTTACTGGGAAAGTATGCAAACAGACTTAATAACAAAATTGTTATGAAATTTAAAGTTCAAATGCGATTTTCTCTAAAAAAAAGATGAACTTGTTTCTAATTTTTTTTGTGTGGATGGACAAACATCAAAATTTTTAAAAAAATAAATAAAAAAAAAAAAAAGGTGGCCGGATTTTTAATAAATTGACTTTTTTAAAAAATGGAAAATTTCAGAACGGGTTCTGAAAATTTTCAAAAAAAAAAAAAAATTCAATCGATAGCCCATACAAAACTATATAAGAACGTAAATTTTTGACATTGTGGTGCATTCCGTTTTAATGTGATAAATATTTAATCAAGGCAACTCGCCACAAATATTACCATTTTTCCAATATTTGACCACGCCTCCTAAGCCCAGTTTTCGAAAATTTGAAAAACCAAAAACGCAATTTTCTTAGTCACATATAGGGCTATTCAAACAACCTATTCAGAAATTTACGGGACACATGTTTTTCTGTAGCGGGACATTTGGTGTGGAATGCCTCATATGCAAATGTCATTTTAAATCAATTTTTAAAATTTATCGCAATGGGAAATGTTTCTAAACGCCTCCATCTGAACTTTTCCAAAAACAATCCTGAATTTTTAATTTTATAATTTTTTACTTTTTTAGTTATTATAAACTATATTTTTAGTGATTCTTTTATTGTGGACTGCCTTACATATAAAAACAAATATGCTTCACATCCTCCTGTATGCAGATCGAAATATTCTGCTGGTTAGAACTTTGGTTTGTGGGGTTTTGTAAACTGAACATTTTTCAAATGATAGTGACTACAATGGTTGTGGTATGGGTAGGATTGTTACTACCCGAGGAAAAAAGATTATACATGTTTATATATAATTATATAAAGATATCATATATATTCAAATAGAATTTGTCGATAAAACCATATAAAATTGTGTTAAATTTGATATTATTTTATGTGATTTTAATATAATTTTATATATTTTGATGCGCCCCTTGGCCCTTTTTTTTGAAAAATCAGTGAGTCAATATATATAAAAATAAAGTGTATTTTCTTTGTTACGCGTTTTCTCTGGAATCCATGACCCGATTTTGTTTTTGCAAACTTTCCATGATTGGTTACGTCAATAACATGGTTTTTATGTGCTGAAAAAGGCCCTAACTAACAAAAAATTTAAAATCAGTTTTTTGCTTTGTTTTGGATTATTTTATCAACATACACGTATGTCGCCACAAAAAATTAGGGCTGCGTAATAAAAAGTAGCGATTTTATAGCCAAAATAAAAAAACATGTGAATTGGGCAATCGCCAATGGACGTAACTAAACAAAAAACTTTTTTAATATTTTTTGACTAATTTTTATTGATATTTATTAAAAGAACGTCCTCACAAAATTTTAGCCAATTAATGTTATTAAAAATAACAAAGTTATTAACAAACTTAAAACATCATTCAATACTGTTTTTGCTTCTCCTATAAAATTAATATAATTTTAGTAAGGGCCTTTTGCATTTTAGGTGACGATATGGTCTTTCTACACACAGAAAAAAAAGTTTCCAATCGAATTTATCACTTGTATCAACTCAAAATTCGGTTGCTGCTACTATATTTATCTTTGACAACCAAATTTTTTAGTTGCCCCAATTAAAAGACAGTTATGACCTCCGAAAATGAGTTGTGACTACCGATAATCAACTGTGACGACCTATGTACAAAAGTTCCAACCGATTTTTTGTTGCAATAACTGACTTTCAGTTGGAAATCGTTAAATTCGTTTTCTGTGTGTATGTGTATTGGTTCAAAAGTTGTATGCATTTTAGTGCAATACCTGTTTAATGCGTTTTCTCTACAATGCGTGAACCAATTTTGTTTCTGTAAGTTTCCCACCAAAGATGTCAGTACCAAGGTCTTTATGTATATACGATCGTTGTAGGTGTATTGGTTCATGAGTTATATGCATTTTAGTGCACATACCTGTACCGCAAAAAAATATTTTCTTTTGTTCCCCCCATATGCACTTGAAGCAAAATGCTGCTTGTAACAGTTCTCAATTGGCTACAAGACCTTTTTTCTGGATATAAAACGCCCATATTATTTTTCAACATTCCCTATATTTCTCTCCTTCGAATTGTCAGATATTAAATTTTTTTTTTTTTTTTCATATTTTATTTATTGAATCTTCACCTTAATTCCGTGAACTAACAATAAGTGTTCATATCTTATATCTAAATATTCTTAATATTAAGTCCAGCCAGTGCCAGACAAAATTTCATTTTCTCAAATATTTCTTAAATTTATTCGTTTATAAATGTTCTCAAATACATTTCTCCTTCCAGTTAGTTAGCTAAATCAGCAGTCACCCTCCTTCTAAGGCGTTGGTGGCCACGATTATTAAGTAGATTTCTTGCTAGATAGTTTGGATGCGTTTCCAGTTTTCTTAGGTAATTTTGAGTATGTTTTACAATTTCATCTTTAACATATGCAACATTCAAATCCTTGTGTATGTTGGAATTTCTAACATACCAAGGGGCGCATGTTATCATTCGTAAAATGTTGTTCTGTTTTCTTTGAATTCTCTCCACATTAGATGATGACGCAGTGCCCCATAGCTGAATGCCGTAGCACCATATTGGTTTTAAAATTGAATTGTACAACAAAAGCTTACAGTCTAAACTAAGTTTAGAGTTTCTTCCAATCAGCCAATTAACTTCAATAGTCTTTAATTTCATCTGAGATAATTTTGCATCTAAATGTGTTTTCCACGTAAGACGACGATCAAGATGAATACCGAGGTATTTAACATTTGTATGTTGGGGTACATTGTGGTTATTAATTTGAATGTGGGGACAAGTTTCTCTTCTCAACGTGAAAGTTACGTGAACACATTTTTGCTCATTTACCTTTATCTTCCACTTTTGTAACCATTCTTCTAATTGAAGAATGTGACTCTGCAGTATTCGTGTAGCTTCAAGTGGGTTGTCATGGGTGCTTAAAATAGCAGTATCGTCAGCAAATGTGGAAGTGTGTGTATCGGAATTTGTTGGCATGTCAGAAGTGTATAGAATATACAAAAGCGGTCCCAAGATACTACCTTGTGGAACTCCAGCTTGTATAAAATGCTAACAAAATCGTTCTCCTTGATCGTAAATTTTCGATTTGTTATATAGCTTTCGAGTAATTTATGCGTATTTGGTGGTAACACATTTTTAATTTTATAGAGTAAACCCTCATGCCAAACCTTATCGAATGCTTGTGAGACATCAATAAAAAGTGCGGAGCAATACTTTTTTTCTTCATAGGCTCTTCTAATTTCACTTACCAGTCTGTGAACTTGCTCAATAGTTCCATGTTTTCTTCTAAATCCAAACTGATGATCCGGAATAGAGTTGTTCTGAGTTACAGCTATAGTTAATCTGTTTACTAACAGTTTTTCGAAAAGTTTGGATAAACTGGACAACAGACTGATAGGTCTATATGATTCAACTTTTGTATGATCTTTGCCTGGCTTGGGTATCATTTTAACGAGTGAAACTTTCCATTCTGGGGGATAATGTTCAAGGCGTAATATAGCATTAAAAATAAATAGAATTATTCGTAATGCTATCCGGGGTAACTCCAAAAGCATTTTGTTACTGATCATATCAATACCAAATGCCTTTTTGGGGTTTAAATCAACAACTGCCTTTTCGACCTCTCGCATCTCAAACCGGATGGGTTCTGCTCTGCGCTGGGGTAAAATTGGTGGCAACTCTACTATAACACTTGATTCATTTGGCGTGAAAACATTTTTTAAGTGTTCAACAAACAGATCTACTTTTTCAGTATCATTTCTAGCCCAACCTCCGTTTGGCTTTCGCAAAGGAGGCTTACATATGACAGGTCTTTTCAAATTCTTGGTAGCACGCCATAACGAGTAATCCGTTTTTGATGTAGGCTCCAGATTTTCTAAAAATCTGTTTAGTGATGCGACTCTCTGTGATTCAAGTAGTCTTCGTAAATTATTTGTGCATTCTTTCAATCGTGATTTGAGTTGTGGAGATCTGTGCAGTTGCCACTCTCTACGAGCTCTTCTTTTTTCATTTAAGAGTCGTTCAACATCAACAGAAAAAACTGGGTTTCGTCTGGATTGTCGGGGGGGTTTAGTAGCAAGTCGAGCAGCAAGTTTGAGATTGGATTCAAAATTCCTGAGCGAAAGGTCAATTTCATCTGGTGTTCTTAGCGATATGTTTTCTGAGCAATGAGTACTGAGAAATTTTTTATATTTTAGCCAATTTGTTCCTTTGCCTGTGAGTGCTAAGTCACCAGTGGGGGATACAATTTCTCGGGGGTTAAGGAGAGTAACAATAGTGGGTGTGTGGTCTGAAGAGAGTTCCAAAGAAGATTCTACACTAACGAAATTTCTTTCTATATTTCTAGTCACACCAAAGTCGATAAGATCAGGAATCTTATTACGATCTGACGGCCAGTATGTCGGTTCTCCGCTTGAGACCACATCCAGACCCATTTTAGAAATCGTATCAAACAATACACGGCCTCTCGGGGTAATGAGGCGTGACCCCCAGAATGTATGCTTGGCATTATAGTCGCCAGCAGCCAGAAAACGTGATCCTAGTGATTTAAAAAAAGTGTCAAACTGATTTCCATTTATTTTAAATCTGGGGGGAGCATAAATGGACGAAATCACTAGGTTCATATTGAACTCCTCCACGCGTATTGTAGTTGCTTGGAGGTAATCTTCGCAGAGATCACACATAAGATGGTGTTTTAGTCGAGTTTTAATTAGAATGCCTGAGCCACCACATGCCCTTCCTCTGGGGTCTTTTGTATCATACAGTGTGTAACCATGTACAGAGAAAGCACTTCGAGAAGTCAAATGAGTCTCAGAAACAAGCATTATATCTATTTGCTTGTTTCTGAGAAAATAATCAAGCTCGTCTTTGTGTTGGCGAATGCCGTTTGCGTTCCAGAAACATATTTTAAGCCTGTTCATGGTTTACTTAACACAGCCTGCAATAACATAGACTGCATTCTTACTATCTCTTGCATCATGTTTCCCATTGTATTCGTGAAGTTCGATATCGACTGAACTAACGTATCAATTGTTGCCTCGAGTCTACTAAAATTAAAATTTTGGGTAGTGGGATGATCCTGAGGATTTTCAGCATTGATTTGAGGATTCGATCCCGCATTTTGTGGCGTATTTTGAACTTGGGGTTGTAATGGAGTAAATTGAACTTGGGGTTGTATTGGGGTTATTTGAACTTTGGGTCGACCTCTTAAAACAGATGCAAAAGAGTGAATATTCTGATTGAATTCTGGAAAATTTGGGGCATTTACATTAATGGGGTGTGGTTCCGAATTGTCCTGGGCGGACTGTGGACCTAGCCGGGGAGTTTGCCTTTTATTGGCAATAAAGCGCTTTTCGAGAGAGTATGCGGCACATCCTCTGTAATTAGCAGTGTGGTTTTCGCCACAATTACTGCATTTCTTTAACAATGGGTCTGTTCTCAACTTTGTGCACGCTTTTGAACTGTGTAACTCAGCACAAATTACACACACGGCGGGGTGCATACAGTATGCCTTAGTATGACCAAATTCTTGGCAATTAAGGCACTGAACGGGGCCTTTTCTCTTATGGGGCTCTTCGACTGTAACTTTACGATGAAGTAAATACTTCAAATTATAAATGGGATGAATTTCTCCTTTTTTTAGTCGGATATCATTTGGCTCAAGTTCAATGCGGAATAAAGGTTGGGGTGTCCTTTCTCTATTTCTAATATTACTCACGGACTTAATCTTAAAGCCTTCATTCTGAAGCACTTTTTGAATATCGGAAGGATCAACATTGGAGTCAACTCCTTTTATTACAACTTGCATACCTTTACTACTTTTCAACTGATACGTATAAAAACTTTTTTTCCCAATTTCAAAATGGGAATTTAATTTGCGAAAATTTTCCTCACTATAAACTTGAATTTTCGTTTCGCTAATGTTACCCTTTTTAATAGGGATTACGTGAAATGAGTGTTAACCAATTACCGAGATAATATCAGTAATGAGGGTATTCGAGTTATTAAATAAAGATAAAAAAGAGATATTAAATAAAGATAAAAAATTTAATTACAATTAACCTGTAAATCTGTAATTGCAGATAAAATCATATAAATTAATAATATTAAATTTTGTTATGCATAATTAAGTACCAAAAATTACATTTAACAGCTTTTTTGAAATATAATCCAAACACTCACATTAACACTCATACATAGATTTTTATAAATACAAACACATTTTTGTTTTATTATTTTGTTTAAATAACACACTTACCATATGGACACAGACACTGATATGAATTACCCTCATGACCTTGGGATAAATCAACACATATACCATTATTTGTACAGGGACTGGGCGTACAAGCATCTATTTCCTCACAATGTGGTCCAGCAAAACCACTACAGCATTGACACTCATACTCTTCCATATCATAATTGGAATAGCAAATACCTTTGCCGGAACAATCTGCATTCTCGCCACAGTTTTCGGTTTTGGTGGTGACCTTGAGACGAACACATTGAGATCCCCAAAGCTCAGAGACAACTAAATGGAAAAAACAGAGGAAAAAAAGGATGTGTTCTTTTTCATTTTTTTTATACTCAATTAAAATGATAAGCACGTTTTTAAATATATAAATCTCTTAATTAGTTAATTTAACATAATAATATAAACTAATTATGTAAATGACACAACATGGGGTTAACAATATTTATGTATGTGTGTTTGCATGTAGATGTCTAATGTTTTACTGTTATGAACTTTAGTGCCCTGATTTTTTTTGTTTTGTTTTTTGGTTTTGTTGTCACAGATAAGACTATGGCGTAAAGTTGTGTATGTATGTTTTTGTCATTTTTATAAAGGAAATTAGAAAAAATTGGATTTTTTTTGTTTGTTTTTTGGTTCTATACAAAATCATTACTCTTAAAGTATTCGAGGTTAGCAGCACACAACATACCCGTATGTACTTATGTGTACTACACTCAAAAAAAAAAAAAACTTGTAAAATTACAAGAAAAGTTTGTTAAATTTTTTTTTTGCTACCTCCTATTTGACAAGAAGTCCAAGTAATTTTACAAGCTTTTTACCAATAATTTTGTTGTTTTTCAAGCTTTTTACTAAAAATATGTATATGGGCTGTTTCACGTCAACGGGAGACCCCCGCCCCCAAAATTCTATTGGTCGTACAGAGTTGTATTATGGCTTAAAATTTAGCCAATGATCTCTACTTTTGAAAGCTGAGTGGTGGAAGTTGCACCCAATGGTAAGTGAGCCAATATGGCGGCATATCCCGGCTGGAAACTAATGAAGGAGTTATCGGAATTTTCTGAAATTTTTTATCAGGGGGTTTATTGGGACGCTAATTGCAAATTTTCATTCAGATTTTAAAAAATTTTTAGTGATCCATAATACACCCGGGAACCGAGTTTTATTTGAATGCGACAACTTAAAAAAAAAACATCCGCTATATTGAGTCCGGCATTTTGAATTTTTGAAATCTTAATAAAAATTCGAAATAAGCGTCCCAAATACCCCCCGGATAACAAGCTTTAAGGAAATCGAAATTAAAAAAAAAAAAATAACGCCACATTGGATCCGCCATTTTGAATTTTGTAAATCTAAATTCAGAATAGTGTTTAGTGACCCATAGTACACACGGGAACCGAGTTTTATTTGAATGCGAAAACCTCGAACAAATCATCCGTCATTTTGCATCGCCATTTTGAACTTTTGAAATCTGAATAAAAATTTGAAATTAGCGTCCCAATAAACCCCCTGATAACAAATTTCAGAAAATTCTGATAACTCCTTCATTAGTTTCCATCATATCCCGATAGGGGTATCCCGATTCGCGCCGCCATATTGGCTCACTTACCATTGGGTTTAACTTCCGCCACTCAGCTTTCAAAAGTAGAGATCATTGGCAAAATTTTAAGCCATAATACAACTCTCTACGACCAATAGAATTTTGTGGGCGGGGGGTCTCCCGTTGACGTGAAACAGCCCATATATAAAATTTTTTTGGCGTGATAAAACTTACATGAGAGTTTCGTAACTTTACTAGATTTTTTGCTACCTCCTATTTTACGAGAATTCCTAGTAAAACTTACGAGCTTTTTTGTTGTCTTACAAGCTTTTTAACAATAAAATTGTAAATTTACAACTTTTTTGTCACAATAAAACTTACAAGGAATTCTCGTGAATTTATAAGATTTTTTTTTGTAAAAAAAAATGGGAAATTTGTAAAATTACAAAAAAATTGTAAAATTACAAAACAATTGTGAATTTCGATCGAAAATTTTTTGTTAAAAAATAAAGAAATCTGTCAAATATTGGTAAAATGGGATTACGAGACTTTTTCTAGTAATTTGACAACGTTTCTTTTTTGTAAGTAGGGTGGCACGAATAATGACTTTTTTCGAGTTTTCAATCACCGACTTTTTCGATTACTAGGTCGTTTTGATCTTAAAACTCTATGTTTAAATGTTAAGCCAAATTGGACAAAATTAAGCCTTGCCTTTAGGGGGTTTAAGATTTGCTAAAAAAAAAATGTTTCCCATACAAACCAATTTTTTTTTTTTTATTTTTTTATTTTTTAATTTTTTTGTTCAATTATTATTTTACTTGATTTGCTTATTAACCCTTTCACTACCGACTTTTTTTGGCTAGGAATTTCTTGACCAAAATTTGTGAAAATGTAGGTCATTGCTTAGTAAAAACTTTTTGTAGATTTCGTTGGTCTACTGCGCCTTCTACCAGAGATATATCTAACCAAACTTAAAGCTTTCTCATGCAATATCTCCGAATTATTGAACATTTTTCCAAAACTAGAATTTTTATGTTTTGTATCGAAAAGTCCTTCTAAATCTGCTTTTAAGAAAGCTTGTACGATTATTATTCGATTTTTAAAATGTTTTTAACGTTAGTTTTGATTTTCCATTTTTTACGTTATTTGGAAAATTTCCATTTTGCCAAAAAATATTGCGTATGGAGCCCACCGAATTGCGAATTTATTTATCCCAACACATCTATAGTAAAGATAACCATTCAATGATCAATTTTGTCCAAACAAAATACAACAAGTAAGAGTGTTAAATTCGGCTGTGCCGAATCTTCTATACCCTCAAGCATGCAAAAAAAAGCAGGGGCTTTTTATAATTAAAATTTTTTTTATTCTACGCCCATAAAAGGTGGGGGGGGGGACCAAAAAAAACGACATTTTCTAATTCTAAGGGTCCAAATGCAGGACTTTAAACTTCTTGTAGTATAACAATGTTGCATTTGTTAAAAAAAAGACAAAAATCATGTTAAAAAATTATATTTTTCAGAGTTTGGTTTAGTTATTCAAGGGGAAACTTTATTTCCCCGGGTCCGATTTTGCCCATTTCCGAATTTAGCCTGCCTAGGACCATAAGACATATTGCCGACAAACTTGAGGAGTCTATCTCTTTTATTTTGTACTGTATCGTGTTAACTACAGACGGACAGACAGACTGACGGACGGACATCGCTAGAATGTCTTAGAATCGATAACTGATCATAAATATACATATGGGGCATTCCATGTCAAATCGGACACTTTGAATTTTTTCCAATTTGTTTTCGGTTTTTAGTACCCTTTGAAAACTCCTTCGTGGTATATTTTCAGATTTTTTGGATGAAACGTTCAACAGATATCGAATTTTTTACAATTGGTAGTTTGTTTCTTTATTTAAACTTCTTTTACTCATAACTTCTTCAATAATGGTAGAAATTTCAAATTTTTTTTTTCAAAATTTTTGATTTTTTATGTTCTTTAAAAAAAAAAAATCCCAAAAAATTCTTAAAAGCGCTCTATTATGCGATTTTTAAGTTTTAAAATTTAAATCTCATTTTTGAAAATGTTTGTACTCTCTGATTTTTTTTGAAATTTTTTTGTGTAAAACTTCTATCGATTCTACAATTTTTTTGCCCAGTAGGATCATGGGATCAAGCTCTTTGTCTCCCGCTATTAATATTTTGGAACTTTTTAACAGAAGGTACGAAAACTGTTAGACGAGGAAAATACGATAATGTTAAATTAACATTGTTGGTTTGACAAATAATGCTAACTTTTTATATCGAAAAAGCGCTTAATAAATTTAAAAAAAATGTATCAATTTATAATTTTTATGTTAATATTATTTAAGAAATACCTTTAAAAGTGTTTAAAACAAATTGTCAGCAAATAAAAAGTCATTGGATTTCCCGATAATCCACAAAAAAAAACTTTTTTTACAGCTAGATGAAAAATAAACGCTAGCTTTAGTCTGAAAATCGCCAAACTGCAACACTTTTTTTTTGTTTATATCGAACTTAAGGGATTTTTTTTGGTTTGATCAAACGTCCAGTTCGATGGCGGACTTAGCAAAGGGAATTTAAGAGCGGCTTTAACAGAAGAAGAGCGAGTTCAGATCTCTTTAGCATTAATACTCTTTGATGGGATAACGACTATTACTATTTTTTAAAATTTTTTGAAGAAAATTTTATTGTAATTTTCCAATCTAAAAATCATTTCTATTGCTCCATTGGTGCGTCATAAAGGGGTCATTTCCAAGACCGATTTAATTTTTACGCCTTAATTAATTTGTTGAGTTCATTTAAATAAAAACAAATTTTTAATAGTTTTAATATTCAATTCAATTTATTTTCTCCTTGAATATTCCGTTTATTCGGGACACTTTAAAACAATTTGTTTCTTTGCTTCTAAAATATGAACTAAAGAATTGTTTGACATTTTTATACCCTCCAACTACAGTATGGGGGTATACTCACTTTGTCATTCCGTGTGTAACTCATCGAAATATCGGTCGGGGACCCCATAAAGTATATATATTATTGATCAGTGATCGATTCTAAGACATTCTAGCGATGTCCGTCCGTCCGTCCATCCGTCTGTCCGTCCGTCCGTCCGTCTGTAGTTAACACGATGCAGTCCAAAATAAAAGAGCTAGGAACCTTAAGTTTGGCACAAATATGTCTTATGTTCCTAGGCAGTTTAAGTTCGGAAATTGGCCAAATCGGACCAGGGGGAAAAAAGTTCCCCCTTGAAGAACTAAACCAACCTCTAAAAAAATACACGTTTTTACAAGTTTTTTTGTATTTTTGTTAAATAAATGAAACATTTGGTACATTTATCGCGATGGGAAGGTGCTCACTGCCCACTGGTCCTATCAACTTCCCCCCCCAAAAAAAAAAAACGCCCCTGTCGATTTTTTTTTTTACATTTTGGAGGGTATAAAAAATTCGGCACAGCCGAATTTAACACTCTCACTTGTTTTCTTTTAAATGCACTCTAATCAAAATTTGTGTAAATTTACCCAATTTATAGTAGGAAACTGGACTCCTACTATAAATTGGGTAATTTTACTCTGAATGTGTAAATTAAATAAATTGACCACTTGTGGTCAATTTAAATAAAAAAGAGGTGAATAAAATATAACAAAAAAAAAAAAAAAAACTCGGCGCCAGCCAGCATCGAACCCGCCAACTTCCGATTTGAAAGTACACTTCTTAACCACTACGCTACGGAAGCTTATACTTTTATCTGGCGTTTTAGTTATTTAACATGTATGTAGAATGAAACCAAAATAATTATAATAAACGTTAAAGAAAAGTAAAATATGTATATAAAAAGTTTTTATAAACCTTTTTTAATTATTTAACTATAATAATATTAATACAATGTTAAAAAAAAGTAATAATAAAAAAATAAAAAAAAATTAAAAAAAAAATAAAAAAAAGTTGATTGCCAGCGGAGACGAACCAAGGACCTGCTGCACGCAAACCTGGCATACTTCAGCTAGGCTATAGTACTTGTTGAATTGATCGAAGATATAAATTGTATTATGTTTATTTTCTTTTTGTAGTTGTTTGACAATTTTATTTACACATTTGTGTGTAAAATATTTGAATTAACGGATAATATTAATAATTTGCTGTGTTTAATTTGTTTGAAATTATTTTACGCATTTAGGGTTTATATTAACACATAATGCGTGTTATTCAACAAAAATTTACCCAATTTATAGTAGTAAGTTTACATGCATTTTTTAGAGTGTGATTTACAAAGAATTTACACTACCGTTATACAGCAATAAAAACCAATAGGACAAAAGTAAATACAAATTTAAAACAGTAAATAAGTTTGGATATTTATGTACATGTGTATGTGAATATAAAACAGAATATAAGAGAAATAAAATTAAGAAAAAAAATATACAGTGGCGGCGGTAACATTCCCCTCCTTGTAAGCGAATTAGGGATCTAAGAGTTTGCCGTCATTCACATTACCGACGTCTAAAACTGCAACCTTAGCAATGGGCCTCTCGTAGATACCAGAATTAGTTTTGATTTTTACTCGGCGGACCTGACCATCTTTTGCAGCTACTACCTCCACTATAACGCCTTTGGGCCAACTATTGCGGGGAAGTGTGTCGTCGACAATTATTACTACGCACATTGGGAACTTTGTGTGGAAAAGGCGCGCATCGACGTTTTTTTGTTATAACTCTTGAACGGATAGGAATTTCACGACATTCTTTACCATTATAAAAACTGGAGACCTTAAGGAACTCAGACATGTGGATTGGACATTTTTCGCATTAGTACCCTACTTGTAAATTTAAGGCAAAGTTGGTTAATTTATTCATATAAAAAAAATAAAATGGAGGTCAATTATTTAAAATAGTTACGGATTTTAAGTGAAAATATAACAGCTTACCATTCAATACAAAGTGTTTCTTTCATATTTTGGTAAAGTATACACCCTACACTAAAATAACCAGCAAAATTAACTGTTTTCTATCTATTTTCATTTCAATTTTTTAAACAAAATAATGGGAAAAGATATCAAACAAAGAAGCAACACACGGTAAATGTGCATTATTTGCAATAATTGTTAATTTATTTTGTAAAAAAAAAATATTTTAAAAACAATACTCTATAATCAGTACTTCCAACTTTTCTGTCTGTCTTATTAGGGATATATTTGGATTGGACTCAATCATAAACATACTAAAAACGTCTTGCAGGTTGTTGGTTTTTGAGTTTTCTCTGTTATAGTTTTTAAAATGCCTATGTAATCTTTACAGAGCCTGCTCCGATAATTGTCATGAAAGAAGGCAAATATTTTTTAAATGTTATTTTAATACCAACGGGCAATCACAATTCTTGTATAAATAATGTCATGAGCTAGAATTGTATGCATAGTGGGACTCATGGTTCACCAACCATGCTTTTCAACTTATAATTTTGCAGTTCCATGTATATGTTTTCTAAACTTAACTGAATTAATTTTTTCATTTGCGTTGATACACAGAATTATTATAACAACCCGTTTTATAATATCTTCTTCTATTCCAGTTATTTTAGCCGTAACCGCGGTCAAGAAAGCCTTTTAGTTACAAGCATTAGGTGAAACTCCTTATGCCTTAATAAAGTAAGGTAGGGTATCAAAATCAGTAATTATTGAAATCCGCGGTTATCTGTTAACAATATAGGTCATTTAAGTAAAATTTTGTAATAAAACGATTAACAGTAAATTATTTTAAAAAATAATCACTTTCAAAATATTTATTTTTTCGTAAATAGACCCCACTTTAAACCTAATTTCAGGGCGCAGCTGCAACTGGCTGCAAAAGTTTCTACCCCAGGAGTATTAAGTAATACTTCTAGTTTATTGTACAAAAAGAATCGCCATTCCCTTCCGTTCCCCACAAAAGTTGCAATCCAAAATATAAACTGTTTATTTCTGATTTTTCAAAAATTTACACTTTTTGATGGCCTGCATTTCCTACTTACAAAGAGTAACATTAAAAACCATAAAATGGGTAACAATGGTAATAGTTATAGCTACAATCTCCACTTAATTCCAGGAAAATCGCATTATTAGAAGTAGTTTTAAAAAATAAAATAAAAAAAGTCTTAAAAAAAAAATATTTTTTTAAAATTTATGCAAAAAGTCCTTACTTTGAATTTATGTCCTGACTAAACAAAGCGATGGATTTTCATTCTATGAACGGTTTTCTTTCTTCTAGGGTGTCTACTTAGCAAATACGGACATTTATTGTAAATAACTAAACATTTTATTAGCTCTCAAATGCGCGTCTAGGATCCAATGTGCTACGTCTCCAACTGATGGTGGTGGTACCTTTTCGAACCATTTGCTACGACGTACTAGATTTGGGCCGTATTCTCGTACCCATCTTCGCCAGAAATGATTTGCGAAGTTCTGGGTTTGATGCCACCTTTGCCGTAGATCGTGATCGTGTTCCACCAAAGGTTTATATCCGTCGGGAGAGCCAAGTAACAGGTGATTTGGCGTAAGCGCCTCATCATCAGCTGAATCTAGAGCCACAAAAGTCAAAGGACGAGAGTTTATTATAAATTCGATTTCCCATAAAGCACATCTTAAGGTTTCGTCGTTGAATTTAAACGCGGGACACATAGCGTAAAGGATAGATTTTACTGATCGTATTAGACGTTCCCATGCGCCACCCATATGTGGGGCCGCTGGAGGGTTAAATCGCCATTTTATTCCATCATGCTTAGAAAACACGCTGCGTAAATCAAGGTTTTGTTTTTCTTCACGGAGAATTTTTTCCACAGCTTTGAAGTTCGTCCCGATGTCAGTATATATTTCTTTCGGAGAGCCACGGCGACTGACGAAGTTTTGTATACACATGATGCACGAGCTAGTATCCAGGCTGTGAGCCACCTCAATATGAACTGCACGAACTGTCAAGCAGGTGAAGAGGACACCCCATCTTTTTTCTTTGCGCCTTCCAACAGTTGCATATAAGGGACCAAAAAAGTCGATTTCGACATAGGTAAATGGACGCTCGAAGCTGGAAAGTCTTGCTGGTGGTAAAGATGCCATTTGTGGTACTCGTGGAACTGCGGACTCGTTTTTACACCGTTGGCATTTACTACGAACTGTTTTGTAGAGAACTCTCAATTTAGGTATATAAAAAATGGATTTAATTTTGCATATGATAGCCTCGTGCATACAATGGTGGAAATTTTCGTGATAGTAACGGACCACAAGAATGGTAACGTAATGATTTTTTGGTAAAATTATTGCATAATTGCAACTCAGATTTTCAGCTCTTCCATTTGAACGCAGGACACCATTATCGTCAAGAAAAATATTTAGCTGCTTTAGACTGCTGTTTCTAGCGATTTGCTCTTTATTCTTGAGGCATCTTATTTCTTCAGAAAAATCGCTCCGTTGAGCATATTTAAACAAAATATTTTTAGCTTTCAGGATACACTCAAACTGCAAATCATTTTTGATTTCGTTGCTAAAGGCCACTGATTTCAATTTTTCCACGTATTCGAGAAATTTCGACAACGCTCGGTAGAGTCGCCTCCAGCATGAGAAGTATTCGATATTCATGGTAAAACTATCTGCTTTGCTAATATGTAAAAGGTGATTACGTACCTCTTCAGTGTTGACGATTCCCAAATCTGAACATTTTGGCCAAGTACTTTCATATTCTTTTAAAAATTGAGGACCTGTGAACCACATTTCATTATCGGCTGCACACACCTTCGTTGCAAAATCAGCTGGGTTTAATTTGGAAGGAACCCAATTCCATTGTGTTACGTTGGTTGATTCAAGGATTTCACCAACTCTATACTAAGGGTGTTCTTATTTTTTTATTTCGGATTTTTGTGTTGCACTGGGCAGAATTTTGTTCCTTTGTACTAAAAACTTAATAATAAAAAATTTGGAGTTAATCCGATAACTTTAAGTGGACGCGGAAACGACCTGAAATTTGAATAACGGATTACAAGGGGGAAAAATGACTTTTTACTCATTTTCTCAATTTTTTCGATATTTTAAGTTAAGTTTAAATTCAAATGGTTACAGAATTGTGATGTAGAGTACAATACCTTTGTAATAAGGCAATATAAACTAAAATCGGTTAAAAATCAGCCAAGTTATTACAACTGCCCCAGGCAACTAACGTGTGCCAGACCACTTGATCAAAGATTTCGAGTTCAATTTTTGAAATTGATTGAAATTATCTACTATAGCAACATTTTTTTTTTCTTTACTTGCCAATGTACTAAGGTAATAAGTATTTTTCATATTGTGTTATGCTAACTTGTTTTAATTAATGTTAAAAAGGTCCAAATTTTTCAGCCCTGTTTTCAAATCTCCAATTTTAAATTTTAATTTTTTTAAGCAAATAAAATTTAAAAAATCGACCATTGGACCATAGGATTTTGTTAAGCACATATATGGGAATAAAAATTACAAAAATTGTAGACATTCCTTTTTTCATTCGTCTAGTTTAGCGATTTTAATTAGGCGGATTTCGAGATAATAGTGATTTTGGTAACTTTTTTAGCTTTTACTTAAATTTTTTATTTTTTTTAACAAACTTCGTATTTTTTCTACCGAATTACTACAGATCAATATAGAATACTTCAATTCCTTTAATCAGGGCAAAATTGAGACATGAAAAATTGTCCCAGTTCAAGGTCAAAGGTCAAATTTTAGAAGAATTTGAATTTTTAAAGATTTACAGATTTTTCGAGCGGATATTAATGAAACTCCTAAATGTTATATTAATAAGATGCAAAAACTAATGGCTTATACAAATTCAGAACATTAACCCTTAAGTGCTGTTGGGGTCTATATGACCCTATGAAATAATATACTTATATTTTCTCCATTAAATAAAAAAAAAATTAGACCCCAATAGCACTTATGGGTTAATTTTCCGAATTTTAATAATAAGCCATTTATTTTTAGTCATATTAAAATAACATCAAGGAGTTTCATTAATATCCGCTCAAAAAAATTGCTAATCTTTAAAAATTCAAATTGTTCTCAAATTTGACCTTTGACCTTTAACTGGGTCAATTTTTCATATCTCAATTTTGCCCTGATTAAAGGAATTGAAGTAGTCTATATTATTCTGTAGTAATTCGGTAGAAAACATATGAACTTTGTTAAAAAAAAATAAAAAAATTAACTAAAAGCTAAAAAGTTACCAAAATCACTATTATCTCGAAATCCGCCGAAATAAAATCGCCAAACTAGCCGAATGAAAAAAGGAATGTCTACAATTTTTGTAATTTTTATTCCCTTATATGTGCTTAACAAAATCCTATGGTCCAATGGTCGATTTTTTAAATTTTATTTGCTTAAAAAAATCCACATCACAATTCTGTAACCATTTGAATTCAAACTTAACTCAAAATATCGAAAAAATTGAGAAAATGAGTAAAAAGTCATTTTTCCCCTTGAATCCGTTATTCAAACTTCAGGTCGTTTCCGCGTCCACTTAAAGTTATCGGAGTAACTTCAAATTTTTTATTATTAAGTTTTTAGTGCAAAGGAACAAAATTCTGCCCAGTGCCAAGCAATTAAAACATTTTAAATTTTTCCCTTACTGTTAAGAACACCCTTACTCTATACATAACGAACGGCTTTAAGTTTTTGGGGTCCATTGCGAGCCATTTTAAAACTGTTTTCGAATCGGACCAGAAAAATTTTTCAGTGCAGTTAAGACGTGTTGCATCTTCAATTTTTCCTGCCAAACGTGTACCAATTAAAGCAGCTTGAAGCTCAAGTCGTGGTATGGATACTGGTTTGAGAGGTGCGACTTTAGATTTTGCGGCTACAATACAGATGTCAACGTTATTTTTATGTTGGATACGAAAATAACAAACGGCAGCGTAGGCATTCTCGCCTGCGTCGACAAACGTATGCAGCTGGACACTGGATGTATTTTGAAGTAATTTGGAGTAGCATCTAGGAATGGTTATAGATGAAATTTTTGACAAATTTAAGAGCCACGACGACCATTTCTGCATGAGATCTTCAGTTAATTCTTCGTCCCACTTAATACCGGAGCGCCATATGTTTTGTAGTAGGATTTTCAGGCCAATATTGCAATGGGAGACTAGACCAAGTGGATCAAAGATAGACATCAGGACTTGAAGTAATTCCCTCTTGGTCGGGACCACATTTTCTTTAAAAACGTCTCTTTTTAGCCTCGAAAATCTAGAATTATACTGAAAAACGTCATTATTGGATTCCCAATACATACCAAGAATTTTTTCGATGGCTCCAAATGAATTTCCAGCAGCAGATCCGTCTTCACTTAGGTGTTGTCTGACTAGTTGCGAATTGGTAGCCCAGTTTCTCATATAAAAACCTCCGGCAGAATGAATCATTTTAACTTGAGTAGCTAATTCGAGGGCCTCTTCTTCGGAGTCAACACTGTCGATGAAGTCATCCATATAGTGATACGAGTCCACTGCTTTTACGGCACGAGGATACATATCGCGGAATTTTTGTGCATTTTTATTTCGCACAAAGTGAGCAATACACGGAGCGCAGCTGGTCCCAAAAGTCAGGGCCTTCATAACATATACGACTGGTTGTTGGTTTAAATCAGCGTTATTGAGCCACAGAAATCGTTGGGCATGCATATCTTCATCTTTCACGTTAATTCGATGAAACATTTCAGCAATGTCACCACAAATCCCAATTTGTCCCACGCGAAATTCAATTAAAATGTTGAAAAGGGATGTAAGCAAATCGGGGCCACTCATTAAAAAATCATTTAGGCACTTTTCTTTGGATTTGGCTGCTGCGTCCCACACTAGACGAACTTTTCCTGGTTTATTGGGATTATGAGCCACAAAAATTGGAAGATACCATGTACGACCTGGATACATAAACATTTCTGAGTCCAACACCTTTCTAGCGTAGCCTTTATTTAAAAGTTTGTCGATTTCCTCCTGCATGGTCTGCTGTACACTGAAAGAATTATTGTTCATTATATCTATGAACAAATTTCATAAAACCAAATTCATAGATTCTATGAAATAATTCATTGGCTGAATGAATATTCATTAGTATTTTGAAATATTTCATAGAATTTTATTCATAGATTTTATTAAATTCATAGAAAAAATTCATAGAATTTATGAATGTCATTCATAGAAGAAAATGCAATCAATATGCCTTTTAATTCTTTTAATAATTAAAATAATGTTACAATAATTAAAATAGTTGAATAAATTTATAAAAAAAATAAAAAAAAAATAAAAAAAACATTAAAAAAAAATATCATTGCGGCCCTGACCGGGGTTCGAACCCAAGACCTACCGGCTGAAGTGGTAATTGTCGACGCCTTAGCTATCAGCGCCACCAAAGAAGAAAAATCTGGCCAACTAACGCATGGTTTTATAACGCTTCATTTTTGTAAATACACAAAATATTTGTTTTCTACAAACACACACACACAGGTTTTGGCAGAGCATTGTGACAGAGCATAGACACAAACTCAATATATTAATCAAAATTCATTTTAAGTGTTGTTACTTGTTTATATAATTTAGCTCAGTGGCTAGAGACTATGCTTTACGAACAACAGGTTCTCTGTTCGAATCTCGGTGGGGATAAGTTAAAATAAAAAAACATATAAATTTTTAAAAATAGAAAATTGTAAATAAATAAAATAATAAAAATAAATAAAAATAAAATATAAAAAAATAAAATTAAAATAAAAAAATAAATAAAAATAGAATTGAATAATAATTTTTTTTCCATAGCCTATGAACTTTTTCATAGGTTTCTGGTTTCTATGAATTTGATTCATAGATTCTATGAAGGGCATCATTGGCTCACTTCTAATGATTTTTTTCATAGAATCAATGTACGTTTTCATAGCCGTAATGAACAAAATTCTTTCAGTGTAGTTGGGGATCCTTTTTAAACTTCTTTTGAAGACACTTAAGACGATGGCACGCAACGCTGTAACTTTCGGGCAACTGTAGATTATTATCTCTCCAAAGCAAATTTACCTCATATTGTTGATTTTTCATTTCTAGGCCATTTTCTAGGATTTCTAGGGCTTTTTTGTTTTCGGACGACATTATATTTTTCTCTTGAACCACTTCCAATGAAAAATAACTTTTTACCTCTTCATGTAGCATTTTGTAGCGATCTCCACACTCACACGAATGAATATTTAATGAAGATGAGACACCCGTACCGGTGCCGCTACCCTGCAAGGTCCACCCTAAACGTGTTTTCGATGCGATCGGCTGATCTCGTTTACCTTCTCGTATTTTTAAAGGCACTGCCACATTCCAGTTATTAAGCCCGATTAAAATCATAGGTTTAACGTTGTTATACGATTGGATGGGCAACCCTTTAAGGTATGGGTTGTTTTTACAAATTTGCTCGAAGTTCATCGATTGCGTTGGCAGGTCAAGGTTATAAACGGTATGCACATTATGAAGGGCAAATCGTGTGTCACTTTGGAGCCCGGATACTTCTACGGTTAATTTGACGGATTTATCATCTGATCGGGTAGTACCCCCGGTCCAACACATTTCAAGCGGCTCATTTTTACCTTCAACGCCCAAAGTATCGAAAAATTGTTTTTCCATTAACGTCATCGTCGAGCCTTCATCCAAAAATGCATACGTGTTCACAGAGCCACCCTTATAGTAGACACAAATTGGCACGATTCTGAAACACTGTTTTCCTTCTTCAATTTCACTATGTACATTCACATTTCCGCTGCGTTCTGTCGCTGGCGTTGGGAGTACGTATTTATGTAATAAGGGGTGATGTTTCGCCGTACATCTACTAATACCACATGATTTATTTGAAAAACATTTGCGCCGGTGAAAATTTAAGCACTTACGGCATAAGTTGTTATCTTTTACTAAATTCCATTTTTCATCTAAAGTTAATGATTGAAAC
The DNA here is from genome assembly GCA_963921195.1 of Pegoplata infirma. Lineage (NCBI taxonomy): Eukaryota > Metazoa > Arthropoda > Insecta > Diptera > Anthomyiidae > Pegoplata > Pegoplata infirma. Next base: position 101,327,456 of record OY992537.1, read on the forward strand.
TCACCACAATTTTGGATTTTATGGGCCTCACTTTTGCATGAAAAACAAACTGGTTTGTATGCATGATTTTGTTGATGAATATTTACCGATGCGCCCTTTTTAATGGCAACAGGAGACACAACTTGGCTAACGGCGGCAGCTATGGAATAAATCCAATCACTAAATTCTTTTACCACAGGGACCTTTTCATTTTTTTTATACATAGCCCAATTGAGTTTATGGTTACTTGGTAATTTGTCCAATAAAGTTTTAACCAGCATCGGATTATTCAAATAAGCCACCATATTACACGCCTCCATTGTTGAACAAATATTTCGTATATATACCTTCAAGCTTATCTTTCAAGGGAGGAATTTTTGTTGCCTTCTCTATCATGGTGTCGAGTATATGTTCTGGTCGGCCAAAACACATTTCAAGTGTTTCAATTATTTCACCTACCATTGATGGAATTAGCAGCTTACTTTTCACAAGCTCTTTGGCACGCCCACGGAGACACGATTGTAAACGCATTAAATTTTCAGCATCACTGTAACCTGCTATCTCGGTGCTATTTTTATAGTTGCTGATGAACAGCGGCCAGTCCTCTGGGTTTCCATCGAAATTTGGTAATTCCTTAGGTATTACCTGTCTAGCGGCAATTTGTGTAGATGTTGGCTGGGTGGACGAAAAACTGCTCAGAAAAGAACCCGTAGCTTGACTTTCATCGCCTCGTAAAAGTATTTTGTATTTCATTTCTAAATACTTTCTTTGAAGATCTTTTTCTTCTTCCAGCATTTGCAATTGTAGCTGTATTTGAGATGGCATATTACACGCTGTTGTATTTGGACCACTAGCGTTTTCAAAATGAAGTTGCATATTTACACCATTTTGTTTTGTTGTTGTTGTTGGCGTCGTATTAATGGAGCCACGATTACCTTCATCTTGGCGTGCTTTTGGATATGCACCTTTGTCGTGGCCGCCATTGGTTTGACTTGTTGGTGGTTGTATATTAGCGGACGATGGGCCTGCCCCATTTGAATTGATTGGGCCAGGAATCTGGTTTTTAGGTGATGAGGATCCTTGGGCACCAACGGAAAAATCGCCTGTTGTATTTACCGGCATTATATTTTCTGCTGAGCTGCGACTATTCTGTAGGGTAACAGGTTGTTCAATACCACATGAACAACTCCAGCTTATATTGGCAACGTCACTGTTTACGCCTACGCACTCAAAATGGAACCACTTATCACACGTATCACATTGCACCATACGTTCGGTGTCTTTAGATTTACATTTATTACAATTATAGTCGGTTTCCGACATTATTTTGTCATTAATTTGAACCACTATATTTTTTTTATTTTTTAAATTTATCTAAAAACACTCGCTTTTTTATTAAACACCACGATTTAGTTTTTTATTTTTATAATTGTTTTTTTTTTTTTTTATAATCACGATAAATTGTTTTAAAGAAATGTTGAGTTCATTTAAATAAAAACAAATTTTTAATAGTTTTAATATTCAATTCAATTTATTTTCTCCTTGAATATTCCGTTTATTCGGGACACTTTAAAACAATTTGTTTCTTTGCTTCTAAAATATGAACTAAAGAACTGTTTGACATTTTTTCCTTTTAAATGATTTACAAAGAATTTACACTACCGTTATACAGCAATAAAAACCAATAGGACAAAAGTAAATACAAATTTAAAACAGTAAATAAGTTTGGATATTTATGTACATGTGTATGTGAATATAAAACAGAATATAAGAGAAATAAAATTAAGAAAAAAAATATACAGTGGCGGCGGTAACATAATTTTTACGTCTTAACATTTCTTCGGAACAAAGTAATACCTTATCTCCAATTTCTAAGAGGCTCCCACACAAAACGGCATTTTTTAAAATATGCTCCAACCGCTCTAACTTCCCTAAGAGTGCCCTTAGAGCAATCAAATGTATGACCGACCCGCAATAGTTTTTTAGTCCAAACATTTTCTCTAAACACACCTACCCTCTATCTTTAACTGTTAAGGCTGTCCCCATACAATTTTTTTTATTTTTTGTAAATTTGTTTAAATAAATCAGCTTGTACCGGTCCAATGTTGCGTCCGAGAGGGGTTGCGTCCGAGAGGGGTTTTATATAAAACTTAAAATATAAAATTACTCAGCAAAAAATAAACGAAGTGGTTCAAAAAGAATTAGTGGTTTCACTACATACAAAGTAGCGATAGGTGCCGAACTTCATATTCCGTAGGAAGTACTTTTAAAATCACTTCCAAAAATGCTACAAAATAACAATAAAAACATCTTTCACCAGTTCTTTGCTTAATGATTTTGAAGTACCTTTTTCATATGTTCTTAAAAATCAAATCACCACAACATATGAACTTCTTTTTCAACTGAAACAATTAGAATGAGGGTGATACACGAAGTATGCAATTTTTTCTACGTCTAGCTTCAAATAGATTTAGGTTTTGCAAAAATGGTGACAAAATTTGGTAATGGCATTTCATTTCTCTTTATTTAGAGCTTAAAAAATCGAAAAGACGAAAATCGATTATTGATAAATTTTTCAAATTAAATAAATACATTTACGAACTAAAGCGGATGTTGCTGCATCACATTATTAAAGATTGTTTAAACTTTTTAGAAAATTGAGGTATAGGCTTGTGGTCAAAACAAACTTGTGAATCAATTCGCCGTGAATTTTTATAGTTTTGTAATCTCTATAATTACTCCTTTTTTAATTCGAAGTATACACGTTAGATTATCAATGAAATTAATTTTTCTATCACGTAAGGTTTTTAAGATATTCGCGGTATACAATTGAAATATTTGGGTCTCCTCTGTAACGTATTCTTAAGTTGCTCAAACAGAATAGAACCCGATTTAGTAAAAATAAGACATCTTTATTCCAAATCTGGCATCAAAATTTTTCTATCGCGTACTGTTTTTGAAATATTGGCGTTTGAAAAACTCAAACTCTACTGTTACGCACTTATATTCTTTATAAATCACACTAAAATTTTCTAACGCGAATATCTCAAAAACAGAACATGCTTGAAACTTGTGGATTGCAGTTTTGGAATCAGGAGGTGCATTTTATATGAAATCAAGTCCTATTTCGTGGAAGCAACGTAAGAATACGTAACAGTGGACCCCTAAAAATGTTTTTTTTACTTTTTAACAGCGAATATCTAAAAAACGGTACGTGCTAGAAAAATTTGGACGGTAGATTTGGAAGCAGGAGACCAAAATCTATAAGGACTAGTTAGAAATTTCACTGAAAGGTTTTTGCTGTCGAACAGTGTTTTTAGTGTAAATATTTCAAAAAAATACTCTTTCAATCAATCATACAAAAATAAGTGAAAAAAGAACTTCTAATTTAGAAGTTCTAAATCATTAATTAAAAATGACATAATCACACCCAAAATGCCAAGAAATATGTACTTCTAAAGAAGTGATGAAAAAAGTGCTTCCAAAAGGTCACGTTATATTAACATCCGGATCACTACTTCAGAAGTTGTGATAAAAACACTAGTGATATATCTTATACTTAAGTGTCAATCTTTCGCCACTGAAAAGTGGCGATAAAAAGAACATACTTTGTGTGTCACGCCCATATTAAATTCATCAATGTTTCAGTTGAAGAAGAAGTACATCTGGTTCATAAGTTGTGGTGAATTTTGTAGTGAATGGTAAGCTCTTTTTCTGCTGGGTATATTTTGATAAAATTTCAAACATGCTTTCCCTTTAAATATATTTAACACTTTTTGAATAAAAAACCATGTGTTTTGGTCAAAGACACATGATTTCATTTGTACACCATTTCCGCATAAGTTTCAGAAAATACTAATTATATTATAAAAAATATCCAATCATAGCAGGGAGTCAACTGATTTTCAGAATTAGTCAATTGTATTTAAGATTTTCCAATTGTATTCAGAAATAGTCAATTGTATTTCTGATTTTGCAATTTGTATTTCAGAAATAGTCAAATGTGCTTCATCTTTATTCTGCTTAAATCAGCTCTAAAAAGATAAATGAATTTACTTCATCTTTATAGCGATTTTTTCAGCGCTCTAAAGAGATGTGAATTCGGAGCATCTTAAGAGCGCTTTTTCGGTGTATCCAACTAGCGCTCTAAAGTGTGACATCGCCTTAGAAAATCATGCATGAATTCGGCAGGTTTGGATGCACTCCTTGACTCGAGTTTCCTTTCCAAAAGCTGCTGCCAGTTCAGCAAAATTTCTGCTGGGTATAGACTCGAAATCGTGAATGAGTTTCTGATAGTTATATTATATTTTACATTATATCGTCAACTAAAATGCAAAACGTCCTAACTAACAAAAAATTCAAAATCGGTATTTTGATTGATTCTGGTGTATTTTATTAACCTACACATCCCCACAAAAAATCACGGCCATATAATAAAAATTAACGATTTTATAGTCAAAAGCTAAAAACATATGAATTGCGAAATCGCCAATGAACGTAACTAGAAATACATTTTTATTTAATTTTGTAATTAATTTTGATACAAATTACCAAAACGTACGTCCTCACAAAATTTTAGCCCAATTTAATCAAAACCAACAAAGTTATTAACAAATTTTATTTAATACTGCTTTTTGCTTCTCCTGTAAAATTATTAAATGTTATTGAGGACCTTTTGCATTTTAGGTGACGATATATACTATTAAATAACAAAAATAAAATTTAAGATTTTTAAAAAAGTTTGCCTTGTAGTAATTATTAAATTAATTAAAAAAATAAAAATTGGAAAATTTTCAGAAGAAGTTCAGAATTTTTTAAATTTAATCTTAAACTTTATTTAAAAAAAAAACATGCCACAATTTTATATTTTTTGCATGTTAAAAAAAGTAAAGGTGTATCTATCTGTTCTGAAATTTTTAGAGATATTTTTTGCCTTGTTGTCGAGAAAATAAATGTTGAACATTGCACTGTGCTTATATTTTACAACAATGGAGTATTTTATGAATGCGTATGATTAATATTAATTCTTAAGAAACGTTTAAAATAGCGATGTGAGCGATGTGATCATGGGTGAGTTTTTTTTTGACAATTACGTTCGCTCATGAAGTAAACATTTCAATCACTCGCGATTTTATATTTTACTCACGCTCAGTCACTCTCACGTGGGTATCGTGCCCTTGACTAAATTTTTGTTCTACTCACATGAGCGAGCATTAACGTGAGGAAATGAAAAATCGTGCGTGATTAAAATGTTTCCTTCGTGAGCGTGCGTGATCGCACAAAAAAAAAAAACTCACACACGATCACATCGCTATTTTCAATGTTTCTTAAGAGTTAAAATTAATCATACGCATACGTAAAAGAACCCATCATTGTAAAACGATCCCATCTCTATTTAAAATGTTTCATAAGAATTAATATTACGCATACGCATTTTTTTTTTCAAAAAAAAATGTTAAAAAGAATATTTGAATGTCCTTTTTTCCTAACAAGCACACCATTGATTTCAAAAAACAAATGTTTGCATTAAAGTTTAGATTGTCGTTTTGACCCTGTTAAAATTTTAGAGAGGTGTTTTTTCGCATTATTGAGTAATGAATTTTAAAAGTTTATAAGAGTGTTAAAAAGAACATTCTTAACTTTAATAAAAATTTCTATGAAGTTTATACTCTTGTCAAACCATTAAATTATGATAATGTTTTGCTTTGTAAATTGGTATTTTTCCCAATAGAAAATTTTTCTAGAAGAAACAACGCTATATTAATTTGTCATCCCATGCAAACAGCATTAAATTACACTGTGCTACAGTGAAAAAATACTTCTGATGTGACATAGTATAGGTTGTTGGTCTTGTCAAGTAGATCACAAACATGACCATTAAACTTGCCAGAAACCCTCAAATTTTAGAGTTATTGTCAAAAAAACGTTTTTTTGGGACTTTTCTCACTAAATCTTGTGTAATTCAGAAAATTTTCAATCGATTTTAAATTTTTAAACTGTTTTGAATAGAAAAAAGATAGGGCTTTCCATGTGTGTGAATTAGTCAATACGTAAAAGAAAGATCTCTATTGATTTTTTCTATAAAATCAAATTTTTTTGTTATTTTTTTAAAAAATTTTTCGAGTTTATCGATTTTTTTCTGCTATAGTTCGTTTAACAACCTTTATATTTATGAGCGTTTTTTTAAAGAAAATTTAATTCTAGATACGATAAGCTTTATCCTGAAAAAATCGGATAATAATTGACAGAGTTGTGATAATTTTTCTAAAAATGAAAATAATGATTTTGCAGGAAATCGCCGTTCAAACAACCCAGGCAAAAAAATAAATTTATCATAAATGGTCACGTACAATATTTTTAAAGGTTTTTGGTGCGCTGAATCCGAATCTGGCCTTTAAACTGCTCTATCTCGTCAGGTTTTTGAGATATTTAACATAAATTGATACATCAAAAACTTAATAAAACGCAATTTCAAGGTCAAATTCGAATTCAGGAGGTCAAAAACCTTTAAAATAATGATACGCGATCTCTCAGTATGTTCGTTTTTTTTTTTTTTTGCCTGGGTTATCCGCACGGCAATTTCATACAAAATCTTAATTTTCTTTTTTAGAAAAATTATCACAACTCTGTCAATTGTTATCCGATTTTTTTGGCATAAAACTCATCGTATTCACAATTAAATTTTCTTTAGGAATACGTTTATTAATATAAATGTTGTTAAACAAACTATAGCAGAAAAAAATCGATAAACTCAAAAAATTTTGAAAAAATAACAAAAAATTTGATATTGTTGCAAAATCAATTTATATTTTTCTTATATGTATAGACCAATTCACACACATGAAAAGCACTATCCTTCTTCTATCCAAAACAGTTGACAAATTTAAAATCGATTGAAAAATGTTTAAGTTACACGTGGTTTAGTGAGAAAAGTCCCAAAAAAACGTTTTTTTTTTGACAATAACTTTAAAATTTAAGGGTGTCTGGCAAGTTTGATGGGCATTTTTGTGATCTTTTTGACGAGACCTACAACCTTAACTACCTCATTTTAAGAGTATATTCGATTTTGTGTTTTTTGTAGCACAGTGTAATTAACTGATTTAGTAATTTTAGGCTGACAGAAGTAGGGTGTGAGGAAGAACAAACTCTTCAATAATTATATGACTTTTTTATGAAAACAGTAATTCTTATTTCCTTTTTTGTTAATCGTTAGCTTATATAGTCAAAACTAAGGTGGCGTCCTGTATCTTTTTCAAAATAAGACACCAGCCTAAAAACATTATCATATTAAAAATGTTGATTTTTGAAATCCATGATGTCATTGCCTGGAAAATAGGATATTCCAGTATTGTTTTCAAACATTTTTGTAAAAATTGTTTTAAAATTTTTTAGTTAACAAATTTTAGATCTCCATAATTTTATCAACAATATTGTCACAGATAGTTTTTACGTACAATTTACAGTTTCCGAGAAAAAAAGACACAAAAAAACTGTCTAGAGCCAACTATTTGATTTTTTCAAAATTTTTGCAAAAAATCAATTATTGGGCTCTCCAACAAATTTTGAAAGTTGATTGCTCGACAACGCGAAAAAACGCCTCTTTGAAATTTTTTGTTAATTTTTTTTTTTAAATCTTCATAATTTTATCTACAATATTGTTTTTATAAGTTTTTTCGTACGACTTACGGTTTTCGAGTATAAAAATGGTAAATAAATGTCTACACTCAAAATAAATTCTCTGTCCAATCAGCAGAAAAATCTGCTAAAAATACACCCATTTTGAGCCATATGAGAAATCTGCTGATTTTAGCAGACACGGTTTGCTAAATATCTGTCATAAGAGGTGAATAAATTTAACAAAAAAAAAAAAAAAAAAACATTCGCCGCCAGCCAGCATCGAACTCGCCACCTTCCGATTTGAAAGTACACTTCTTAACCACTAGGCTACGGAAGCTTATACTTTTATCTGGCGTTTTAGTTATTAAACATGTGTGTTGTTCGACAGCAGAGAAATCTGATTTTAGCAGAAATATCTGCTGATTTTAGCAGACAAATCTGCTGATTTCAGCAGAGCAATCTGCTGACAATCTGTTCTGCTTTTTTTTTATATAAAAAATTTTTTTGAAAAAATAATGAAATTCAGCAAACAAAATCAGTATAAACATAGTAAAATGTCTGTTATTTTCTTTAACTGAATGACAGAGATTTTACTAAAAATATCCTTCTCAGCAGAACAATCTGCTAAAAGATTGCTAATTTAAATTGAAAGACGTTTTACAGATTTTTTGACAGAGTTTTTCTTCTGAGTGTAGAAGTCAATATGTATTGCCAAAAAAGGCGCTTTTTTAAACGCCCATATCTTCCAAAGTATTGATCCAAAAAAATATGTTTTTTAATCATTTACGAAGCTTTATCAAATAACCAAAAAAATTAACAAAATTGGTGATCCTCCAGTTAAATTTTCCATGGACTTGCCCATCAGCTATTTAAAGTTATCGCTTTATTGCCTGAATTGAAAATTTTCAATCAAACTTATAAAAATTTCCCTGGTTACGTCATATAACTAAATCTTTTTTTCCCACTATTGAAATAAACACAAACAAAATGTACGTATATTATAGCTTTTATAGTTTGTGTTTAAGGTTGTATGTGTGTGTTGTGTTGTTGTTTTTATCGTTTTGTTACTTAAATTCTCCATTATTTTTTCTCTACTCACCAATTAGCAAGTTAACTCCTTCGGTAAGGTCCTTATCATATAGTGTTACCAACTTTCTGCCATCCACTATAAGTGGCGTTATATCCAACAGTATACCTTCGGTAACATCACAATGTTCATGTCCGGAACGTGTTACTTGATACACCTGAGTGTTGTGTGCACTACATTCACAAACACACATACACAAAGGCATAAATATGAAAAGAACAAAAAAACATTAACATCATCACCAGCACCAGCAGCAAAATCGGCAGCAGTTAGAAAACCATCATATAGAGGAGATGAAAAATAAAAGAAACAAACAGAAAAAAAAAATTCAATGTTGAAAAAAATTGTACATTAAATAGGTGGTAGCAACAGCAAAACAAATCAGTGTAATAGGAAAATGAAACAGAAAAACATTGCATAAAAAACAAGTAGAAAAGTGAAATTCGACTTGGCCGAATCTATGAACACCCTCCACAATGATATTTTTAAGTGATAGTAAATTTCTAACGTGAAAAAATTTTGATTATAAATATTTTATTTTGTGTAAAACAACTTTTTTAGTAATTTTTGAAAAAAAAAAAATACAAATTTTTTTTTGAGTGTAAAATTTTTTTGGAGTGTAAAATTTTTTTGAGTGTAAAATTTTTTTCGAGTGTAAAATTTTTATGTTTTTAGTTTTAAAAATATTTTGGAGTGACAAAAATACGTTGTAAATTTTTTTTTGATCTACCAATGTTTTTAAAACATGTTTAACGGATTTTCAACACGTGAATTTAAGGTGAAACTAATCTGAAATTCACGGTTTTGCTAATAAATGTTGAACCACGCGACCGATTTAGCTTGAATTTAACTCGAACCAGGCCAGGGGAATATCAAATACATATGGCAAGCTTCAGCATCCTCAGAATTGCTTTTCGAAAGTTAGCGAGTTTTTTATCTCATAAATTCACGAAAAACCCTTGCCGAAATTCAGTCTTTTGCTCATAACTTTTGAACCACTGGCTAGGTAAATGATCAACATATATGCCAAATTTCAGGAGCCTCCGTAAAGTCTTTAAAAAGTTGACGTGTTTTCAACAGACGGACGGACATCACTAGATCGTCTTAAAATCGATCGAAGATCATGAATATATGTACTTTATGGGGTCCTACACCAATATTTCGAGTTGTTACAAAAGGAATGACAAACTTTTATATACCCTTTATCACTAGAGTGGAGGGTACAAAAAAACATTGCATAAAAAAATGTTACACGATATATAGGGAATTGTTTAAAGTTTTTTTTAAATATTTTAGTAAATTTTATGCTAGAAAGAATTTTTTTGTTTAAAAAAAAAAAAGAAATACAGCATTTTGGTGTTTTTTGTTAAGTATATTTTTTGTGTTAGACGTATGAGAACTTTTTATAATTTAAAATATTAATCATACGCATCGATACACAGTTGAGCCAAAAATGATTAAATTGTGCAAGAATTTATTTAGGTATTTATGAATATATTTCCCAGAACAATTAGTGGTTGACTACATAGTTGCTACGAAGTCATGACCTTGATAATCCAAGAATTCACAAAAAGAGAATTAAAAAATTTAAACATTTATTAACAAATGTCTAAGACAATTTTTTCACATCCACTGGCCAAACAGAATTTCCAATGAAGCCCTGCTCCAAAGGGCAAGCTCCTTGCCAGTTCACAAAGAGATTCGCAAACGAAAGTGGACGTGAATAGGTCATATATTGCTAAGACCACAAACAGAAATTGCCAGAACTGCCCTAGATTGGAAGTCTCAAGGACAACGCCGCCAAGGTAGACAACATAACACCTGGGTTCGATGTCTTAAACAAGAATGTTTACTAGCTTGTGTATCCTGGAATTAAAAACAATTGCCAGAGATAGAATCAGATGGAGGGAATTCGTTGACGTCCTATGTTCATTCTGAACTTTATTTAAGTACTTGCAGTTTTCAGAAATGTATTTCTATTGAAATTTAAATAAATAAAGGACATATGAGGCATTCCACACCAAATGTCCAGCGAAAAAAAAAACATGTGTACCGTAAACTTCTGAATAGGTTGTTTGGATAGCCCTATATGGAACTAAAAAAATTGCGTTTTTGTTTTTTTTTAATTTTCAAAAACTGGGCTTAGGAGGCGTGGTCAAATATTGGAAAAATTTTCAAATTTTTGCCGACTTGCATTGATTAAAGATTTATCACATTAAAAGGGAATGCACCAGAATCTCAAAAATTTAAATTTTTATATAGTTTTGTATAGGCTATCGATTAATTTTTTTTTTGAAAAATGTTCAGAACCCGTTCTGAAACTTTCCATTTTAAAAAAAAAGTCAATTTATCAAAAATCTGGTCACTTTTTTTTCATTTTTTAAGGTTTAGATGTTTGTTTATCCACGCAAAAAATTCAGACACGCGTTTTTCGTTTTTTTCGAGAAAATCGCATTTGAATTTTAAATTTCATAACAATTTTGTAATTTGCTTGTATTTTCTTTTTTTCGCCACAAATTTTAAAATTTTTCCAATATTTGACCACACCTCCTAAGCCCAGTTTTTGAAAAATTGAAAAACCAAAAACGCAATTTTCTAAATTTCATATAGGGCTATTCATACAACCTATTCAGAAGTTTACAGTACACGTGTTTTTTTCGCTCGACATTTGGTGTGGAATGCCTCATATGTCCCATTGAAAAATTTTTGGGTTTTTTTTTGTTAAAAAAAAATTCTTAAATTTTTTGCTATAGAAAAATTTTCAGATTTTTTCTATCGAAAACGTCTCAGATTTTTTCTAAAGAACATTTTTTAGATTTTTTGTACAGAAATTTTTTTAAAATTTTTTGCTATAGAAAAATTTAAAAATTTTTCTATCAAAAAATTCTCAGATTTTTCTATCAAAAAAGCCTCAGATTTTTCCTACAGAACAATTTTGAAATTGTTCTATAGGTAAAATCTGAAACTTTTTGCTTAAAAAAAAAATTTTAAATTTTTCCTTTAGAAAAACTCTCAGATTTTTCCTATTGTGGGACTCCTGTATTTATGAAGTCCCATCTCTGTAATTTTTATAAAATACTTGTTAATATTTGTTTAAATTTTGGAAAACAATTTATTTTTGATTTAAGTATTTTTTGTAAATTGAAAGTTTAAAATAAATAAAATAAGAATAATTTTGAATTCGAAAAGACACGTGTCGTCTTATTGGCGACCAACAGAAAAAATTAAAAAAAAAATATTTGTTGTTTTTCCTGTATATCCTTGTGTCGAGAATACTTTTAAAACTCAAAATACTCACATCCCCTTATTGTGGGACTCCTGTATTTATGAAGTCTCATCTCTGTAATCTTTATAAAATACTTGTTACTATTTGTTTAAATTTTGGAAAACAATTTATCTTTGATTTTAGTATTTTTTGTAAATTGAAAGTGGAAAATAAATAAAATAAGAATAGTTTTGAATTCGAAAAGATACGTATCGTCTTATTCTATAGAAAAATTCTCAGATTTTTTCCTATAGAATTTTTGCTTTCAAAAAAATTCTCAGATGTTTCCTATAAAATAATTCTCAGATTATGCTTAAAGAAAAATTCTTAAATACTTAAACTTTGGGTGTTAATACTTCGAAAAGGAAGCGAGATATTAAAAAATGACTCTTGCCCAAAATAGTCCTTCGAAAAATGCACTAAAATTCTCTACTCAAAATAACGAGGTTTTATAAGAAAAAATTGGAATCCTTTCTTTAAAATCCGAAATATTAACCATGCTTTAAGGAAAACGTATGTTGCTTGTAAAAAGCGTTGAAGTATATTTATTTAAAAAAATCTAATCCTGGGGACCGCCCCGCCCCCTGTCTACGACATAGCTTAAAAGATAATATCCCTAATGTATATAAAAATATCATACTAAATATAAATAGGATACCTTTGCGGTTATTACTTTCCCAATACAGCACTTCTCTTTTAATAACGCAAAAGTAATTTTTACCTTTACCACACATTTTCGATGAAAATAATCCTTTTTTTTAAACCATAAAAAAAGAATCTTAAGCTTTATCGTTTTGTACTAATAAAACAACATGTCTAATATAAGTGTTTAAATATCCTTGTTAAAAACTATGTTGTTGTACAAATTAAAATGACACATATCAACAAGGGAATAAGTAAAGCGTATAAAATGGCTAAATTGACAAACAAAAATCCCTTAAAGCATGGCAAACATCCTGTACTCGAGCATATGGGTGTATGAGACAAATAAAGTAAACAAAAAAAAAAAAAACAAAAAAAAAAATACAAAAAATCTCTGGATCCCAGAGGTACCTACATCATATATATGGGGCAAAACGCGTCAACGGTCCACACCCAAAAACAAATGTCGTCCGATTCAAGTATAATTTTGGCAAAATATTAGGTTAATGATAGGTAGTATAAATTACAAATATAAAATTTGTTGTTGAAATATTGGCAGAGTTGCAGGGTTGGGAAGTTTTGATGTTTTTGAAAAGAATATATTTTGGTGAATTTTAATTAACACTTTGATGAAACAAAAATTATAATTTAAAAAACTAATTTTAAAGTATTTTTGATGGCCTTTAAAATGGCATTTGTGGTTTTTTTGAAAAAAATAAATTTGACCTTAAAATTAAAGGTCAAAATATTAAATTGTAATTATCTTATAAGGGTCGCACTTTTAAATTTTTTTCACTAAGCCCATTAAAAAGCTTGACATTTTTTTTAATTTCGGTTTTTTAAAAAAAAATGGTATGTATGATACTTTATGAGAAATCAATTTTTTAGGAGTATATAACACTCAAATTGTACTGAAATCGCTTTAATCTGCATATAATAACAACAACAAAAATCAATGCTTAGATAAAGTGTGCGTTGTAAACACACACAACAAACGTTGCACGCATAAAAAATAAAGAAATCAGTACAGTTTGGGTGTTATGTACTCGTAAAAAAATTGATTTCTCATAAAGTATCATACATACCATTTTTTTTTAAAAAACCGAAATTAAAAAAAATTTCAACCTTTCTAGTGGGCTTAGTGAAAAAAATCTAAAAGTGCGACCCTTATAAGATAATTACAATTTAATATTTTGACCTCGAATTTTAAGGTCAAATTTATTTTTTTCAAAAAAAACACAAATGCAATTTTAAAGGCCGTCAAAAATACTTTAAAAGTCGTTTTTAAAATTATAATTTTTGTTTCATCAAAATGTTAATTAAAATTCACCAAAATATGTTCTTTTCAAAAACATCAAAACTTTCCAACCCTGTAACTCTGCTAATATTTCATCAAAAAATTTTATATTTGTAATTTAGAATACCTATCATTAACCTACTATTTTACCAAAATTATACTTGAATTGGACAACATTTGTTTTTTGGTGTGGACCTTTGACGCGTTTTGCCCCATATATGAATTCTATTTTTAGTCATATTTGAAGTAAGAATCAGTAATTTTTAAGCCCGTATATAAAATGTCTTTGGATTTACTACGTGTGCTTTTAATTGATGAACTTTACACGCAGAAAAATATAGGGCAAACTGTCATATTCGGAATTGTCATCTTAGATTTTAATCTTCTTATATATCGTCGAACTATATTCAATAAATGCCAACTCGAAAAAGCTTACTGTTCAGGAGAGCTAAAAAACTAGTTATTTCGCATATTATTGCAAAAATAAACAATGTACCTTCCACAAGATAGTTTAAATATTCTAAACAATTTTTACCTATGCAAAAATTGTCATATTTTGCACTTGTTTGCGTATTTTTCAGAGATGGCATTTATTACTATATCAAAAAACAAATATTTTTTTAGAGTTGGCATATTTTGTCGGAAAATAAAAATACATTTTTTTTTGAAAAATTTAAAAAATTTTTTTTTTTTTGGTTTTTGTTATCCTTAGTACGGTAATTGCAAAAACTGAACAAAAAATTAAAAATCTTTGCATATTTTTAAAAGTTACTAGCTCCGAAAGCCATTTAATCTCAGGGTGATCAACTTTGGCACTCTGTAACTCACGCTGTATTGCAATAGGGTCACTCCAAACTAGCTATTTTGAAAGCTTATATCATTGACTTTATTTGCCCCATTCATAATGTTTCAATCTGATAAATAGTTTGAAAGTTACATAAACATAAGCAATTTTTTTTTTGCAAACACTATTTACCGATATTTTCAAAATGGCAATGTCTCGAGAACCAGTCATTAGATATGAAAATCTTTACAAGATTCGTGTTTAGCATGGCAAATGCAATAAGATATGTGATCTAATTTTTTTTAAAAAATTTTTTGAAAAATTTTTGGAAATTTACAGTGGGAGTTGGCATTTATTTCCAACAAAAAAATATGTACTTTGAGTTAGCAGAATAACAAAAATGGATGTAAAACGACAACAAATTAGTTTTTTGCTCTGAAATTTTTATGGCAGATAGGTATTACATAGGGGAGCTATTTGCCATCGGAAACTCATTTCCGTCAAATTTGAGTTGGCATATTTTGAATATAGGTTCACGATATATAAAAGAGTAAAGTGACTGACTGAATGACTCATCATCGCCCAGCCCAAACCGCTAAAGCTAGAGACTTGAAATGGACAGTAGGTTCACCTCCCGGAATATAGATCAACTAAGGCTGGATTTTTGCCAATGTTGATTCTATGGGGGTAAAAAGGGTAAAAAACTGTACTTTTGGTACTTTTTATATCTCCTGAAATAATGGTCACAGAGACTAGATTTTTGCCAATGATGATTCTAAGGGGGTCAAAAGGGTAAAAAACTGTACTCTTGGTACTTTTTACATTTCCTTAAATAATGGTACTAGAAATTTGAAATTTGGAATGTAAGTTCAGCTCCCGGAACATAGATCCACTAAGGCTGGATTTTTGCCAATGTTGATTCTAAGGGGGTAAAAAGGGTAAAAAACTGTACTTTTGGTACCTTTTATATTTCCTTAAATAATGGTCCTAGAAACTTGAAATTTGGAATGTAAGTTCAGCTCCCGGAACATAGATCCACTAAGGCTGGATTTTTGCCAATGTTGATTCTAAGGGGTAAAAATGGTAAAAAACTGTACTTTAGGTACTTTTTTTATCTCCTAAAATAATGGTCATAGCGACTTGAAATTTGGAAGTTATGTTCACCTCCCGGAATATAGATCCACAAAGGCTGGATTTTTGCCAATGATGGTTCTAAGGAGGTCAAAAGGGTAAAAACCTGTACTTTTGGTACTTTTTACATTTCCTTAAATAATGGTACTAGAAACTTTAAATTTGCAATGTAGGTTCACCTCCCGGAAAAAAGATTCACTGAGGCTGGGTTTTTTCCAATGTTGACTCTACGGGGGTAAAATGGGTAAAAAAGTGTACTTTTGGTACTTTTTTTATTTACTGAAATAATGGTTATACAAACTTGAAATTTGGAATGTAGGATCCTCTGCTGAAAAAAACTAATTTTGAACATTTGGATTCTAAGGGAGTCAAAGGGGTAAAAAGTGTACTTTTAGTACCTTTTGTTATTTCTTGAAATAATGGGCATTGAATCTTGAAATTTGGAATGTAGAATCCGTCAGCGAAAAAACATTCTGAAAAACATACCGTTTATAAAAAGTACCTTTTATAAAAAGTGCCTTTTATAAAAGTACCTTTTATAAAAAGTACCTTTTATAAAAGTACCTTTTATAAAAAGTACCTTTTATAAAAGTACCTTTTATAAAAAGTACCTTTTATAAAAGTACCTTTTATAAAAAGTACCTTTTATAAAAGTACCTTTTATAAAAAGTACCTTTTATAAAAAGTACCTTTTATAAAAAGTACCTTTTATAAAAAGTACCTTTTATAAAAAGTACCATTTATAAAAAGTACCTTTTATAAAAAGTACCTTTTATAAAAAGTACCTTTTATAAAAAGTACCTTCTTTAAAAAGTACCTTTTATAAAAAGTACCTTTTATAAAAAGTACCTTTTATAAAAAGTACCTTTTATAAAAAGTACCTTTTATAAAAAGTACCTTTTATAAAAAGTACCTTTTGTAAAAAGTACCTTTTATAAAAAGTACCTTTTATAAAAAGTACTTTTATAAAAAGTCCCTTTTATAAAAAGTACCTTTTATAAAAAGTACCTTTTATAAAAAGTACCTTTTATAAAAAGTACCTTTTATAAAAAGTACCTTTTATAAAAAGAACCATTTATAAAAAGTACCTTTTATAAAAAGTACCTTTTATAAAAAGTACCTTTTATAAAAAGTACCATTTATAAAAAGTACCTTTTATAAAAAGTACCTTTTACTTTTTTATTTCCTGAAATAGTAATCAAAGAAACTTTTTATATTTCCTGAAAAAATGGTTCTAGAATCTTAAAATTTGTAATGTAGTAGAATTCGGTAAAAAAACATTCTGGCAAAAATACGGTTTGAGGTAATATGGCTAAAAAAGTGTATTTTCGGTACTTTTGATATTTTCTGAAGTAATGGCTCTAGAAACTTAAAATAGGGAATGTAAAATCCTTTTTGTAGTTTTAATATTTGCTAAATCAATGATCCTAGAAAATTGAAATATGGAATGTAGGATTTTTCGATGAAGAAAAAAACATTACGGAGGAGGTACTTTTTGAAAATTCCGTTTCTAACGGGGGTAAGAAAGTCTACTTTTGGTACTTTTTTCTGTTCCTATAATAATGACTTTAGAAGCTTGAATTTCGAAATGTAGGGACCTTCGGTGAAAAAAACAATTCTGCTAAAGTACTTTAAAAAAAAAATACATTTCTGGAGGTGTAAAAAAGTGTTTTTTTTATACTTTATATATTTAATGAAGTAATGATCCTAGGCACAGAAATTTTGAATGCTGGAAGAAGTTATTTTTGGAAATTCTGTTTCTAAGGGTCGCGACCGAACGTAAAGGGGATAAAAAAGTGCAAATTTGGTTATTCTTATATTTTTTGAAATAATGGTTCAAAAACTTTATATTTTAAATATAGGATCACCTACCACAATAAAAAACAGTTTTTAAAATTTAATTTAAATCCCCAGAAAAACACCCAAGAGAAATTTAAAATTTTAGGGTAAAAAGTGGTACCTGGTAACAGTGGTGTAAAATGGTACTTTTAATATCTATAAGATAAAGACAATAGAACTTTGTATGTCTTTAACGCATATTATACGGATAGGAATGAACTTACATGGAACGAATGGAGATGGAATTGGAAATAAAATGGAGTAGAACGGGGAACGAATTGGAATGGATCAAGGAACAATATGGAATGATACCTTTTACTCAATTTTTTTGTATTTAACGTTTTTTACTCCATATTTTTTCTCTCTATATGTTTTTTCACTCAAACTTATTTTTACTCCAATTTCTTTTCCACTGAAATATTAACTCGCTCATAAGGGCTCGAAAATTGTCAATATCTTTATTCACCGGAACGAACATGATAACGTACCAGCGAAGTTATTCAAATTTTATTGTTTAAATTATTCATTGAAATATTATTTTATGAAAGACTTAAACGTCCACAAGTAAACAAAACAAAGACTATGTAGGGGAATTTTTTTGAAATCGATAGAATAATCCTGACCTTTCTATTATCCGGTATTCAATACCACCGGTAACGAAGTACCGGGATGGTAAGCTAGTAAATAATGTAAATGGGTAGTGTTCATAAAGTCATTAACTTTGCGACCCCAAAACCTATCGGTTTTCAAAATATGACGTCTAGAAAATTGGCAAAATCGTCGAACTTTCAAAAAAGTGACCATACAAAGTCGATCATAACTTTTAAGGTATACAACATAAAATGTTCATATTGGTACAATTTTAATGGTGAGAATGTTGCCTTCAATGGCGTCCTTAATTTTTTGTTTTTAAAAGGTCAAAGGTAATTTTTTTAAGTTTAATGTTCTACTTAAGACCCATATCTCAAAATCCATATTTTTTAAAATTCTGAAAAAAAATATATGTTAATAATAACGGCTTCCCCTACACACATTTGGCTCCAAAGTTATGGAGGAAAACGTTGTCGTAGGCAAAATTTTCTCGTGGAGTTCATATGCAAAAGCTTACACACAAAACAATATGTATACTAAATGAGGGTGGGTTGTTCAAAAAAGTTTTGCCAGTCACCCTCAGAATTAAAGATTAATTGACGATTCCAAAAAATATATTTTTTTTGCCACGCCCCTGGCCGTCTCCATTTTTGTTTTTTATTTACTTCGTCGCCATTTTAAGTCCGATCTTAACATTGTGCATATCGTTATTCATGGTTTGACAACAGCTACATTTTTCACTTTGATCATTTTTGACTAGAACGCCAAATTTTTGTTGTGACTTTCGGGATTTTAAAAATGAGGAATTTTATTTGCTAAAATTCAAAAGGAGAAAATCGGTTAAGAATACCTTTAGGCAAAATTGGACAAAAAAAAGAAAATTTTTTCCCCACTGTACGACGGCCAGGGGCGTGGCATTTTTTTTTTTGTTGGAATCGACTTTAACTTAATATTAATCCTAGGAGGGGACCAATTCAAGTTTTGTTGAGTGTGTGTGAAGTTTGAACCAATACACTTGTAATTAGTAAAATTTGTGTCAGGCTGATATTTTTTTTTCTGTTTTGAAAAAAGTGGCCGTTAGGTGGGTAGAAAATCGAGATACCAAAAGTCACAACAGAAATTTGACGTCGGAGTAAAAAATGATCAATGTAAAAATGTAAAAATGTTGTCAAACCATGAACAACGATAATGTTAAGATACAACTTAAAATGGCGACGCAGTGAATAAAAACTAAAAGGGCGACGACCAGGGGCGTGGAAAAAAATAAATTTTTGTTGAAATCGTCTACAACTAGTCTTTAATTCTATAGGGTAACTGACAACATTTTTTTTTTTGAACGACACACCTTCATGTATAGTATACATATTGTTTTGTATGTAAGCTTTTGCATATGAACTCAACGAGAACAATTTGCCAACGACCACGTTTTCCTTCGTAACTTTGGAACCAAATGAGTGTCCACCATTCAATTTGGATACAAATGTAGGGGAAGCCCTAGTTATTAACATATATTTTTTTCAGAATTTTAAAAAAAATGGATTTTGAGATATGGGTCTTAGAACATTTAACTTAAAAAAATAACCTTTGACCTTTTAATACCAAAAAATTAAGAACGCCATTTTGAAGGTAATATTCTCACCTTTAAAATGGTACCAATGCGAATTTTATGTTGTATACTATAAAAGTTATGATCGACTTTGTGTGGTCACTTTTTTGAAATTTTGACGATTTTGCTAATTTTCAAGAAGTTTCAAAAACCGAAAGGTTTTGGGGTCGGAAGGTTAATGATTTTATGCATACTACCCATTTAAAATATTTTTGACGAATTTCATTAAAATCGGAGATAACTCTGTCAGGAAATGGGTCAGAAATTGGATTTTTTTTTTTTAAATTAAGACTTTTTCAAAAAGTAAAATATCTGAGACTTTCAATGTTGGAAAAATTTCTCCAGAACTGAGACTTTTTATGTAGGGAGAATTTCTGAGAATCTAAAGGCCGGATCATTCTCAACGTACTGTACTGCAACCAGAAAATATTTGTTTATGTTTTGTTTCTTTCTTACACATTTTATTTTATGTCAAGTAACAACATTCAAAAATTCTGTAGAGAATAGAATTTCTCGACGTTGTTACTTGACATAAAATACAATGTGTAAGAAAAAAACAAAACAGAAAAAAAATTTTCTATTTTCTTTTCACTAACTGAAATCTCTACAATGTTTTAGAGCCGTCTTTACGTAGAATATAATCCAGCCTTAAGCCCTTTTGTGTATAAAATTTTTTTTTCAGAATCTAAAATAATGTCTTAAAATCTGACACTTATTTTTTAGGGAAACTGTGTTAAAATCTGGGTTTTTTAGTAAATATTTTTTGGAAATATATTAAAAAACCTTTGACTTTTTTTACAACAACATCTGAGACGTATCTTAGCTACAAAAGTTCAGAATCCGAGAATTTTCTTAAGAAAACTGTATTGCCGTCTGATACACTTAATATTTTAAATCATTCCTTTAAAATCTCTCTTGCTATAATTGAAAGATTATAAATAAGAAAACTTAATAAAAAGTTCTGAATTTTTTACAAAAAATGTTTAGAATCTGTTTTCTTGGAATCAGTTGCGTTTTAGTTCAAGGGAAAGACGGAGGGGGAAAAATCCAAAATATGGGAAGACATGTAAATTGCTTTAAAATTTTTTGTAAGGCCCTCTGCGAAAAAAAAACTCATGGACAAGTAACTAGGTCCAAGTTTGGATGTTTGATCTTCTTCTGCATAAAACGGTATTTATGTGTGCCCGCCTATATTTGGTTATATTATTCAATCTGCCCCTTTTTCTTACAAGGAAGGTCTTTCACAGGGCACCCACCGATTGTAATGAAACTTGCATATAGGAAAGAGGGGAGCAAAATAAGAGATACCTGTTATTTTTTAGGTGTCCAATCTTACATTAAGCGGATCAAAGGGGAGGGGGAAAACGAAATTTTTTCGTTTTTAAAATTTAAAAGAAACTATATGAACTTTTAATACAGATCAAAAGGTTTTCTGAAGGCCTATCCCATGGCGCTTCGGCCGTGTCCAAATTCGGTTTCCTTCAGTTCGTTATTGTCAAAAAAGTGTTAGCGTTTTTTTTTTTTATTCAAGGGGTGATCTAGCCCTAACGGCCGGCACTGCGACCCTTATGGATTCAATTCAATAATTCAAACTCTGTTCAATGTTCCTAATGAACATTATAACAGAGGATGGAGAAGCTAGCTTTATATCCGCAGAATTAAGCAATTCTTTGTCTAAGAACCGTCTTCTGATCTTACATATTGCGACGCACTCACATAATATGTGTTGCGTTGTTTCCACTTCCTCAAGACAAAGTCGACACAAAGACGATGCACAAAGGTTTAAAAGTGTTAGCGTTAGGCTGACCCGTATTTTTGCATTTGGCGAAATTACTGCTAGTTCGCCTTTTATTTGGATTTCCCGAGAGCCCATATTATTTCAAAAGGTGGCAACCCATTTTAAAATTTTAGATTTTCCAGCTAAAAAAACCGGTTACTCAATTTTTTTTTCCCCTCATTCCAATATTCAAGTTTAAGAACAATCGGTGGGGGCCCTGTAAAAGAACTTCCTTGTTAGTGCGTACAGTTTTTTAGTAGAGTAGCAAGATTAAAAGATTTTTTTTTGTAATTCTAGAGCTTCACCTGTCAGTTGTTTTGGGGTCATTTACATTTTTGAACAAGCAAAACCCTCTTTGTTCGAAATGTTTTAGCTTAAAAATATAAAACAAAAGTTAGATTTTTAAAAAAAATAATGTAATCTCCTAAAACTTCAACACACTTTTTTTCGACAATCGCACACTAAAAAAATCTTGTCAAATTACTAGAAAATATCTCGTAATCCCATTTTACCAATTTTTGACATTTTTTAAGTCAGGAGAATTCCTTGTATCTCTTCAAAAAAGTTGTAAGTTTACAATTTTATTAGTAAAAGACTTGTAAAATTACAAAAAACACTACACGATTTTGAAAAAAAAAAAACTTAAGTCGCTCCAGTCTAATATATTTGTAATTTAGTTTAAATATTTTTAAATGACCTTTAGCATAAATTATTTTAAATGTTTATTTTTCATTATATAAACAATTTAACCACATATTGTTAAATAAATACTCCCGGCTAACACAAAATAAAGCTAAAAATATATTCATTTTGTTTGGAAAACTAAATTTATGAGTAAATAACATCGTAAAATACATACATATAGTATGCGTATATAAAATTTTGTTTAAATTTAACCATGTATGTCCTGCGGTATGTTTTTTTGATAAAGTATGTTTATTTTACATGTATTTTAGTGTTTTGTGTGTATGCAAACCTAAAAGTATGCTATAAAATTCTATTTTTAACACTATTATTTGTGAAAGAAAATATATATAAACACTACTCCCCTATTATACTCAACAGCAGATACATAAGTCCGTGAGAAAGTTTTACTAGGGATTTCTTGATGAAATAACTTTTGGCCCTTAAAGAATTACAAGAAATCTTAGATAACATGTTCAAACATTTCTTTGATGTTAGAAACTGCTGTTTTAGTCTGGAGGACATTTTGAAAAATCATATGAAACTGTTCGTACCTGGAGATAGTAGAGTTTTTCAAGTTCATTTGCAAAGGTTTTGATCATCACTGAGGATGCCTTAAACATATTTTCAAGAGCGTTGTATAATGGGTGTAGTTTTCGAAGCTCATCCGATGAAAAACAATTTATAATTGAAGGGCTTATTGTAAAAACTCGATAAGCAACATTTAATTTTATGGTGGTTTTTGCCTTAAAACTTTTAAACTAATGTAAAAAACAGAACTTTTGCAGAACTTTTATTCTCAATATACTTGTTCGAAGGGTTAAAGCAAGACTTCTGCCAAAAATCTGTCAGTGGAACATCAGAAGAAGGCGAATAACACAAAAAATAAAACGTTGATTATCAAGTGATTTAAAACTCCACAAACTTCGCCCAAACGCACCGTTAAAAACATTTTTTTTTGTTTTTCAGTACCAAGTTCTTTATTGAAGGCCTATAGGAGAACCCCAAGTCAAGTTTTAATTTTTTGTTTTTTAAGGAGAAGTACTTTTGAATATAACTCGTACATCAAGACCGCGGTGTATATAAAATGGACTTAGAGTACACTTTACATTAGCAAATACTGTTTGTAGGTGTAAAGAAAGCAAACATAAAACGAGTTTTATGTTCTCACTTAACCAAAAAAAAATCTTCTTTTTTGGTACATTACAGAAATGTTAATGCTAAACCTATCAAATGAGTTAAAATGCCTTTATAATTTTACAAGTGGCTTTATTTATCAGTTACTAATATAGTATTAGCAATCAAGTTCCCAAATAGCAAAACTGGTAAAAATATCTATATGAAGCGTTCCACACCAAATGTCTCGCTACAGAAAAACATGGGTCTTATGAATTTCTTGGGTTGAATTGATCCTATATGGAACTTACAATTAGACAATTGCGGTTTTGGTTTTTAAGTTAAATTATTAAATTAAAACGGAATGAACTTCAATCTCAAAAATGTTAATTTTTGTATATTTTTGTATGGCTATCGATCAAAAATTTTTATTTTGAAAAATTTTCAGAACCCGTTCCGAAATTTCCCATGTTTTTAAGTACAGTCAATTTATCATAAATTCGAACACTTTTTATCTTTTTTTTATATCTCTTTATTGTAACGTTCCGTTTTTGTTTGGGGGGATTTAAAATTTCGGAGTTATTTTTACATCTGGCAACTCCAGGAGATCAACTTAACGATCCTTAAATACAACTCTGAAATCCTGGGCTTAAACAAAATGCAATATGTAATTGTTCAACGTGAAGGTGGCTGCAGTTAATAATGCAAGTTGGCTGCACTGATTCGTGAAGTTGGTCGCAAAAGGCATGTGCCTTGTCAAGCATACTTTCTATTTCCGTTACAAACTGATTGAAGCTGGTTGTGCAGTAGCAGAGCTTTATGGTAAAATTAAAAATAATTTATAGTTAAAGAAAAAGCCATACCTCTTTTGAAAGCCGCCATTATATTTTTCATTTTATCGAAGTGCATGAATAATTTGTAAATGATTTATAATCATCGCATTAAACATCTTGTTTTATTCTGCGGCCATTTTGATAAATGGTCGGATTAAAATAAAGTGTATATCGTGTCATATCATCATCAGTCTACAATATCTAAAAGGATTAGACGTCCATTAAAATCCATCGAAATTTATTTAGAAAAAATACAGAACGCCAAGTGCATGGTATACTATTTTCGTTTGCGTAAAGCAAAACTTGACATCGGACATTTTGTCAACAGGCCGCAGCGTCAGACAGATTTCAAGAAAAATCTATAAATTTTTCCCGGTTGCCAACCAATGGAAAAAAAAAAAACATCAAAAACCATAAAGCTAAAACGGCAGCTAAAATTTAAAGTTTGAGAATTGTGAAAAATTAATGTCATGCATAAACCGGCGTCGGCTATTTTGAATAAATTAAAATTTCTACTTGTTAAAGTGCAAGCTCACACACTTTGATTGCCCATAAATACAGCATTCTACAATTTTTCAAGTAAATAAATCTTAAACCGTATAAGAAGCTTCGATTCAAAAATAATTTGTGTCATCATTTTGGATTAAAATCGACTCCCTACAAAATCATCGTCAAATTGGCACCCTAACCTTATTTTCATACCGCCGACAAACGCAAGGAAAGAATATAATCAACATATAGGAGCACCCAGTCAACTACAGCAAGCAACAACCCTAACGTAAGTTGATGGTAATTTCAATAGTCCAACTGTAAAATATTATTGAGGCATTTCACCAAACAAATCTCTAACCTGCCGTCGATTGGGAAGTGATCAAGCTGAAAGTGGTAAGCCCTATAACCTTTTTTTACAACACGAATAAAACACAATTTGTCGTGAGAATTTGCACCCAGTTTCGTGGGGTATTCGTAAATTTATTAATTTTCATAATCACTGGTCAGCCATATACAATAAAATCATCAACAATACGGCTGAAACGTTTTATTGGCCACAAAAATTTATTGTATTTATCTTCGGGGCTACAGTGAAAGGCAATCAGTGGCAATACGCAGCCTTTTATTGTGGGTTTTTGATGAAGTCCATCGGCAGGCCATGGTTAAATAAAGGCCAGATTGTATAAACCGTATTTTGTCAGCGTAAATCCAATTTTTTCATGTAGCAGCAGAAGTGTAGAAGCGTTTATATATCCGTTAAAGTTGATGTGATGAAAATAAACAACACGCAGCAGCAGCGGTCAACAAAATTTTAATTTGCAGCAACGAATTCAACCAAAATTACTTATTTTCATCAACGAGTCCAACAAAAATTGTATATTTTTCCAACGAATACAACAACGAGTACCATCAAGAAAATTTTTAAGGCGAATTGCAGCAGCTGATAACCACCGCCAAAAGGAAGAAAAAAAAGCAACAACCACTATAGAGTTCTAATAAGACGACCGAATACAATAAAAAAACCAGATAAGTACAAGTAGAGTATTTGGTGTTCGCCGTAAATGCGTGAAATAAAAAGACAAAGTTTTAAATTGTTAAAAATGGAGATAAATTCTCTTGTTTTATTTAAATAAATAAATTACCTTTTTTATATAAAAATGATAGGGGCACGTAGTGCTGTCGTGAAGGTATACAAAACGAGTAAGTAAAAAAACATACAAAGTGTATGTATAAGGGTGACAGACAATGCCTAAAACTACCGTTATCGGTTATACTAGTTAGAATCTGTGCAAGAACTCTTAACAGAGTTGCATTGAAAGTGTAATAATGCAGATTCCAACTAGTTTTAACCCTTTAAAGACCAAAGGGGTCAATTTATAAATTTATTAAGCAAATAAAGGGTTTACGCTTAAACATTGCCGGCCACCTTGCAACACTAAAATAGTTGCAACAGAAACTTAAAGGTAATCTATGCTAAATATTTAAATAAGAGGTAGCATGCAGTTCAAGTGAGTTTTTTAATTCATTTATTTTTTCTAAAAACACTTAAAACTAAAAAAGGCGGTCAGGAGACCGGACCAGTAATACTGGATATTTTTAAAGCGGCCCAGAGGACCGGACCAGTTCCAAAAGCAACCGGAGGTTTATTAAGCGGTCCAGCAGACCGGACCAGTTATAAATAACCGGAAGGTTTTTAAAGCGGTCAAATAGACCGGACCAGTTACATAGGCAACCGGAAGTTTTTAAAGCGGTCCATCAGACCGGACCCCTATAGAGGGGATTGACCGGATATAACCCAGCCAAACATGGTATATTGGGCCATTGGAAGACCCGGGCTCGAATAAATTTTATTTTTTATAATTTGAGGATAAACCTCTGGTCCAAAAACTAAAACCACCCGTCCAGCACGATTAAAATTAGGATCAGCAAGCTGAAACCCTGCAAAATGGTCCCTAATAGAGTCCGGAGCGGACTCAACTGGAGTGTTCACTCCCTTCATCCGTGTTACCTTCGCAGTAAACACAATTTTCTGCTCGGCGTCGTAGGTTGAGCCGACCGTAATACGACAATATTTGTCATTGTCGACCTGCGATACGGGCAGCCGAAGTTGTGTGACCATGGACTCAGAAATGTAGCTTACTTTACAGCATGGGTCCAAGGCTGCTCGTAGGGGGATTGTGCTCTTTGGCAAATAAAGTTTGATTCGAAGGGCCGGAGAGAATGAGACAATGTGCCTTATTGGCAAGGGACAAATATTAGAAACGGACGAAGACGGATAATTTTGTGCAGAATTCTTCATATTTAAGTGCGGTTGCTCAATACGCAATGCCTTTTGTTTAGCGGACTGTAGCTTGTTACGATTTTTACGAGAAGACTGTTTTGCCTCAGATACCAACGGAGCTGGTCGGGAAGGATGCAGGAGGGTATTATGATCCCCCTTACATTTACCACATTTAAAACGGCTCTTACAATCTTTCGCGAGATGTGAAAAGGCTAAGCAGCGGGCACAGTAACGATGTAGAACCACCATTCGAAGCTTACGCTCGTGGCTCATTTTTCGAAACTCGGAGCAATTGCTCAATGGGTGCTTGTAATTGCAAATTCTACACTGACGTTTTCCCTGTTTTTCGGAAACAGGTGTCGGAAGACTATTCGAGCCCGAGAGTTCAATTATACCCGACGAAGGTGCGGGTATCGAAGAATTAATAATTGCTGCATCTAAAATAGGTGCAACATTTGATGAAGGTGCGCCATCAAGAGACGGCTCCTCCGTAGTGGTAGTAGCAGGTAAAATAGGGACAGCCAAGGTGACTGCAGGATCAGCAGATGTATCAGGAGCAGTTAAGGTAGTAACTGCTGACTCCGAGATCTCCATTTCCTCCTCATAATCCTCCAACAAAGTGTCTTCAAAAAGATTTGGCACTGCGGTCATTATGCTAGGAAATAAGATATGTTATCGGAGAACAAAAAATAGTTTTAATTTAAGTTGGTCAGAATGACCAGTTTTGCGATATGTCGCCTTACAACCCCATTCGCAGTGCGTACGTCGACGACTCTAACACGACCGTCACTACCCGGGTGAATTTTAACGACCCTACCTAACCTCCACGAAGTGGGAGGAAGCTGCTCATGTCTAATAACGACCAAATCCTCTAACTGAATTTCACGTGTTGGATGTTGCCATTTGTAACGTTTGTGCAAGCTCAACAAGTACTCATCTTTCCACCGTTGGCAAAAATGCTGAGTCAGAGCTTTAATTTTTCTAAACCGATTTACGATACTCAAAGGAGGTTCATCGATTTCAGGCTCGGCAGGAGCAAGAATTGGTGAACCAATCAAAAAATGACCAGGCGTTAGCGCTACCGGTTCCTGTGGGTTATCCGTCATAGGACAAAGAGGACGCGAATTTAAGCAAGCTTCAATTCTCGCAAGTATTGTCGAAAACTCTTCAAACGTATATTTGAAGGCTTGCGCTTCCTTTCGAAAATGAAGCTTAAAACTTTTCACACCGGCTTCCCAAAGACCACCCATATGAGGGGCCCCAGCTGGGATAAAACGCCACGAAAGTTCCTGAAACCCGTATGAGGAACAAATCGCGGACTGACTTTCCTTAAGAAAGGTCTTAAAGTCCCTTTCCAATTCTCGCGACGCGCCTACGAAGTTAGTACCATTGTCCGAAAACATCGTGTGAGGGCAACCTCGACGCGAAACAAACCTCTGAAAAGCGGCCAAGAATGTAGCGGTTGATAAATCAGACGCTGCCTCCAAATGTATCGCTTTTGTCGAAAAACAAACAAAGATGCAAACGTATCCTTTAGTTATTTTACACGCTCTGCCGGTAAAACTTTTGATATCAAAAGGGCCTGCAAAGTCTACACCAGTGGTAGTAAAAGGCCTAACTAAAGTAGTTCTTTCCGGAGGAAGAGCGGCCATAATCTGACTACAAGATCGTTTCCGATCAAGCAGACAGCGTTTACAACGACCGATAACTCCGCGAATCTTTGATTTCATTCGCGGGATCCAATATTCGATACGAAGAATCCGCAACATTAACTGATTTCCACCGTGGATGGAAATCAAATGAACAAACTCGGTTAAAAGCTGAGTGAACCTGTCTGAATAGGGTAGAATTATAGGGTGTTGTTCAGAATAAGATAGAGATGGACATTTTACTAAACGACCATTCAATCTCATAACACCACTTTCATCCAAAAAGGGGTTCAAAGGAACCAAAGCACTCTTCGTGGATAGGGGCTTTCCCTTTAAGAGACATTCATATTCGTCACCGAAGTGACGTTTTTGAGCTACGATGGCCAAATGCATTTTCGCTCTTTTTATCTCCGAATTGGAAAGTGATTTCGCCGGATACGAAAGCGTATCCAAATTTTGCTTTTTACGGCAATTGTAAATAAATCTCAGAACATATGAGATTACACGAAGAGCTTTGTCCAGCTTCGAATAGTTTTCAAGAATATCGTAATCCAAATCTTTCCCTTTAGCGTCTGCGAAGAATGAAGCATGAGTCTTTACAACCTGAGCCCCAAGGTCAGTATGCAAACAGGAAATATCCGAAATATTCCATTGTGATCTATCCTGACGAAGCCAACGTGGTCCATGCCACCAAAGATCATTACCCATCAGTTCAGAAGGCGAAATACCACGACTGCCCAAATCGGCAGGATTGTCCTCAGACCTAACGTGGTACCAATTGTGATTACCAACATTTTGTTGAATCTGGCATACCCGGTTTCTGACAAAAGTAGCCCAGGTACAAGGGTCCTTTTTCAACCAAGCAAGGACGATCGTAGAATCAGTCCAACAATACACTTGGTGAATACCGATATCAATTTCGCCAAGTACCGTCTGTAAAAGCTCGGAAGCTAAAACTGCTCCGCAAAGCTCCAGGCGAGGGATCGAGATTGATTTTATGGGAGCTACTCTCGTTTTACCAGACAAAAGGTGGGTATAAATTTCACCGCTGGAGGTCTCAATACGTATATATATCACCCCCGCGTATGCCTTTTCCGAGGCATCAGAAAAGACATGGAGTTCGACCAAAGAATCAGGACCATAATGAACCCATCTTGGAATTCGAATATTGTTAACTTCATGATATGAAGTTACAAACCTTTGCCAATCATTCTCCGTTGAAGGAGGAAGATCCTCATCCCAACCAATATGATCAAGCCAAATTCGTTGCATAATCATCTTAGCAACAACAATAACTGGACCAAGCCAACCCACGGGATCAAAAAGTTTTGCTATAAGAGACAAAACTTCCCTTTTAGTATGACTAGACTTAGGTGTGATGGGGTTCACACTGAAGTAAAAAGAGTCCAGTTGAGCGTTCCACTGAATCCCTAAAGTTTTAGAGCTACTTGACTCAACAAAAGTCAAAAGTTTCGCATCGACTAAATGCTCAGGGGGAAACCCATTTAAAATGGAGCGTTCATTGGAAGTCCATTTCCGAAGCTCAAATTTTGCAGAAGACAAAGCTGCTATAAGCTGATCACGAGCGATCAGAGCAGTCGAGACGTCATGATACCCTGTTAAAACGTCGTCAACGTACATACACTTCCGAAGGATGTGTGATGCCAGGGGATATTCAGCCTCAGAATCGTCCGCCAATTGTAAAAGCGTCCGAATCGCCAAATAAGGGGCGCAATTTACGCCGAAAGTAACGGTTTGCAACTCATACTCCTTAACGTTCTCCGTCGGAGAATCTCGAAACAAGATACGTTGAAATGGAGTATGAGAAGAATCCACCCTAATCTGCCTATACATTTGCGTAATATCGCAATTGAAGACAAATTTGAAAAGGCGCCATCTTAAAATTAAGAGGACCAAGTCCGACTGTAAAGTCGGTCCGACGTAGAGACAGTCGTTTAGACTATTCCCGTTCGAAGTTTTGTTCGAAGCATTGAAAACGACTCGCAATTTTGTAGTCTTTCGCTCAGGTTTAACGACTGGGTGATGGGGCAAATAACACGAATGTGTTAAAGCCGGGGGGGTATATGAAACGAGTTTCATATGGTCAAGGTCCAGATATTCCCTTACGACGTTGTCGTACATTTCTTTAATCTCAGGTCTTCGTAGAAGCGAGGATTCTGTCCTGAAATATTGTTTCATGACATTCGACCTCGATATACCTAAGTTTAAAGTTTCAGGGAATTCAGGCTTAAATGGAAGAGTAACTATGTATCGACCATCAGAAGCACGACGCGTTGTTGACCTATAATTCTCCTCACAAATTTTATCAAAAACCGATAAAATTTTCTTTTTAGGAATTTCCTCAATTTCCCAAAATCTCAGAAGTGTTCTATTAAGAGAATCTTCTTCGGAAAAGTCTACCCCAGTCGAATAGACATGGACTCGAGGTTGTGAAATTGGACCAGTAATAATCCAACCAAATACTGTATTTTGAGCTAGCAATGAGCCCAAAATATTTCGACGAATTTCTCCCAAAAGAATTTGAGGATATAAATCCGCGCCAAGCAAAAGGTCGACAGGTTTACTGTCGTAAAATTTAGAATCTGCTAGATGTAGATCCAATAGATTATCCCTTATAAACGAAGGAATGACAAAGGATGGTAAATTACCCGATATACTAGGCAAGACAAGTGCCATAGTTTCCAAGACAAGTGTACTGTCCAAGGGAGAGCCAATCTTCAAAGAACAAATTTTCTTCGAAGTAGCCGAGACCGCTTGATTTACACCTGAAACTTGAGCATTCGTGGAATGCGTTGAGAGTTTTAGGCGATTCTGCAAGCTTTCGCAAATAAACGAAGCCTCGGAAGCCGGATCTATAAGAGCCCGGGCTTGGTACGTAGTACCATGGTGAATAAGATTCACCATTGCTGTCCCTAGGAGTACAGTCCTATCCTGTGACGCGTGGAACACCTGGCGGTTTGCAGGAGCCGCGTGACTAATACCCGTAGACGTAGACGGAAGGAGAGAATTATCAGGCAGGGAGTTCTGTAATCCAGGGGCGGAAGGCGTACTCACAACTGCCGTAGAAGAATTATTTCCCCTTGCCGGTCTGTTAACAGATTGTACCTCACGATGCAACATAGTATGATGTCGCTTGTCACAAATAGAGCAAGTATTTTTGCTCTTACAATTCTTAGCTTCATGTGCCTTTGAAAAGCAATTGACACAATGATGAAACTTTTTTACAGTAGAATATCTGTCAGCAACTGAAAGTTTTTTAAACTTTGGACAGATACGTAAAAAGTGTCCCTGATTTGGACACAAACCACAAAAAGTAATCGTAGAAGGTGTAGCATTGGTATGATGTGACTTCACCTTCGGTTGGACAGTTTTCTTGGACGATCCAGAGCCTTTAAGATCGCGTAGGCAATCTAAAGTTTGGATTCGTTCCGTCAAAAACTTGTCCAAGTCCTCCCAAGAAGATATAGATTTCTTCACCTTAACTGTTTGTTCGAAAAGGTGCACGGTGTGCGGAGGCAGCCGTTTTACAGAATTGTAAACTATAATTGGATCCCAGTTTGTAATTGGAATGTCATACGTAGACATTGCCGTCAAACATTTATTTACGCCGCGCTGAATCGTTTTAAGACCCTCGCTAGTTTCTTCCTCAAAGGAAGGAATAGCATAAAAAGCATCGAATTGATTAAAAACCAACATACGCTTATTGTCGTATGTGTCTTCCAAATTTTTCCACGCAATATTAAAGCCCTCATTAGTAAGTTGGCTTCTCGAAACGATTTCCCTTGCTTCCCCACTAGTTTTCTTAATGAGGTAACAAAGGCGCTCAACATTACTTAAACGAGCATTTTTAATATAAACCGCGGTAAAAAGGTCTCTGAACGTAGGCCACGACAAAAAATTTCCCTCAAATACATCGATGTCACATGGAGGTAACGCCATTCGATGAAAGTAATCATCAACCTGAGGAACTACAACCGCCGAAGGCTGGGGTTTAGGATTAAGTTCCTCCTTTATTGCATTGAAAACTTGTATTTTCCCTTTTATATTGGACGCACAGTTTACGTACGCGTCAAAAGCTATCTGATATTTAGACTCAATAGATGTCAAATCCCTAACATCAGAGTCTTCTAACGATTTTACGTACTCCATGCTCCTCACAAAGGAGGATTCAACCCTCTCCCACAATGAATCTAATCGCTTACCCCTCATTTCCAACGAAAAAACGTTGTGTACCTCATCGTCAAGCTTAAAAAAGCCAGCTCCAAAGGTGACAACATCTTCCGAAGCTTTAATGAAGGTCTCAAGTGCCGTCACTTCCATTTGATTCGTGAAAAAAATTACAAAAATAATTAAATTTCCAAAGAAATTAAAAAAATCAAGAAAACTTGTAAAAAAAAAACGAAGTTTTACGAAAATTACCGAAGATATACGAAAAATTCCGAAGACCTGAAAAATTTTTCCGAAAATTTCAGAAAAATATCAAAAGAACTTTCAAAAAAAAATTCAAAATTTTCTCAAAAAATTCAAAAATTTCCGAAATTTACCGAAGATTTCCGAAAAATAACGAATAAAACTCGAAGATCTCACAAATTCGATAAAGTTTTCTCAAAAAATTGAAAAGTGTACAAGACTTTACGAAAAGTAAAAAAAAACTTTCAAAAAATTTCAAAAAACCAGCTTAAATTTCAAAAAAATACGAACACTCACGAAAAAAACCGAAGTATTTTCTTGTTCGTAAAAAAAATATTCAAAAAATTTGTTAAATGTGGTTAACTTTTTAAAAAGTTTAAAATTTTTCAAAAATCTTCAAAATACACAAAATTTTCCGAAAAAAACACGAATGGTTCCGAAGAAACCCGAAGATCTGTCGAGTTCGTCAAAAAATTTCACGAAAAAACGATAAAAAATTTACAAGTTAAAAATTTTAATTTAAATGCACACACTTGATAACTCGCGACTGTGACGGACTGTAGGGTACTTTTTAAATGCAGTTAAAAAAAAAGCAACAACACACACACGGTATGTATTCAAGATAGGAATGCAGCTTAAGCAAGGAAAAAAAAAATCCACACAGAAACTGGCGTGACGTAGTGAATAAAAAGAATAAAGCACAAAATAAAATAAAAACAACCGATTTGTTTATAAAAAAAACACTGTTAATAGGGATAGAAATATATGTAAATATATATGTAGATATGTATGTAATAAATAAATATAAAAATATACAAACACTTTTCACAATATCCCGACGGCTTTTAATATAAAAAAAACAAACGAAATAATTAAAATTTTATAATTTTATTCGCACTTTATTATTATTATTTAATATTCAAATAAATTATTTGATTTATTTATTAAAATAAATCTATTTAAAAATTTTTAGTAGAAAAATTTATTTTTGGTAAACAAATGCACTGTTGATAAAAAATGTAACGAAAATTTATATGGAATGACA
Source organism: Pegoplata infirma (assembly GCA_963921195.1). NCBI lineage: Eukaryota > Metazoa > Arthropoda > Insecta > Diptera > Anthomyiidae > Pegoplata > Pegoplata infirma. Next base: position 101,361,602 of record OY992537.1, read on the forward strand.
AAGTGTCAAAAGCACTGTTTTACCGACGAAGGGTTGTAAGACCGATCATTCACAATAGAACATTAAATACAAAAAGGAGTATTTATAATTTTAATACTTTTTTCTTTCCTTTTTTGTTCTATTTAATATTCTTTTTTTCACTATTTTTCTTTTTTTGTATATATATTTTTTTTTCCACTTTAACTCACACAAAAAAAAATGAAACTGCACGTACCTTTTTTGTAGTTGAAAATTTAAAAAAAATTAAGAGGGAAAATTGTTGTAGAGGGATGCACCAAAAATGTTGATGGACTTCTATGGGAAGAAAGAGAATTATTCCAATTTGTTCAAACTTTGTATATATCCGGTTCGAAGGACCAAAATGTTCGCCGTAAATGCGTGAAATAAAAAGACAAAGTTTTAAATTGTTAAAAATGGAGATAAATTCTCTTGTTTTATTTAAATAAATAAATTACCTTTTTTATATAAAAATGATAGGGGCACGTAGTGCTGTCGTGAAGGTATACAAAACGAGTAAGTAAAAAAACATACAAAGTGTATGTATAAGGGTGACAGACAATGCCTAAAACTACCGTTATCGGTTATACTAGTTAGAATCTGTGCAAGAACTCTTAACAGAGTTGCATTGAAAGTGTAATAATGCAGATTCCAACTAGTTTTAACCCTTTAAAGACCAAAGGGGTCAATTTATAAATTTATTAAGCAAATAAAGGGTTTACGCTTAAACATGGTATTGAATTATAATATTGTCAATCTAGCGATTTTTTTTTGAATTTACGGTTTATAATACCAGTTGGGAATTCATTATTTTTTTTTGATGGGTAAAGTTTTTAAACTGTCGTGCGATCGTATTCATATTATATAAATTTAAATTTTAGTGATTTTTAAATACTTAGCGAGCATAAAATAATTTTAATTGATTTTTTTGGTAAAAAGGACTCGAAGCCAAAGAGCAAACGTTTACTTTACTTAGTGAATTAACTAGTAAAGGGAAAAGAATCGTCAAAATTATTTCTTATTACAGCGGTTTAAAATAATGAAAACTTTTTAATCCATCTGTCCATCCGTCTAATTAAATTTTATAAAAGGCAAACTTAGAAGTTATTCTGTTGGGAATTTAAGAACACTTAAAGAAAAGTGTATGAAGAAAAGCCAACATAAGTCTGTTCAACGTAATTTTTTTTGGTATAATCATTTTAACGTTGGTAATTTAAAATAAACTAAATGTAAGGTTAATTTAATCAATCAAAACCCATCGTGATTAAATTAAACTAAAACCAATTCTAGTGGTTAATTTCGTCGTCCGAATCAATCTGGGAATAATCAATATATATATTTTATCGTAATATATATTTTATCGTAATAAACTTGTAACAATAACCAATATATATTTTATCGTAATATATTGTAACAGCTGATTTCAGTTAAAATTATTTTGAAGCGTATTAGGCTACAGCCAATACTGAAACTTATTTTTACCTTGTCTAAGTTACTGTTATTTCAAAATTTGTCATTCGTTTATTGTAGCCTTTGTTGCTTAATTTGATTTTCGAAGAAAAAGCATGCAATTGTTAACAATTTTGAAGTTTCAGTGTATATATAAGATTTTTTTTACATCAGTATTAAAACCATTCGTAATACCTTTTAAATTAAACAAAAATTTTGAGTAATTTTAGGAATCATATTTGAAAATTAACGTTGAATTATACGCTTACTTTTAAGCAATATTATTTCAAGTTTGATTTGAAATATATCATTTGATAATTCTATTTAAATAACATAAAATTAGTTCATATATAGAAAATCGACCCTCTCATAACCCTATGTCACGGAATTTTAGTTCAATCAACGTAGAATACCAGACGTTCAATTCGTCGACCACCGAAATAGCGCTATGTTAGGCAGATCTTTTGTTTTATATAATTTTTATACGCAGAGGTGCAGAATCATCTCGAGCTAAGGTTTCGTTTTTGAATTACATAGAGTTGGGTATAGCTCTTAAGGAATATCCATAAGTTATCTACGTTTAAATACCCTGTAATTATTTACTATGTTTAATACTTCATAATTGGCCCTAGTTCAAATTACATTTAAGCGATTTGTGAATTAATCTATTCTATGAAAAATAAATTTTTATATTTTTTTGAATTCAATTCTGGTGTTCAGTAAATTTGTTGGAAATGGCTGAATAGACAAGAAAGAAGGTAGGTTGGTTCGAAATCTTTAGGGGTAACAAATACTTTTAGGCCTTTTTATGTTACCATGGATAAAGTCTTTCAGAGACTGAGGGAGGGTAGCCAGTAGATAAGTCCACCACCATCTACTTATTACTACAATACAAAATAACGCGGTTTTGATCGTGGCCTCATTCATTTTATTTTTTGTTTGGACTTTAGTACACTGGTACAAATTTAAATGTAACGACGTTCTCTACTTGAATTATCGCAACGGACACCCGCCCAAGCCCAACGAGCTTCAGCCGCGCAAAATGAGTCAGTTACCAGTGTAGCGGAAGACGAGTAGGGGCAACTCTTCTTGAGTTGAATCGTGACATTATTTAAGTTTAGATGTTCGTCTATCCATACAAAACAATTCAGACGCGTGTTATTCGTTTTTTTTTTTCGAGAAAATCGCATTTGAATATTAAATTTCATAAGAATGTTGTTATTTGCTTGTACATATATTCTTATTTCAACATAGCGTATGAGTATTTTTTATGCAAATATTTGTTACTCATACGTAGGGTGACCATTTTTTTCTGAACTCCAATCAGTACGCGCAAATTTTTGCTTTTCTCTAGAAATAATTCTCTGAAAACTCTTTTCTATGGGAAAACACTGATAATATTTTCAACACCCACAAAATGTCGGTTAAATTAACAAACTTGGCGTCAATTAGTATTTCGGTAAAAACAACTGAGCCTACTTAGGGAGTAGAGATAGGGCGTAGGTATGTTTTGAAAAAATGTTGTAGGGTAAAAATAAATGGTTCTTGATTCTGGTAGGGGTGCTCAGCCTAATATTGGTGGTAAAAAGAAAAAGAAACTTAAGCCATCAAAGGTCAGGCACAACCAGAGAAGGCTTTGTTTGAAAATAATTAACAGACTAAGCCAACTCGATGGAACGAAGCTCTCCGAACGGGAGAAGGCGTCGCTATCATGGGCGAAAGGAGTCATTGAAGAACAGGACAAACTTTCGGCAATGCGCGCATCTGACAAACAGAGCGCTGTTTCGGCCTCGTCATCGAAGTCTGGTAAAAGGTTGCGCTCGCCCGACGAGAAACCTTTACCTAAAAGATCTAAGGTGACCGGCAACGTCTGGACTCAGTCTTTTAGTGAAGTGGTGAAAGGTAACTTCGTTAGGGCTGTGATAAACAGGCAAAATGGGGATTGTAGTATTCCAAGGGACAAGTGGAGTTTAGTTGAAACTAAACTAAATGAAATCTACTATAGGCTTCTTGAGAGTATGCCTGATTTTCTCCCTACTACTGTCAACGCAGGTTGGTATCAGGGGCGAGTAAAACTCGTTGCTTTTGGAAACGAAAGATCCGCAGCCGTGTTTAAGGTTGCCATTAGCCAAGTGGGAGAGTTATGGCCTGGAGCCAGACTGGACGTTGTGGAAAAACATGATATCCCCTCGCAACCCAGAGCTCATGCATGGATCCCAATGGCTACAAGTGACACTGCGGTGATTCTAAAGATGATAAAAGTCTGCAATCCTGACCTTCCAACTCAGAATTGGCAAATTGCCAGATTGGGTGAGATGGAGGGCGCTCGTCGTCAAGCAGTGGTCTTGGTTAATGAGGAATCGCTTCCGCTTTTAGCCAGGACTGACGGCATTATTAGATTTGGCTTTTTTCATATAAGAGTCAATGTCTACAAGGGCGACCAGAAGCCTATTTTGGAAGCAGACAAGCCAGTGGCAGAGTCGGCTGGGGAGGAGAATCTGGAAAAGGTTGATATTCAGCTGACCGATTCTAGGCTGATGGGAGATGCATCTGGCATTTTCGAAACCGAATCTGGCAACGAATGCGACCTCTGTGATGGCACGGAGGATAAAGCTGATGCCACTATGGGTGACATTCAGGACGAGGCCCATGCAGTGAGGAATTCGGAGAGTTCTGTTGCCTCCGATTCAGAACAGATGGGACACATATCTGGCTTATTCGAAACCGAATCTGGGGACGAATGCGACCTCTATGATAACACGGAGGATGAAGCCAATAACACGGTGGTGGAAAGGATGGTGGAAAAAAAGCAAGATGTTGCGGTTCCTACAAATAAACCTCCATCACTGTAAGGCAGCCTCAGCTGCACTATTGCTGCGCCTGACGACAGGAGCAGTTGACTTGGTTTTTATCCAAGAGCCCTGGGTGCGGGGTGGCAGGGTTTGCGGATTGAAGACCCCTGGGTTTAAGTTGATGGTTGCCAAAGGTGAGGGCTCACCAAGAGCCTGCATCTTGGCGAAAAATGGCTTAAATATATTCTTTTTATCAACTTTTAGTGATATGGATGTTACAGCGGCTAGCTTAGAGCTTCATGGGAAATCTATTTGGCTCGCCTCTGCGTATTTTCCTAATCCGGGGCCAATACCCCCGGAGAAGGTTGGCGGTCTGATTCGGGAGTCTGAATCTAGGGGACACCAGTTACTAGTGTGCTGTGATGCTAATGCACATCATTCGATATGGGGTAGTACAGACACAAATGATAGAGGCGAATCACTTTTGGAGTTTTTGTTAAGCACTAACCTGTATATTTGTAACAAGGGTAGTGAACCAACTTTCGTTACAAGTACGCGGCAAGAGGTTCTTGACGTAACACTTGTATCAGATACATTGTCTGATAGAATTGATGACTGGAGAGTTTTGGAAGAGCATTCTTTCTCAGATCATCGGTACATTGAGTTTTTACTCAGGGAGCGTGCCCCGGTTGAGACAGTCTCTAGAAATCTGAGAAGAACAAACTGGGTGAAATATAGGGAGACTTTTTCTTTGCTTTTGGATGAAGTACCCCTATCTGAACCGCATAGTTTAGCGGAAATTGACTGTCTGGTTGACCATATAACAAATGTTTGTAATAGGTGCCTGGATGCGTCTTGCCCTTCTGCAAAGCCTAGAGGGAAAAAAAAGCCACCTTGGTGGTCAAATGAGTTGCAGACGAGCAGAGATTCCTGCAGAAAGCTCTTTAATAAGGCTAAATTTTCAAGAGCGGACGAGGACTGGTCTGCATACAGGCTGCAACTTAAGAGTTATAAAAAGATGATCAGAAATGCCAAATGTGATTCTTGGAAAAACTTCTGTGGAAACATAGAAGACGTTTCTGAGGCATCCAGGCTGCGCAAGGTTCTGGCTTCTTCTCCTTGCACCCTAGGATACCTGAAAGATCCTAATGGGGTGTGGTCTTCCTCCAGTGGAGAGTCGCTGGATCTCCTTTTAAACACGCATTTTCCGGGCAATTCCATGACGCCGTTTCAAGCTTTGGAACGTTCTGACGCCCAAGCATCTGAAATTGCTTCGGAAATAATAAATATGCCAACATTAATCTGGGCGATAAAAAGCTTCAGGCCCTATAAATCTCCGGGACCTGATGGTATAATCCCGGCTGAGTTGCAGCAAGTGTTGGACTATATAGCCCCGTTGCTGTATAATCTATACACAGCATGCATCAACTGGTCGTATATTCCTTTAAAATGGAGGGATACCAGAGTCGTATTTATCCCGAAGGCTGGGAAAAGTTCCCACACAGCTCCGAAGGATTTCAGACCAATTAGTCTGTCTTCTTTTTTGTTAAAGACAATGGAACGAATGATAGACTCATATTTGCGTAGAGTGATTGACCCGAGGTTGCTTTCGACAAAGCAACATGCATACAGCAAGGGACGATCAACGGAAACAGCTCTTCATGAGCTCGTTGGTACCATCGAGAGATCGCTTTCGGTAAAGGAGTACACTATGGTGGCCTTTCTTGATATTGAGGGGGCTTTTAATAATATCATTCCAGAATCGATAATATTGGCATTGTCTGGTCTGGGAGTAAAGCGTGAAATCGTTTTAATGGTGGAAAACCTACTTGCCAATAGACGTATAACGTCTGAATTGGGAGCGTCCGTCATATCTCGATTTGTCAATAGGGGCACACCACAAGGAGGTGTTCTTTCGCCTCTTCTTTGGAACCTGGCACTGAATTCAATGCTACTATCTCTAGAAGCACGTGGTTGTCATGTTATCGCATATGCTGACGATGTCGCGATAGCGGTAAAGGGGAAGCATCTGCCAACATTGCGGGACATTCTTCAGGGTTCTCTGAAAGATCTGTCTAAATGGGCAAGAGACTGTGGCCTAGGAGTTAATCCTAGTAAAACAGAGCTTGTTTTGTTTACAAGGAAAAATAAGATTCCTGCTTTTGATCCTATTTCTCTGGACGGTACTGAAATCACCTTCTCAGATGGAGCCAAGTATCTTGGAGTATTTCTAGATAGGAAGCTGAATTTCAGGCGTAATATTGAGGAACGGGTGAGAAAAGCAACGATTGCTTTGTATTCCTGTAAAAGGGCCATTGGAAAACGATGGGGTTTTAGCCCTCAAGTCGTTCATTGGATCTATACAGCAGTGGTGCGTCCAATTTTGCTGTATGGAATCATTGTCTGGTGGCCTGCTTTGGAAACAAAAGCGAACTTTGTCTTTATCACGAAGGTACAGAGAATGGCGTCAATGTGCATCACTGGTGCTCTTCGTACTACACCTACGGCTGCATTAGAAATCCTCCTTCACCTGATACCCTTGGACATATTGGGTAGGCAGTATGCGGCTGCGTCGGCAATTCGACTTAATAGCACGCTGCAATGGAGGAGCAGTGATTGTGGCCATAGCGCAATCTTGAAAAAGATAACAATACCACAAAATGTGGACTGTGCTCCCTCTTTGAGCCTCTTTGAGCGCCACTTTACCACTATGATACCATCCAGGGAGTCTTGGATGGGGGATACTCCGGGTAGTGGAGCTACCATAAATTTTTACACAGATGGATCGAGGCTGCACGAACAAGTGGGCTTTGGAGTCTATTCGGAAGAGCTTGGGTTGAGCCTGGCTCGTAGATTGCCAGATCATTGCAGTGTTTACCAGGCAGAGATGCTGGCAATAAAAGAAGTGGCTGACTGGTTGAGCTGCAATGTCTTGTCTACAACCGCAGTCAACATCTATACTGACAGTCAAGCCGCGGTCAAGTCCCTGGATTCAATGTTTCTGAAAACAAGATCTGCCCTTAACTGCCGCACGTCTTTAAATGAGATGGCCAAGCAGTTTAACATACGACTCATATGGGTCCCAGGGCACAGAGACATTCCAGGGAATTGCAAAGCCGATGAGCTTGCAAGACTAGGAACTACCTTACAGGTTCCAACAGAATTGGAATGTGTTGGTACGCCTCTAGAAACTTGCAAGCAAAACCTACGGCTTTGTTCTGCGACGGAGACTAATCAAAGATGGGCAAATGGATGGACGTGTGAGACAACACGACTGATTTGGCCTTCTCTTAATCAGGGGCGCACAAGTGAGCTGATATCGCTTCCAAGAGGAGAGATTTCAACGGTGGTTTCTATAATTACCGGACACTGTCTTATAGGGAAGCACGCAGAGCGGTTAAATGTGCCGTCGAATGACTTTTGCCGAAGTTGCATGGATGAAGAGGAGTTGGAAACTATCGAACACTTTATTTGCCATTGCCCGGCACTTTCTGGTCAGCGACTTGCTTCACTGGGATCTAGGGAGCTGTACGATCTTTCAGATTTGTCGGATGTCAAAATTCAACATCTAAGGAGTTTCATAAGAAGCTCAAACTGGTTTAACGACAGGGACTAGTAGGGAAACCTATTACGATCCCGTGGTATCACAATGGACCTCAGAGTCTACGTGTGTTGACGTAAAACGTCAGCAGCCACTTACAACCTAACCTAACCTAACCTAAAAATAAATGGGGGTCGGTCTCACTAATGACCCCTCTCGGACGCACCATTGGACCGGTAGAAGCTGATTAAATAAAACAAATTTACAAAAAATAAAAAAAATTGTATAGGGACCGCCTTAACAGTTAAAGATAGAGGGTAGGTGTGTTCAGAGACAATGTTTGGACTAAAAAAATATTGTGGGTCGGTCATACATTTTGTTGTTCTAAGGGCATTATTAGGGCAGTTAGAGCGGTTGGAACAAATTTTAAAAAATGTCGTTTTGTGTGGGAGCCCCCTTAGAAATTGGAGATAGGGTATTAGTTTGTTCCAAAGAAATGTTAAGACGTAAAAATTAATGGGGGTCGGTCTTTTAAAGGACCCCTCTATGACGCACCATTGGAGCAGTAGAAATGATTTTAAGATTGAAAAATTACAATAAAACTTTTTCAAAAAATTTTAAAAAATAGTAATAATCGTTATCCCACGATCTTCCTGGGCAAAAAATTTGTAGAATTGATAGTAGTTTTACACAAAAAAATTTCAAAAAAATCGAAGAGTACAAACATTTTCAAAAATGAGATTTAAATTTAAAAACTTAAAAATCGCATATTAGAACGCTCTTAAGAATTTTTTGGGATTTTTTTTTAGAAAGTACGCAAAAAAACAAAAAAATTTGAAAAAAAAAAATTTGAAATTTGGACCATTATTGAAGAAGTTATGATTAAAAGAAGTTTGAGTAAAGTAACAAACTACCACTTTTTAAAAATTCGATATCTTTTGAACGGGTCATCAAAAAAATCTGAAAATTTACCACGAAGGAGTTTTCGAAGGGTACTAAAAACTGTAAACAAATTGGGAAAATCTAAAAAAAAAGTTTTTCAAAGTGTCCGATTTCACATGGAATGCCCCATATATATTATTGATAGCCCATTAAAAAAAATACAAAAACGTAAATTTATTGAAATGTGCTGCAATCCGTTTTAGTTTGATAAATATTTAATCAAGGCAACTCGACAAAAATTTGATTACTTTTTTCAATATTTGACCACGCCTCCTAAGCCCAGATTTTGAAAAATTTAAAAACCAAAAACGCAATTTTCTTTGTTCCATATAGGGCTATTCATACGAACCCATTCAAAAACTCACGGGAAACATGTTTTTCCTGAAGCGGGACATTTCAGAATTCAATAATTTTTTGGAAAATTATATCGCTTTCTGGAACATTTAATATATTTAATAATGAATTAAATCTCTTAAAAATGTTAAAAATTTAAATATTTTAGGAATTAATCAAAAAACATTGAATTTTTTAAAAGACAATAATCAGAATCTAATTTCTCTAAATCAGTTACATCTTAGCCCAAGGGAAAGACGGTCAGAAAAAATTCTAAAATTTGGGCCTCCTCCCCCCAAAAAAAAATATGGGATACGCCTCTTTTGACCCAGATAGTAACTAATAACATCAACCTTAATTAAAATAATTATAAATAACACCACGTTAGTGCCCTGCTATAACAAATTTATAGAGTTATTTTTATTTTATGGCATAGTTATTATATATGTTCTTTCAAGCAAAATTGTTAAAAAAAAAAAATTGTTAAAAGTAATTTACGTTAGAGAGTCGACAAAAAGTATGTTTAATTAGGAACAACCACATTATATCATTAACTTCTTTACATTAGCAACCACTAGCATATCATTAGTGGAATATTACACAGTAGAAATTTAATTATCTATCTATGTATGTTGAAAGGTTTTGTTTATAAATGTGTAAATGTAATGAAATTAGTCGGAAATTACTTTAAAACTTTAATTTATAGAAATGTTTGCTGAAACCTATGAAGCTAAGAGGTTTGCTGCACAGTGAGAACATTACAAACTTTTTTGTGGGCAGTTAACGCCTGCAAAAAAAAAAAATCATTACCACTTCCTAGTGGAGTGTTTCAAAACTATAACAAATGAATTTTATTACATTAATAAAATATTTTAGTTGGGATATTATACTAACAGCCACAATAACCATTTTTTCTCATAGTTTTTGTTGTTTCAACAGATAAATTCAGTTGCTCTTCACGCAATTCGATATGCAGTGGTTGACAAAACAATGTAAACTTTTCTACAGAAGATGCAATTGGTTAAAAACAAATTTAACAATACCTACTAAAAGTTATTATCAAACGATCATTTAAAAAAAATGCTATAAAGCTTTAGTTTAAGCTTGATAGCGTCCACATTAAGTAAATAATAAATGCGCTACAAGGGTCGATCTGAAAAATTATATTTTTTCTAGAAATTTTTCAGGAAATTTTTTTAAAAATATTTCTAGGTCGATTTTTTCTAAAATCAAACATTTAAAATTTAAGAAATGGTCCATTAGGTTTTATTTTGTGATCAATTAATGTTTTCAACAACCCAAACAAAAAATGAAATTCTGCATTTTTGACCTCTACATAGTTTGACCACCAATTTTTTGTAAACAAAGAAAAAAGTTATTGTTTATTAATTTTAGTACATGTAAATGTATAGTATTGAGTAGGGATAAGATTTTAATGTACTAAAAAATCGAAAATATGCGCTAAAAAATTCAAAATATTCACCAAAAACCCTAAAAATATGCACTAAAAAATTAAATGTGTGCAATAAAGATCAGGTTTTCATACGAAAAACTTCTTTAAAAGCATAAAATAAGACTGGGTTTAAATAGTAACATTTAAAACTTTATGTAAACCAGCAAAACTTTGGTAATTTGAGGTGATTATGTAGCGCATTAACAGGTAACGGTTATCCCTTATATGTAGCATAATTTTAGGATGTCTTACCAACACTCTAAAAAGTCCTTGTAAAATTACTACTATAAAGTGGGTAAATTTTTATGTAAAATAACACACAACGCCTAAAATTCAACACGAAGTGTTTAAAACTCTTAATTACACACAAAAATTTTAAAATTACGCACATTATATAGTATTTGGTGTGTTGATAAATATATTCGAAGAAAAATAAACACAAAATTTTAAAAATTACACATTTTGTGTTTGATTTCTGATATTAAACATTAAATGCGTAATATAAAAAAATAGTTTAAATTGTCAAATATAAATTAAAAGAAAAATAAAAATATCAGAAAATATAAATCTTAAAAGCGAAAGTGACATGAATATTTTAAGCTACGAGTAAATGCAATATATGCATTACAATATTAATAAATTTATGTCACTAATTAAATCGTCATGTTTAAGATAATTATATGGCGGTTTAAAATCAGAAAGGTAAGTACAGCAATATCCTTTTAACAATAAAAAAAGCAGCCAGCCAGTAGCTGTAAACACAAAATGTTTATTAATTGTACACACTTTGTGTGCAAGTGTTGAAATTTAAACACATAGAGTATTTTTACCCACATTATTGTAGGAGAACAGTTACCTACAATAAAGTGGGTAAATTTCAAAACAAATTTATAGGAGTGAAACATTTGTTCAACAACATATTATTTCAAGGTGAAAAATAATGTTTCACTTACAACTTGATACATAATGCATGATTATTGCAAAAATTATATTTCATATTTATTATTTCTAAACATTAAATCAATCATGGGTGACTTATATTTGGTTACATTATGTATTCAATAGGTCTGTTTGTTAACTTGAATTTCTTACTATTTTTACTACAACTGGAAATTTTTGTTTACTTTTTGTACTGAAAATTTCCAGCTGTAGTAAAAGTAGTAAAAATGAGTAGATTGTAGTAAGGTAAACGAACAGGCATAATTTTAATTTCAATGATTGTTTCAAATTTTGAAATAATAATAACAAAAAAAATAAATGTCTATAGCTTTTAGAAATTGCAATTTTTCTTCTACATTTTTCAACTCAAACCCTTATAAAAAAAATAAATATTTTATAAAAAAATGCATTAGTTTAAACTAGAGATGAGCTCACGATAGGAATTTTTGAATCACGGATACTCACTCACGAGCAATTTTTTCTTCTCACTTACAATCACGTGAGTAAATTTAATACGTCGTTACTTGTTCACAACTCGTAACGTCTTCTATATTGCTATATTTTACAGACACCGGATTTTAAAAACCGAAAACACAAAATTTTAAGTTTTCATCAAACATACATAAAAAAAATTGTGTTCTTAATAAAATATTTTTCTGTAATATTGTTTTGTATATTCTGTAATATTGTTTTGTATATTCATCGCAAGTTCAAAATATATTTTTCTTTCAAAAACATAAAAATATAAAAATACAAAAAAAAACGTTTTCCATTAAACTTAAAAAAGATATTTATCGTACAAAAAAAAAAATAAAACCAAAAAAAAAACGTTTTTTTTGTATCAAAAAATAATTGGAAATATGTTTATTTAAATAAACATAAATCTATTTTACTTAGTCAAATTTGGTCCGATAAATTGGAGTAGATGACCATTGGAAACGTATTTAAAGTAATGTGTTTGTGATCTTGTAAAACCTTTTGCCCTGGAAAACAATATGGTAAATGTGATTAAAGATGAATTGTAGAATGTAACAGTAGTTAGTAAGTCTCTATTTAGAACCACTTAGCTACTGTAAGTTCTCCGAATTCCTGAACATGTAAAGATGCTTCTGTCCCTTAAATGTACATATTTTAGGGACAGAAGCATCTTGCCAAGCGAAATTTGGACTAAGAAGGTGGTTCCGTGATCCAAATTCTGGAAGAATCACTGCTAGAAAGTAGAAGATTAATAGTCACTGCCCAATCTAAATATCTTTGCCCAGAACTGCGTTATCGTCAAAGGGAAAATTTGTTCACCAATTAAAAGCAAGAAGGGGTTATAGGGGTATAATTTTGTTTGTCGTAACTATTATTAGGTCCCAGAGAACGAATATTTAAAAATAATCTCCTCGGCAGGGTTAACCCTTGAAAGACCACTAGCAATATTTGTCCAAGAGTTTCTCGCGATTATTTTTATTCACGTAAAAGAAATGCTAAATGTGCTAAAAACGAAATGTTAATGTTAGTCGTTCAAGTTTGTGTAAAAATAATCTATATTTTAAGAACGGATGAATTTGTACTTGTAAAGCGAAGTTAGGGACCAGAAAGGGCTTTATGGATCCAAATTCTTATTAAATAACTTGTATTTAGTTGCAGATTTTCAGATAATAGCCAAATAGCTTCAACAAAAACTGCGTAATCGTAAGATACCATAAAATTCCAACATATTTTAACTCTGTAAAAATATGTTGCATTCATAACAAAATACAAATCAATATTATTTAAAGCATCCCTCATTTTTGCTACGCCGCAAACATTAATTTCCATCGGAATTTTCTTGGCAGATTTCAATTTCTTGCTTCTAAAGAAATTATTTTGAATTTTAAAAATAACATATATTCAAATAATAACAATACAATTTGAAAATATTGAACAATCCAAAAAAAAAAATCGTTTTATTTTTTGAACTTTTGATAAATATCATTTTTGGAAAACGTTTTTTTTTTGTTTGCTTTTTATTTCGATCATGAGGAAAATTTTTAAATAAATAACTTTTTATAATTTTTTTCTGTTTGAATAATTTAAAGATTTTTTAACTTCTACGTTAAATATATTTGATAAAAACAAAAAATAAAAAGTTTTCTGGTGTCTGATATTTTATGCCTTACCCATCCCATGTTAAAATCATATCGTATAAAATAAGCTATCCTTTACCTTATTTGGTAATCAAAGTTTTGCTGGGAAGCAAGATTAATTTTATTTTAAGACAATCTATAAAAAAATTAAAAACAAAAAAAAAATATTTTTTTCTTAAGCTTTGTTTCTAATAGAAACAATAGATTTTGGGGTGAGGATAACGAATATGATCTCAAAATTTCAAAATATGCAATTTTTCTGGAGTTTTTTTTCGAAAAATTCGTACTTTTTTAAATTTAATTGCTACGTGATGCCGTACTTTGTTTCTAGTAGATTTTGGGACGAAGATCAGGAATACGATGTCGAAATTTTAAAATGAGCTCAGGTTCTTGAGTTTTTTGCCAAAAAAATCGCATTTTTTTTTTTTTGCAAATATTTAAAAAAACAGAGCTAATATTGCAATTTTAATATCATATTCGTCTTTTGCATCAAAAAAATCTATTAGAATCGAAGAACAGCATCACTAACTCGTCAATTTTAAAAAGTTTTGTAAATTTGACCTTGAAAATAACAAATTTTTTCTAATGAGGCGTAACATTTTTTTGCATAACTCGAGAACCAGTTGAGATACCACTCTACGGTTTGAACATACGTATAAAGAAGGGATAAAGGATTAACATATATTTTTTCAAAAGATTTAAAAATACCTTTTTTGAGATATTTCATCTTAAACCACGGATTTCCTAAATATGACATTTAAGCATCAACAAAAAAAATCTTGCTAAATTTTATTTTAATGTGGACCCCATTACCTTTAAAATGAGATATCACTAAGATTCGTATCATTAAGATTGACAGAGATATGGTAAAAAACGTATGACCACTTCAGTAAGATATTTATGATTTTTTCATTTTTCAAACCGTGGCACAGTGGTTCCAAGTCCAAATCTAGCTGGACAAAATTATTTTATCACTGTTTTATATGTTTATGGGGTCGCTGAGTTCAAAAAACATGTTTAAATTTTTCTAAGTCGATTACACTAATCGACAACTTTTTATTTTTTTTCTAATTTCAGTAATTCATTAATGACAAAAATGGTTTTTATGCAGAACAGACATATGAAATGCAAAAACTTATTTTTTGAAAGTTTTGTAATCTCTAAAAAAAAAAAAATTTTTTTGTCGAGAAGTGTAATTGAAAAAAACAAGTGAGAGTGTTAAATTCGGCTATGCCGAATCTTTTATGCCCTCCAAAATGTAAAAAAAAAATAAAAAACCAGTGAGAGTGTTACATTCGGCTGTGCCGAATCGTTTATACCCTCCAAAATGTAAAAAAAACAATAAAAAAAATCCAGGGGCGTTTTTTTTTTGGGGGGGGGGGGGGTTGGTGGGAGACGTTAGGGCGCAACTTCCCCCTGCGATTTCGAACTTCATTTGAGAGAAGAATGTTGCATTTGCTTAGCAAACGTACAAAAAACCCTGCAAAAATTCGATTTTTATTTGGTTGGTTTAGTTCTCCAAGGGGGAACTTTTTTCCCCTTGGTCCGATTTTATCCATTTCCGAACTTAACCTGCCTAGGAATATAAGACATATTCGTGCCAAACTTCGGAAGTCTAGCTCTTTTATTTTGGACTGTATCGCGTCCTCTACAGACGGACAGACGGACGGACATTTTTGAATTTAGTCGAATTGTGTAATTGGCCGCGGTTTAATAGGAAACATCACATTTAATGCTTTATTTAAGCTAAGCATAATTATAATACTTAAAAGTTATCAAAAACTTACAAAAATTCGATTCTTTATTTAGAAAAAAAATTTTAGGCGAAATTCTATTTTCATATAAACTGTGATTAATTTTGAACCTGCAAAAACCTGCAAGAAATGTCTGCATGACAACGTTCAGTAATAAATTACCTATAAGTTGTATGTAGTAATTCGACATGATATGCCTGGATTCGGTTTTGGCAAGCTGTGGAAGTTTCAAAAGTCCTCAAAAATATTGTTATTATTGACCATACTTCAAAGTACAAAAAATGTAAGAAGAAGATCGATAATAAATTTCTTATTAATGTCCAGAATAAGTATAAATCTGTAGCTTTCTTGTACATAAACCGTTTTGAAACCATTGATGTAACATGGATAATATGATGTTATTAGTTAAACACTTATATATATATTATTTTTTTTTTAAATATTGGATACCAAAAATGTTATTTCATTCGCATATTTAACAAAGTTAAAGACCTAATTCCAAAAAATGGTTATTAGTTTGATCAGAACACACCCTTAGCTTGCCCCTAGCACTATTAATTCCCAATTTTAAGGACACTAATTTTTGGACTTTTGTCCAGCTAGATTTTGATTTGGAACCAATGTGCGTGGTATCTCCGGAACTATTTGGTACAGCGGCCCAAAAATTGGAATTTTTCTTTTCCTACTTGCATACAACATTTAAACCAATTTTTATCCAGTTCCGAAAGGGTGATGCAGATCGGTCAGATGGTTATATATATATTTACCCTTTTGGAAAATTTTCAGAGCCTGTTCTGAAATTTTTTATTTTTAAAAAAGTCAATTTATCAAAAATCTGGCACTTTTTTTTTTCTTTAAGTTTAGTTTAACCACACAAAAAATTCAGTAGGGCATTTTTCGTATTTTTCGAGAAAATTTTCTTTGACCATTGGATTTCATAAAAATTCTGCAATTCTCTTGCATATGATTGGGTAAACACTGCGTATGAGTAACGAATATTTACGAAACCAATTAATTTGCGTTACTCATACGTGGTGTTGACACAACAAATACAAGAAAATTTCAGAATTTTAATGAAATCCAATGTTCAAATGCAATTTTCTAGAAAAATACGAAAAATTCACTCCTGATTTTTTTTGTGTGGATGTACAAACATCTTAACTTTAAACAAAAAAATTAAAAAAAAAATGTGAGCGGATTTTTGATAAATTGACTATTTTAAAAAATGAAAGATTTCAGAACGGGTTCTAACAATTTTTAAAAGTAAAACGTTTTAATCTATAGCCTATAAGAAAATATACAAGAATGTAAATTTTTAAGATTGTGGTGCATTTCGTTTTAATTTGATAAATATTTAATCAGGGGAACTTGACACAGAAAAATAAAAACGTAATTTTCTTAGTTCCATATAGCTCTATACCAGCTATTCAGATATTCATGGGACACATGTTTTTTCACTGGAAATTTGGTGTGTTATACCTCATAGGAGAACTACAGACGTATGAATATTCAAACTATTCGGCAATATTTGGTATTCGGTTCAAACCGAATACCGAATAGTTAACATTCGGTAAAACGCCGAATATACTATTTGCGACATCCCTAACTGTGACTAATTTAATTATTTAAGCATTTGGGGTAGAATATAGAGACGGGCCTGTAAACGATTTTTCCCACGCAAGAAATTTAAGATTGGAAATTTAAAAATATGTTTTAAAAAATTACCAAAATAAAAACATATAATCGATAGGACATAACAAAATATACAAGAATGGAAATTTTTAAGATTGTTGTGCATTCCGTTTTAATTTGGTAAATACTTAATCAAGGGAACTGGAAACAAATCGAATGTTACGGATCGGAAAAGAAAAAGTTAAAAAAAGTCTTCAGGGTTTTGTTAGTTTCAATTGCTTTTGGTTTATCCCATTCCGATTTTGGTTGATGCACTGTGTATTTAACCGCGCTTCCTAAGCCCAGTTTTTGTCAAATGCAACCTATTCAGTGATTCATGGGACACAAGTTTTTTTGCAGCGGTACATTTAGTGTGCAATTCCTCATATATTATAGGGTCCCAGACATATATTTCTATGAGTTACAAACGGAACGACTTTTCTACCACTAATTGTGAGAGGAAGGTAAATAAAAGTTTGCCAACTAGTGTAATCTACTAATAAAAGCTAAAGAAACCAAAATCGTTAAAAAAAATATACTTTAAATTCCCATTCTATAGCAATTCAAGTTAAACAAAAACTAAGATAAACAAAAAAAAATATATCTACATTTTTTCACAATTTCCTTTTACTCTGTTACAACATTTTTTTTATTGTATTTCCTACTCACCTTGTCGTTAAATTTATATCCTTAGGAGTCAATAGAGCATCATTTATTTCAACAATTAATATATCACCAGATTGTATTTCCGCCTCACCTTCCCATGACACCATCATTGCTGTACAATCTTTATCGGTTTTACAATTCTCCGGAGTCTGCAAAAAAAAAAGCAGAAGAAAAAAGATAAAACGAAAAGTTAGTCAAACATATTTATATCCACAACATTAATTTAAGTTTTATTTATATATAAAAAAAAAAACTCTAATATTCGTTTATAAGATTTTACTATAAATATATCCTTTTTATAAATATTCTTAATAAATATTCAATTTTTTAAACCAAGTCTGGCAACAAATTTTAGTATTAAAAAAAAAGGTTATTTACTCAAATATTTAAATATATATATTTTGTTACAACAAAAAAAAAAAAAATAAGCAACAGCAGCTTAAAATCTAAATCCTTTATGTCCTTCATAACCTTTTTTGATTATTTCCTTCCCATTTTTTTTTTTTTGGTTTTGGTTATGAGATCCTTAATATATGGTTAACAGGAATATGAATATGTTAGTGTGAGTAGATATGTATGTGTTGTTAGAGTGGCATTATTTTATATACCAAAAAAGCTGTTCTTCCGATTTTGAACGTTCGCACAAATTTTTACTGTTCTAGGCATATTCTAATGCGATTAAATTAACCTGAGATGCTCGGCGATCAAAATTTTGGATTTTTGAAATTTTTTTAAAAAATCGTTTAAAAAATATATACAGTGACTGTCACTAATATTCGGTTTTTTATTTAAGTACCAAAAAGTAGACAAAACATATTGTAAAATATGAAAAGAACGGAGCTATTATTTTTCTTTTGTTATAGTGTCTCAAACATATAATGTATCACTATATATTAGATATCAATTCTATAAGGATTGAGCAAATATTAGATGAGATACGAGGGTCGCGCTGAAAAATGAATTATTTATAGACATTTAAAAAAAAAAATCGATTTCTTCCAAGATCAAACATTGAAAATTTAAAAAATAGTCCAAAAATTTATATTCAGTTCTCAGCTAATTTTTTCAACTACCCAAACAAAAACTAAAATTTTTTAAATACAGTACAAGAAATCCATAATTGACATCCATTTATTTTGACCACCAGTTTTTTTAAAAAAAAAGAAAATATTTTATTGTTTAATAATTTTAGTAGACCAAAGTGTATTGTAATGAGATATGAAAATAATTAAACATTTCCCTTCTTTACAAAAAATTGGTGGTCAAAAGAAATGGAGGTCAAAAATTATGGATTTCTTGTACTGTATTTAAAAATTTTAGTTTTTGTTTGGGTCATTGGAAAAATTAGCTGGGAACTGAATATAAATTATTGGACTATTTATAAAACTTGTAATGTTTGATCTTGGAAGAAATCGACTTAGAAATATTTTTTAATTTTTTTTTAAAAAATGTCTATAAATAATTCATTTTTCAGCGCGACCCGTTCTTTTCATATTTTACAACATGTTTTGTCTACTTTTTGGTACTTAAATAAAAAACCGAATAATAGTGATAGTCACTGTATCTTGCGACACAGCAATTTTAAAAATCGATCCAACGGTTTTGAGATATCGCGATTTTAAATTTAAAAAAATTTCGGGGTTTTCTAAGGTCAATAAATTAAAAAAAAAATCTCTAAATTTCTTTCAATAGACCCTTTAATAGAGACTAAACTGTTTTTCATTAAAACTTAATTTGAAACAAACCCGAAACTCTCCCCTTCCTCGAAACCGAATTCGAAAGAAAAAAAAAAAAATATAAACAAGTAGAAAAATTAAATTCGACTTAGTCGAATCTATGAATACCCTCCACAATGTTATCTGATAGTAATTTTCTAAAAAAAATGCATTACAAATTTTTATTAGAAATATATTATTTTGAGTAAAATTTTTTTGTGAGTGTAAAATTTTTTTGACTGTCAAAATTTTTTTGAGTGTGAATTTCATTAAAAAAAAAAATAATTAAATTAAAAATTAAAAAAAAAAATTTTTTTTTGAGTGTAAAATTTTTTTGAGTGTAAATATTTATTAGAAATATATTATTTTGAGTAAAATTTTTTTTGTGAGTGTAAAATTTTTTTGACTGTCAACATTTTTTTGAGTGTGAATTTCATTAAAAAAAAATAAGTAAATTAAAAATTAAAATAAAACATTTTTTTTTGAGTGTAAAATTTTTTTGAGTGTAAATATTTTTTTTAGTGTACTATTTGTTTGAGTAACAAAATTACTTTGTAAAATATTTTTGTTGTTTTATACCTATACGTATATGTTAAAAAAATAAATTTCACATATTTCCCTCATTTTTTTTTACCATCCTCGTCTTTAAAAACCAAAAACAAACTAATATTTGATTTTTTTCCAAAAACACTTACTATACACCGTTACATACAGTTACAAAAACAAAAACAATAACAAATATTTACTTGTCTAACAACTAAACTGCACCCAAAACAAACAACAACAAGTTAAAAAAAAACTGGTATTTCACCATGCTTGTTAAAACTTGTTTAACGAGTTTTCAACTGTTTAAGGTGAAAAAATCTGAAATTCAGAGCCTTGCTTATAACTTTTGAACCACTGAACCGATTTTGCTGAAATTCAAAACCAAATAGACTTGGGGAACGACAAAGATATGTAACACGTTTCAGCACCCTCAGAATTGTCTTTCGAAAGTTATAGTGGTTTTAATCTCGAAAGTTCGCAAAATTCCCTTCCCGAAATTTACTCTTTTGCTCATAACTTTTGAACCACTGGACCGATTTGGCTGGATTGCAATACCAACCTGACCCGGTAAATACCCAACATATATGTCAAACTTCAGGAGCCTCCATAAAGTCTTTCAAAAGTTAGCGTGTTTTCAACGGACAGACAGACAGACAGACGGACGGACGGACGGACGGACGGACGGACGGACATCGCTAGATCGACTTAAAATCGATCAAGGATCATGAATATATATACTTTATGGGGTCCTAGACCAATATTTCGATGTGTTACAAACGGAATGACAAACTTATATATACCCTCTATCACTAGAGTGGAGGGTATAAAAAGAATGGAAAGAAAAGAAAGAACAGGTAAGCAGGGGAAAAAAGGAAAGAGAAATGGAAAAATCTGGAAAGTTTTTTTACAATCAAAATGATCTAAAATCTTAAAATTTTTCTAAAAGAAAAATGAGTTGGGATGTTAAAATTATTCTATATAAAAAAAAAATTCTATAGGAAACATTTGAGAATTTTTCGTTAGGAAAATATATAGAATTTTTTTTAGGATAAATTTGCAAATTTTTCTTTAGGAAAAACTTTACATCTTTTTTAATAAAAAAAAAACTAAAAGGGGAAGTATCTAAACCAATGGTTCCCCACCTTTGATTCTCGCCCCACTGGGGGGTAATTTGAATGCTTCAGGGGGGCAACGAGCAAATTGTTTAGATTTTTTTTTTTTGTTAAAAAACTAAAAAAATATTTATTTTAGTTAAATTATTATGTTGGTTGTTGAAAACTTTTGCTAAAAACTTTGTTTAAAATATAATTTTAACAAAAAGTTTGCTTAACTACAAGTAAATTTTGAATTTTAAATCAAATTTGAAAAAATTACACATTTTTCTTGAGTGTAGGGGGGACATTTTGGACTTTTTAACTTAAAATTGGGGCATGGCCCAAAAAAGGTTGGGAACCATTGATCTAAACCCTTATGAACCGATTTTCCTAAATCTTAAAATATATATAAAATAGACGATTTTAAGGTTGGGGGTCTCGGCTTATCGGTTTAATAAAAAATTTCGTTGTCCCCTAATGAAACAATGTTGATCTTCAGGGAAATTCCAATAACCACCGAACTAACAGGAATATCGTCTAGAGAAAAAATACGTGTCGACTTCAATTTAGTTAAGATTATTTCGCATTCTTATGATATTTATATATTTATATGTCTTCATATAAATATCCCTAAAATTAACACATTTTCATGAAAAAAGTATTTAGCGAAGCCGAATTTTTACGTGGTTATGTTGCCGTTGGATAAGCATTAAAAAACCATTCTTCTCATATGAAAACATCAGATGGTTTCTTAGAAAAAAATGGCTGAAAATCCAAAAAATAATTTTTTCGCCATTTCTTGATCCATTTTTTGAGCCCCTAAATCACAGAAATTGCTGATAAGCCGAGACACCCCTACCTTGGTATTGTCTCTTTTATATTTATTTTAAGTTTCCAGCAAATCGGTTCATAAAGGTTGTGATACCTCCCTTGAAAAATTTTTATAGCAGAAATTTTTTTATTGAAATTATTCTATGAAAAATATCTTAAAATCTTCAAATTTTTCTAACGAAAAAATGTCTCGGAATTTCATAATGTTTCTATATGAAAACATTTTCTCTAAAAAATAAAAAAAAAAAATCTTGAAAACTTTTTTATGAAAATATCGTAGTTTTAATTAGTAAAGGAAAAATGACCTCGAGCTAGAATAAACCTACTCAAAATATTATATTTTAAAGGTCGAATACATTTGTAACTAAACTAAATTCAAATTAAATTAATCAGAATTTGAATTAAAATTTTTCTTCAGAAAAAATACATACGAACATTTATCTAAACAACAAATTTGGGAATTTTTCTGTAGGAAAATTTGAGAATTTTTCTATGGGAATAATTTGCGAATTTTTCTTAGAATTTTTCTATCGGAAAAATCTGAGGATTTTTCCATAGGAAAAATCTGAAAATTTTTCGATAGAAAAAATCTGATAATTCTTCTTTCAAAAAAATCTGAGAAGAAGATGGGTAAAAAGGAAAGAGAAAAAGAAAAGGAACTTATATGAGAATTTTTTTCTGGGAAAAATGTTTTTATAATCATAGAATTTTTTGAATCCTACAATTTTTAATAGGAAAAAAGTTCCGGAATCTTTAAATTTTTCTGTAGGAATAACTAAAAAATTTTCCGCAGTATCAATT
The DNA here is from genome assembly GCA_963921195.1 of Pegoplata infirma. NCBI lineage: Eukaryota > Metazoa > Arthropoda > Insecta > Diptera > Anthomyiidae > Pegoplata > Pegoplata infirma. Next base: position 101,384,240 of record OY992537.1, read on the forward strand.
TTAGAATTTTTCTATTCCAAAAATGAATTAGAATCTAGAAAAATGTCCAAATTTTTATAATCATAGAATTTTTTTAATCCTACAATTTTTTATAGGAAAAAAGTTTCGGAATCTTAAAATTTTGCTGTAGGAAATATAAGAACATTTTCTACAGTATAAATTTGAGAATTTTTCTATACGAAAAATATATTAGAATCTGAGACTTTTTCTATTGAAAAAATTCCACAAAGAATTTTTGACTTTTTTCTACGGAAAGAGATGCTACGAAATCTGAGATATTTTCTATTTTAAAAAGTCTCAGAATATAAGGCCTTTTTTTTATGAAAAAATGTCCCAGATTCTGAAATAATCCCTTAGAATCTGAGATTATTGCTGTTTTAAATATGTCTTACAACTTAAGACTTTCTAATAGGATAAGCTCCATAGAAAAAAAAAAACTTAGAATCCTAGCAAAAAAGTCTCAGACTTTTTGAATAGGAAGAACGTTTAAGAATTTATGAGTTTTTATAGAGAAAAAATGTTCTAAATTAGACTTTTTCCATAGAAAAAATTGTTTAGAATCTGAAACTTCTATTAGAAAAAATGCCTTAGAATCTCAAAGTTTTATGAAAAAAAGAATCTAAGAAAATGTCTTAAAGTCTCCGATTTTTTCTATTAGAAAAATGTCTCAAAATCGAAAAATTTTTCTGTAGAAAACTTTTGAGACTCAGACTTTTAATTTTTTCTATAGAAAGAGTGACTCAGAAGCGGAGACCTTAGAATCTAAGACTTTTTATAGGAAATAGTACGTAGATTCGCAATATTTTTAATAGAAAATATGCCTCAGAAAATCTTTTAGAATCTTAGACTTTTTCAAAGGAAAAGTGTTTAAAAAAACTATACTTTTTCCATAGAAAAATATCTCAGAATGTAGAAAATTGTCTCAAAAAATGTTTACAAGTTTTTCAAAACATAAAAATTTTGGTGTAGAAAGAATGTTTCGGTGTCTTCGACATTTTCGGTAGAAAAAAAAAAATTGGAAAAAAAATATTTCAGAACTTAAGAAGTATTTCAGAACCTAAGAAGTTGGGTAAAAAGTCACTAAATTTGAGAATTTGTCTACACGAAGAATTTTTCAAAATTTAGGAAATTTTGGTGAGAAAATTGCCTTAGTACTTACCTGGGAATTTTCTATATAAAAGTGCAGCAGAATCTAAAATTTTTTTATAGCGAGAATTTTATTTACATAGCTTTTCTGTAGCAAACTACCTCAGAACTTCAGAAAAAATTTCGAGAAAAAAATCCCATTTTTTTTTGCAAATTTCAAATAGCGGCATCTTAACAACCGTTTTAGCGATTTTATATTTTTTTATATTCTTGGTCAGCGCATAAAAATAATAAATATGATGTATCGCAATACATATTTGTTTATAACTTTTTTTTTTTTTAATTTTCAAATATCTAAAACTTAATCACCGGGCGCCACGGGTTAATTTAAACCGACTGACCTCAAATTTGTACCACAGAAACTTTAGACCTATTAGATTAAAAATTTAGCCAGACATTCAAAATCACATAAATTTTTTTTTTTATTACAAAAAATGCCGCTCTAATGTGTGGTTTTTCATTATCTTAAGGTGCCACTTATAACTAGCACACTTATGTTTATTTATCTAACATTAGGGTGTTATATGTATAGAGACAAAATTATGGTTGAAAACCCATCAAAGAAAAGTCGATGAAAAAGATTATGCAATAAATAAGTTTTTATTAATATCGAAAATCTAAATGACTAAATATATATATGGATTTGAATTGAGAAAAGTGTGAAAGAAAATGTTTTTAATTTTTCTAAAAATTTAAGACATCCTGGTTTGTTTCTTACTAGTTTCATATTATCCAGTTATAATAATCTTCAGAAAAATTTGAATGCCAAATTAATTCAGTTAATAGTCAATATAATTCTATATGTGAAAATTATTAACAGATCGCAGCCGACTTTGCTATTAACTGCTTGTAAGGTAAAATCACTCTAGACCGATACGCCAAGCAGGCTGTTATCAAGCAAGTATCAACTAAGTCATGATTTTCAATTCGTGTTTGGTTGTTGCTGTTGTTTTTTCTAACCATATTTAAAACTAAAACTAAAAATATTTCAAACAGTTGCTCATAAAATCAACTAATATTTTGGTATTTTCTTTTCAGGAAAAAAATGTCACATTTCTGCCCTTATATAAGTTTTTGATACCACAGGTTGACAAAAATTGAGATTTTTCAATTCACCTGACCTTTGTTTACTTATTTATATGGAGTTTAGTGTGCTGATTCCGAATTTGTTATCCAACTTTTCCATCAATTCGCGTTCGTGAGCAAATCGCTGCTAACTAATTTAAGAGCCTCTGTTTTAAACACAAACTTTACTATATTGGAAGCGAGGATTCCAAAACTGGTTTTAGATTTTTTCTGACAGCTTTAATTTTGAAGCTATTGAAAAGGGCATAAATTTTAAAGTTTATTTTAGCAATATCTCAAAAACTAAAGATGACTCAACAAAAGTAAGAGCACTTTTGGGATCAGCATATCCAACATAATTAAAATCGTCATGCACTTTTTGGATATTATACTAGTGTTATAATATAATAAATATGGACTCACAAACATGCCAAAAGTAGCCTATTTTCAAAGTTTTCTTAGGCTATGTCTCGAAAAGTAGAGCTGACCCAAAAAATCGGTAGCCAGAATTGAAATCAGCGTACCCCAACAACACAAAATTCGGGATCAGAACCCGGCCAAAAAAAATGTTGCCCTGTGTAAGGAATAAAAGATATTCTCTTTTATTCTAATGCAATGCAATGTATATCAAAAATTTTAAATTAATACTTAGTTTTTCAGCTTATCCGTTAATTGTACAAAATTGATGTATTTTCATAATTTATTGAATAAAATAAGTGTGTTTCGACCTTTTTTTACAGTTAAATAAAACTCGAATATACCTTTTATTCCTTATCAAAGTTGGAGTTTAGGGATCAGAAAATATATTTTTTGTCTGTACATCCCCTTTTACGGGCGTGGATATGAAAAATTAATTTAAACAATGATAAAATTGTATTGTGTATTGAAAAATTTATTTAAACAATGATAAAATTGTACTATAATAAATAAATATTTTACTATTAACATTTATTGAGTGTAGGATGGGTTCCACTAATGTCTAATGGAAAAAATTAAAAAAAAACAAGTAGAAAAATTAAGTTCGACTTGGTCGAATCTGTGAATACCCTCCACAATGTTATCTGATAGTAATTTTCTAAAAAAAAATCAAAAAATTGCATTACAAATTTTTTATTAGAAATATATTATTTTGAGTAAAACTTTTTTTTAATCAATCAAATTTTTTTGAGTGTAAAATTTTTTTGACTGTCAGCATTTTTTTGAGTGTGGCATTTCATTAAAAAAAATTAATGTATACATTTTTTTTTTGAGTGTAACATTTTTTTTGAGTGTAACATTTTTTTTTTTTTTAGTGTAAATATATTTTTTAGTGTACAATTTCTTTGAGTAACAAAATTACTTTGTAAAATATTTTTGTTGTTTTATACCTATACTAGCTTACAATCCCGGTACTTCGTTACCGGTTGTATTGAATTCCGGATAATAGAAGGATCAGGATTACTCTATCGATTTTCAAAAAAATTCCCCTACGTAGTCTTTGTTTTATTTACTTGTCGACGTTTAAGTCTTCCATAAAAAAATATTTCAATGAATAATAAACAATAAAATTTTAATAACTTTGCTGGTACGTTATCATGTTCGTTCCGGGGGAAAAACATAATGACAATTTTCGAGCCCTTATGTCGGGATTTTGGATTTTGAGTGAATAAATATTTCAGTGAAAAAAGAAATTGGAATAAAAAAAAAATATGGAGTAAAAAAAAGCTAAACACCAAAAACTTGAGTTAAAAATATAATTCCATATTGTTCCCTGCTCTATTCCATATTGTTCCCCGTTCTACTCCATTTCATTTCCAATTCCATCTTCATCTTCTAAGGTCATTATTATAGGTACAGAAAAAGTACCAAAAGTACACTTTATTACCCCCATTAGAAACGGAATTTAAAAAAAGTACCCCTTTCAGAATGTTTTTTCTTCACCAAAGGATCCTACAATCCATATTTCAATTATCTAGGATCACTGTTTCAGCAAATATTAAAAGTACTTTTTATCCCCGTTAAGAAACGGAATTTCCAAAAAAAACTTTTCCCAATCTCTTTTTTACATTCCAAATTTTAAGTTTCTGGGGCCATTATATCAGGAAATAAATAAGTACACTTTTTTATTCCTTTTAACCTCATTATTTTCCGAGAGGCGAACCTTTTCCAATTTCAAGTTTCTATGTTTATTATTTCAGGAAATAAAAAAGTACCAAAAGTGTACTTTCGGCATATTTAACAAAACGTACTTTTTATGGAAGGTACTTTTTATAAAAGGTACTTTTTATAAAAGGTACTTTTTATTAAAGGTACTTTTTATAAAAGGTACTTTTTATAAAAGGTACTTTTTATAAAAGGTACTTTTTATAAAAGGTACTTTTTATAAAAGGTACTTTCTATAAAAGGTACTTTTTATAAAAGGTACTTTTTATAAAAGGTACTTTTTATAAAGTACCTTTTATAAGGTACTTTTTATAAAAGGTACTTTTTATAAAAGGTACTTTTTATAAAAGGTACTTTTTATAAAAGGTACTTTTTATAAAAGGTACTTTTTATAAAAGGTACTTTTTATAAAAGGTACTTTTTATAAAAGGTACTTTTTATAAAAGGTACTTTTTATAAAAGGTACTTTTTATAAAAGGTACTTTTTATAAAAGGTACTTTTTATAAAAGGTACTTTTTATAAAAGGTACTTTTTATAAAAGGTACTTTTTATAAAAGGTACTTTTTATAAAAGGTACTTTTTATAAAAGGTACTTTTTATAAAAGGTACTTTTTATAAAAGGTACTTTTTATAAAAGGTACTTTTTATAAAAGGTACTTTTTATAAAAGGTACTTTTTATAAAAGGTACTTTTTATAAAAGGTACTTTTTATAAAAGGTACTTTTTATAAAAGGTACTTTTTATAAAAGGTACTTTTTATAAAAGGTACTTTTTATAAAATGTATTTTTTATAAATGTATTTTTTATAAAAGGTACTTTTTATAAAATGTACTTTTTATAAAATGTACTTTTTATAAAAGGTACTTTTTATAAAAGGTACTTTTTATAAAAGGTACTTTTTATAAACGGTACTTTTTATAAAAGGTACGTTTTATAAAAGGTACTTTTTATACAAGGTGCTTTTTATAAAAGGTACTTTTTATAAAAGGTACTTTTTATAAAAGGTACTTTTTATAAAAGGTACTTTTTATAAAAGGTACTTTTTATAAAAGGTACTTTTTATAAAAGGTACTTTTTATAAAAGGTACTTTTTATAAAAGGTACTTTTTATAAAAGGTACTTTTTATAAAAGGTACTTTTTATCAAAGGTACTTTTTATAAAAGGTACTTTTTATAAAAGGTACTTTTTATAAAAGGTACTTTTTATAAAAGGTACTTTTTATAAAAGGTACTTTTTATAAAAGGTACTTTTTATAAAAGGTACTTTTTATAAATGGTACTTTTTATAAAAGGTACTTTTTATAAAAGGTACTTTTTATAAAAGGTACTTTTTATAAAAGGTACTTTTTATAAAAGGTACTTTTTATAAAAAGTACTTTTTATAAAAGGTAGTTTTTATAAAAGGTAGTTTTTATAAAAGGTAGTTTTTATAAAAGGTAGTTTTTATAAAAGGTACTTTTTATAAAAGGTACTTTTTATAAAAGGTAGTTTTTATAAAAGCTGGTTTTTATAAAAGGTACTTTTTATAAAAGGTACTTTTTATAAAAGGTACTTTTTATAAAATGTACTTTTTATAAAAGGTACTTTTTATAAAAGGTACTTTTTATAAAAGGTACTTTTTATAAAAGGTACTTTTTACAAAAGGTACTTTTTATAAAAGGTACTTTTTATAAAAGGTACTTTTTATAAAATGTACTTTTTATAAAAGGTACTTTTTATAAAAGGTACTTTTTATAAAAGGTACTTTTTATAAAAGGTACTTTTTATAAAAGTTACTTTTTATAAAAGGTACTTTTTATAAAATGCACTTTTTATAAAAGGTACTTTTTATAAAAGGTACTTTTTATAAAAGGTACTTTTTATAAAATGCACTTTTTATAAAAGGTACTTTTTATAAAAGGTACTTTTTATAAAAGGTACTTTTTATAAAAGGTACTTTTTATAAAAGGTACTTTTTATAAAAGGTACTTTTTATAAAAGGTACTTTTTATAAAAGGTACTTTTTATAAAAGGTACTTTTTATAAAGGTACCATTATTTCAGTAAATTTAAAAAAGTACCAAAAGTACACTTTTTTCCATTTTACCCCCGTGGAGTCAACATTGGCAAAAACCTACATTGCAAATTTTAAGTTTTTAGGGCCATTATTTAAGAAAATATAAAAGGTACCAAAAGTACAGTTTTTTACCCTTTTTACCCCTAAGAATCAACATTGGCAAAATCCAGCCTTAGTAGATTTATATTCCGGGAGCTGAACCTACATTCAAAATTTCAAGTGTCTAGGACCATTTTTTAAAGAAATATAAAAGGTACCAAAGGTACATTTTTTTTACCCCTTTTACCCCCTTAGAATCAACATTGGAAAAAATCCGGCCTTATTGGATCTATATTCCAGGAGTTGAACATACAGTCCAAATTTCAAATCTCTGTGACCATTATTTCAGGAGATATAAAAAGTAACAAAAGTACAGTTTTTTACCCTTTTTGTCCCCTTAGAATCAACATTGGTAAAAAATCCGGCCTTACTGGATCTATATTCCGGGAGGTGGACCTACAGTCCAAATTTCAAGTCTCTGTGACCATTGTTTCAGGAGATATAAAAAGTACCAAAAGTACAGTTTTTTACCCTTTTTGTCCCCTTAGAATCAACATTGACAAAAATCCGGCATTACTGGATCTATATTCCGGGAGGTGAACATACAGTCCAAATTTCAAGTCTCTATGACCATTATTTCAGGAGATATAAAAAGTACCAAAAGTACAGTTTTTTAACCTTTTTACCCCCTTAGAATCAACATTGGCAAAAATCCAGCCTTAGTGGATCTATATTCCGGGAGGTGGACCTACAGTCCAAATTTCAAGTCTCTAGCTTCAGCGGTTTGGGCTGGGCGATGATGAATGAGTATGTCAGTCAGTCACATTACTCTTTTATATATATAGATATGTAATACAAAAAAAAACTATTTCACATATTTGCCTCTTTTTATTTTACCATCCTTTTCTTTAAAAACCAAAAACAAACTAACATTGTATCATATAAAACCCACTTCATTTGTTTTTTTCCAAAAAATACTTACTATACACCGTTACATACAGTTACAAATAATATATAACAATAACAAAACAATAACAAATATTTACTTGTCTAACAACTAAACTTCACCCCACCACAAGAAAACAAACAACAACAAGTTTTAAAAAACTGGTATTTCACCATGCTCTTGTATAACGAGTTGGCAACAGTTTAAGGTGAAACTAATTTAAAATTCAGAGCATTGCTTATAACTTTTGAACCACTGAACCGATTTTTCTGAAATTCAAAACCAAACAGACTTGGGGAACGACAAAAATATACGCTAAGCTTCAGCCCCCTCAGAATTGTCTTTCGAAAGTTAGAGGGGTTTTAATCTTGTAAATTCGCAAAATACCCTTGCCGAAATTTACTCTTTTGCTCATAACTTTTGAACCACTTGACCGATTTCGCTGGATTGCAATACCAACCTGACCCGGTAAATGGAGAACATATATGTCAAACTTCAGGAGCCTTTCAAAAGTTAGCGTGTTTTCAACGGACAGACAGACAGACGGACGGACGGACATCGCTAGATCGACTTAAAATCGATCAAGGATCATGAATATATATACTTTATGGGGTCGTAGACCAATATTTCGATGTGTTACAAACGGAATGACAAACTTATATATACCCTCTATCACTAGAGTGTAGGGTATAAAAAATGAACTAATTTTTTTTAAGTTCCAAAATTGCATTTAAAAATTGGATTTCATAAAAATTCTGTAATTCTCTTGTATTCTGATGCAACACTACGTATGAGTAACGAAGATTAGTTTTTTCACTAATATTCGTTACTCATACGCGGTGTTGGCACAATAAAATACAAGAGAATTAAAGAATATTTACAAATTCAAATATTCAAATGCGATTTTCTTGAAATATGTGAAAAATGCCCTCTTGAATTTTTTGTGTGGATTGTAGTGTTTCCAGTCCGGGAATTCCGGGGCCAGATTTCCCGGGAATTCTCGGCAAAAGTCTTACGGGAATTCCCGGGAATTTTTTTTATTTTCCCGGGAAATCCGTGAATTTTTTAAAATAACGTTTCAACATAAAAAGTGTCCACTCAAAACAGCATCTTTAGAAATGTATACAAAAAAAAAGAGTTTGGGAAAGGTGGACTACGGCTTCTGTTCTGTCTTTTACATCTTTATAATTCACATGAAAATTTCCGAATCACATGAAATCAAGTTTAGTGTTTTGTTGATCACGTTTCACTCGAAGTTGAAATCGAATAATTAAAGCTTAAAAAAATATAAGGAAAAAAGTGCATTCGCCTTACTTTCACCAAATTTTATTTATGTGAAACAAAACGAAAAACTTTTTTTTTTATAATTTTTATTGAAATTCTTTACTCCAAAACGCAAAAAAAAACATTGTGTCCGGGATTTAGAGATTTAAAAAAAAATTTCGAGACTAAAAATTTTAATGAATTTTTGCTCCAAAAAGCAAAAAAAAAAAAATTCCCGGAATATAAAAAATTTTAAAACCTTTCTCGGTACTTGGAAAATTTTTAATAAAAATTTTTCCGGGACTTTAAAAATATTTTTTTTTTCAAAATTTTTGCTAAAATGTTTTTTAAAATCATTACATATTGTGAAATTCTTTACTCCAACACAAGGACACTACAAAAGACGTTTCATAAAAAACGGCAAAACTTTCTTAACTCATAAGTCAATGAGATGTTTAAAGCCTGGAAGGTCTTGGATGGTCTTTTGCTCCAAAACGCAAAAAATTAAAACTAAAATTTTTTTAATTTTTCTCTCTTACTTCTCTTACTTTTTAACAGTTTTTTTGTGTTTTAATTAGTTGTACATATGAGGAGTTCCGTCTAAGACTTAAATTTTGAGGTAAAAAAATGTGATTTTTGTTTTTATGGCACATCGATGAAAGTTGACATAAATATTAGAAGCTATTTAAGAACAAGAAATTCGTTCGCGTCAATTAAATCGCGCAAGGGGTTATGGCGGTTTCAAGATTTAGCGGTTTTAAAAATCTTAAAAATATTTTAAAGATTTTTTTTTACACATTTGTTGCATGCGTTATTAAAACATGCCAGGATATATCATTTCTTCTAAAATATATTATATAAATTTAACCCTTTAATGACCAAACGATTTAAAAAAAATATCTAAGTACCTAAAATCGCGATTATTTCGCGGTAAAAGAAAAGTTTCACAATTTTTTATAACATATTTAGGCAATGCGCGTTGGTATTACTGAAAAAAATCACGGAAAATCGTATCATTGTACCAGTAGTTTAAAAAAATCGGTGATTCTTTTTTATAACAAGAAAATTTAATATGGTCCAAAAAATCTATAATCATCAAAATTTTTTAACCCGCCTCTGATTTTATGATGACACATCAAGTGGGCTTTCATTTAAAAAAAAAATCATCCGATTTCGTGTAAAGCCTTGGATGTGCCAGATCAAAACAGGTTTAGATAAAATCATCGCGCTTTCCGCTCAGAATGGCTTAAAGTAAAAAGTCAAAAACCAAATCAGTTCTACTCGTTAAGGCACGTCTTTTGGTTTATTAAAATGAACATGATGCATTAATTGCTACTAAAAAAAATACGAAACAGATTTGCAAATTTCGCACAATTTTCAAAAATGCCATAAAATTTTTGCAATTTATTTTTTATAAACCCGCCAGTGATTTTTTTATGTAAACTCACAAAAAACTCGGTTTACGCAAGAGTCCACCAAATTTAAAATGAAACCGCGAATGTGCCTCGCAAAAAACTGGTATTTTAAAAAAATTACGTTTTTTCTTTCGAACTTTGATCTGTTGAAACTCCTTAACTATTCATGGCACATTAACGGGAATAATTCCTAAATGTTAAGAATTACAACAGCTACTAACTCTAGTTCAACTTTTTTTATTTTATAGAGGGGGCCGAAATCCCTGATCAAAAAACCTCGAAAATTTAAAAACTCTTAATTTTTGGTTTCAAAACTTAACCGTCTTATAACGTCTTACCAAGCGATGAAGCATCTATCAAACCAACATTAAAATAATCTCTTATATGTACTGACTTTGTGTTATGCCAGAAAATATTGAAATATAAGGAGAACTTAAAAAAAAAGCAAAAGAAGGTAAAAACTATGGATTATTTCAAGTTATTTTTATCGATTTTTCAACTTTAAACCTCTGTAACTTTTACGGATAAAGTGGGGTAATCCTTAAACATTGCTCAGTGATGGTTAAAGGTCTTGTTTACACAACTCCATTTACAGTTTTTCTAAATTCCAAAAACTGCCGGTTTTTTTAAACATTTATTTCAGTTTCACTGTGTTAAAATTTAAAAAAGATTTTGTGATATATTTTTTATTTCTAATAAAACAATTTTTAACAACAATTTTGTGAAATTTTAATGGTTGTAAATGATCAGAGCGTATGAGTAATATTTATGCAATAATAATACTCATTCGCAACGTTAAAACAAGAAAATACAAGCAAATTACAAAATTGTTATGAAATTTAAAATTCAAATGCGATTTTCTCGAAAAAAACGAAAAACTCGTTTCTGAATTTTTTTGTGTGGATGGACAAACTTCTATACTTAAAAAAAAAAAAAAAACAAATAGAAAAGTTAAATTCGACTTGGCCAAATCTATGAATACCCTGCACAATGCCCATTTTAAGTGATTGTTAATTTTCTAACGTGAAAAAATAACAGTTTTGATTAGAAATATTTTATTTTGTGTAAAAAATTTTTTTTAGTAATTTTTGCAAAAAAAAAAATAATTTACTAATTTTTTTTTTTGAGTGTAAAATTTTTTTTGAGTGTAAAATTTTTTTGAGTGTATTTTTTTTTTTTGTTTTGGTATAAAAATATTTTTGAGTGACAAAAATACGTTGTACAATATTTTTGTGACTTACCAATGTTTTTAAAACAGGTTTAACGGGTTTTCAACACGTGAATTCAAGGTGAAGCTAATCTGAAATTCACGGTTTTGCTAATAACTTTTGAACCACTGGACCGATTTGGCTGAAATTCAATACGAACTAGGCTGGAAAAATGGAAAATATATATGCCAAGCTTCAGCATCCTCAGAATTGCTTTTCGAAAGTTATTGTGCTTTTTATCTCATAAGTTCACGAAAAACCCTTGCCGAAATTCAGTCTTTTGCTCATAACTTTTGAATCTCTGGACCGATTTCGATGGATTGCAATACCAACCTGACCAGGTAAATGCCCAACATATATGCCAAACTTCTGGAGCCTCCGTAAAGTCTTTCAAAAGTTAGCGTGTTTTCAACAGACAGACAGACAGACAGACGGACAGACGGACTTTATATACTTTATGGGGTCCTAGACCAATATTTCGAGGTGTTACAAACGGAATGACAAACTTATATATACCGTCTATCACTAGAGTGGAGGGTATAAAAAGTGGCCGGATTTTTGATAAATTGACTTTTTTAAAAAAATGGAGAATTTCAAAATAGAATATCTAATGGCGTTTTCATTGCTGGCAAAAAATTCCACATTTTTCCTTCCCTTCAAAAAAAATTGCACTTTTTGTGTTCTCTTCTGAAAAAGTAGCACAACTTTAAAAATTTATGATATTTTTTTTTTAAATGTTGCCTTTGTAAAATTTTAAAATGTCACACTTTTCATACTTTTATAAAATGACGGGGTATTAAAGTTGCCTTATAAAAAGATCTGATTGCCAATTTTTTGGTTGAAAGAAAAATTTTCTCAATTTTTTGTTTTTTTTTTTTGTAATCGCAAAACTGGCAACACATTGAAAGAGTTGTGGCTACGTTTTACAAATGATACTGTTTAAGGGTGCAACATTTTGTTTAAAAAAAGAAAACGCCAGAAATGACAACAAAAATCAGAAAATCCTTTGAGAGAAAATTCTCAATATTTCATGATTTTTAATGAAATTGATAATATTCATTATGAAGCCTTAAAATTTGTAATTATCAACCGCCTTATTATGCCTATGTGCGTTTTTGTTGGTTGCGGCTATTTAGCATTTTTTTTCCATTTACAAAAAAAGCTACCTCCTAAAATGTATATTTGATATACCAGTAAAAATTGTAACAATATATGAAATCCTTTTTTTCGGTTTAATTTTTTAAATATGTTATAAAAACATAATGTTTATGGTATCCTTTCCCTATGTGGCGTTTTTTTTTTTTTTCATATGTATTTATAAAGTCTTTGATATATGCAAATATTAAAGGATATATAAACATACATGTGTATCCTTATAATCCTTTATATGCTCTTTATTTAATTTCATTTATTTACAACATACCAAATTTAACTTTGTCTGGATTTTCATTTTTATCCACACATAAATGTTTGATAGTCTGTAAATTTTGGATTTATTTTAAAAACATTTTTTTTTTTTTAACCAACAAATTTTCTAACTTTGTGCTTCGATAAACTTTTATATTTTGCATAATTTTTTATTATCATATTACATTAAAAATATCAAGGGAAATTTTTTTAATAATATGTTCTTAATTATACATATTGTTTGGTAAACATGTTTGAAATTTAAAAAAAAATAAAATTAAATAATTTGGTAAATAAATAAATTAGTAATAATATGGATGGTATGGTTTGAGGTTTTTATCAACATTGGTTTTAGTTTAAAATTATTAAAAAAATAGAACATGATAGAAAAGTATTTATTCATATGGGTCATTCCATGTAAAATCAGAGGAGGGTATAATTTTTATACCCTCCACTCTAGTGATAGAGGGTATATATAAGTTTGTCTTTCAGTTTGTAACACCTCGAAATATTGGTCGAAGACCCCATAAAGTGTATATTTTCATGATCCTCGTTCGATTCTAAGACGATCTAGCGATGTCTGTCCGTCCGCCTATCTGTTGAAAACACGCTAACTTTTGAAAGACTTTACGGAGGCTCCTGAAGTTTGGGATATATGTTGGCCATTTACCTAGTCAGGTTGGTATTGCAATCCAGCGAAAGCGGTCCAGTGGCTCAAAAGTTATGAACAAAAGAGTGAATTTCGGCAAGGGGTTTTCACGAATTTACGAGATAAAAAACACGATCACTTTCTAAAGGCAATTCTGAGGATGCTGAAGCTTGGTATATATATTTGTCGTTCCTTATGGCTGTTTCTTATTGAACTTCAGTCAAATTGGTTTGGTGGTTCAAAAGTTATTAGCTAAACCGTAAATTTCAGATTCGCCTCACCTTAAATTCACGTGTTGAAAACCCGTTAAACATGTTTTAAAACATTTGTAAGTCACAAAAATATTTTACAACGCATTTTTGTCACTCAAAAATATTTTTACACTAAAAGAAAAAAAAATAAACTGGAAAAAAATTTTGCAATAAAAAAAAATTTTACACTCAAAAAAAAATTTAGTAAATTATTTATTTTTTTTTTTTTTAAATTAGTTAAAAAAAAAAAAATTACGCAAAATAAAATATTTGTAATCAAAAATGTTATTTTTTCACTCTAGAAAATTTACTATAACTTAAAAAGGGCATTGTGGAGGGCATTCGTAGATTCGGCCAAGTCGAATTTAACTTTTCTACTTGTTTTTTTTTTATTTTCTTGTGGAAAATTTTTATCGATCCTACAAATTTTGCCCAGTAGAATCGTGGGATAACGATTATTTCTATTTTATAAAATTTTTGAAAAAATGTTATTGTAATTTTCCAATCTTAAAATCATTTCTACTTCTCCAATGATGTTTCGTAGAGGGGCCAATTTTAGGACCGACCCCATTATTTTTTTACGCCTCAACATTTTTTTAGAACAAACTATCTCCAATTTGTAAGGAGGTTCCCATACAAAATGACATTTATTAAAATTTTCTTCAACCGCTCTAACTGCCCCAAGACTGCCCCCGGAGCAGTCAAATATATGACAGACCGACAATATATATACCTCTATTTTTAACTCTGGTCCACATACAATTTTTTTTATTTTTTATAAATTTGTTTATAAATTGGAGATAACCCTATCTCCAATTAGTTTAGTTTGTTTTGAAAAAATGTTTAGGTGTAAAAATTAATGGGGGTCGGTCTTGCAATTGAGCCCTCTACGAAAAACCATTTGAGCAGTAGAAATGATTGTAAGATTAAAAAATTAAAAAAAAAAAATTAAAAAAAATTTAAAAAATAGTAATAATCATTATCCCACGATCCTACTGGGAAAAAAATTTCTAGAATCGATAGAAGATTTCCACAAAAAAATTCAAAAAAATCAAAGAGTACACACATTTTCAAAAATGAGATTTAAATTTAAAAATCTAAAAATCACATACTTGATCACTTTTATGATTTTTTTTTTTTAAGTACATAAAAAAACAAAAAATTAAAAAAAAATATTGGAATTTGGACCATTATTGAAGAAGTTATGAGTAAAAGAAGTTTGAGTAAATTAACAAACTACCAATTTTTAAAAATTCATAAAAAAATCTGAAAATTTACCACGAAAAATTGGGAAAATCTAAAAACAAAAAATTTTCAAAGTGTCCGAATTGACATGGAATGCCCCACATATAATTTATGGGCTCCTAGACCAATATTTCGAGATGTTAAAAATTGAATGACAAACTTATTTATAACCTTTATCACTAGAGTGCGGGGTATAAAAGCACACTCGTAATGTTCAAATGCTTATAACCAGGAAAACCAAAAATATGCTCTAAAAAACACGTTTTATGCGCTTAAAAACGGAAAATATGCTCTAAAAACAATAAAAATATGCTCTTAAAAAAATTATGTCCCCTTTTTTGCGGTGTTTTTTACAATTTGTTAGAGAATAGACCCTCCAGTACCGTTATGTGTGGTTGTTAGAGGATTAAATATGTTCTACAAAAATATTTGCCTTAATATTTTCTACCAAGTTGCTGAATCTAAAGAAAACATAGTTTCATATACCGATAGGAAGCAAGAACAGGCCAACGGGGAAGGGAATCAGTCGTCACAATTCCGTAATTGTTGAAAAAAAAAAACATGATTGTTTGATAAAAAATTTAAAAATAAATGTTGTCATAAAAAAATTAGAAAATAATGCTCCAAAAATTGAAAGAAAATGCTCTAAAAATGTAAAAAAAATGCTCTAAAAAGTGGAAAAATGCTAAAATATGCTCTTAATGCTAAAATATGCAAAACTATGCTCTAACAAATCGATGCCAGATTTCTTAAAAACTTCTGAAACGGATAAACACCTTACCCATTTATCAATAAAATGCACAGGAAAAACACGATACTGTATATTTTTGGTTTACCTGCTTATAACTCTGCAAATACTGCAGATAGAACAAAAAGTCCAAAGAAATTTTTGTAGCCTTAACTCATAAAATGTGATTAATTTGTGCAGACTGTTTTTTTTAGGATCCTACATTTAAACTTTCAGTACTATTATTTTAGGAACTAAAAATAGTACCAAAAGTACATTTTGTTAACCCTGTTAGAAACGAAATTTCCAAAATGTTTTTTTCACCGAAAGATCCTACATACAAAATTTCAAGATTTTAATCATATTTTTCAACTATTTAGAAAAATTATTTTAGCAAAACACCAAAAGTACACTTTTTAACCCCCTAAAAAACAGAAATTTCAAAAAGTACTTTTTCACCTGAGGTCCTACATTACAAATTTCAAATTTATAAACCACTATATCAGGAAATATAAAAATTACCAAAAGTAAAATATTTTAACCACTTTTTCCAGAATGATATTTTCACCAAAGAATCCCACATTACAAATTTTAAGTGTGTGGGTCCATTATTTCATGAAATGAAATAAGTACCAAAAGCGCAATTTTTTTCCACCCTTTACCATCCTTCCAGAAAGTTTAATTCACCGAAGTGTCCTACATAAAAAATTTCAAATGAGTTGGATCTGTATTTTTGGAAATATAAAAAGTACCAAATGTACACATTTTTATTATTTTACCACCCTTAGAAATAGAATTAAAAAAATATATTTTTCCAGAATGCTTTTTTCACAGAATGCTCCTACAATCCAAACATCAAGTGTCTAGGATTATTATTTTTGGAAATATAAAAAGTACCAATAGTACACTTTTTTAACCCTTTTACCCCTCTTAAACCAAAAGAACAATTTATTACCCCTTTAAACCAAAAAAAAAAAACGAAATTCAAAAAGTATATTTTTCAGAATGCTTTTTTCACCAAAGAATCCTACATTCCAAATTTCAAATGTCTATGATTATTATTTCAAGAAATGTAAAACGTTCTAAAAGCCAATTTTTTTTTTGTATCCCTTTTAAATACCTGAGAAACGAAACTTCCTAAGAGTACATTTTACAAAATGTTTTTCTTACCGAAGAAGCAATTCTAGATTTCAAATTTCAAGTTTCTATAACCAATGTACTAGGTAATAAAAAAGCAACCAAAAGTACAATTTTTTACCATTTTACGCACTTAAAAAATCAAATTTCAAAAAGTACTTTTTCATGAATTTTTTTATCGGAGGAACCTTTATGCCAAATCTCAAGTTCCTATTACCCTTTTGTCAGGTAATAAAAAAAGTACTAAAAGTACACATTTTACCCCCATAGAATCAACATTGACAAACTCCCACCCTTTGTGCAACTATTTACCGGGTGGAGATCTTTTATAAATAACTTCAACTATCTATGAAGATAGTTTCAAGGTATAAACAATTTTACCAAAGCACGATTTTATACCCTTCTTACCGACATAGAATCAACATTGGCGAAAACCCAGCCGTAGTGGATCAATTTTTCGGTGATTGATCCTACATTCCAAATTTCATGCTTCTAGATCCATTACCAAAGTACCAAAAATAAAATTAATTCTTTTAGCCCTTTAGCATATTTTTCATATTTGTAGCACTGTGTTATTAATTGTGCCTTTTTACGTCTTAAATAAAATATCTTTGAGTTTAAATACAATTATTTTAAACCACTCAAAAATGTATTTCTTTCTAAATTAATATTTATTTTTATCAGCTCTGAATTTGTTAAATTTTTAAATGGGTTAAAATTATACCCATGTGACTTAACACTACTAAAATCTTGTTTATTATGTCACAGATTTATCCACTTATTTTTTGCCCCTCACTGGCAATTTTTTGAATATTTGTAAATTGTTTTATTTTTAACAAAAATTGTTTTCTTTCAGTTTTTATATTCCCAAAAGTGTAATAAAACGTTAAAAATCAATTTTCCAAAGTTTTGCCATACCAAAGTAATGTATTTTTTTTTATATAAAAAGAAAGCAACGAAAGGTTTACATTGTACAATAGGTAAAAAAACAAGTAACAATACAACGAAAACAAAAGCAACATCATGTAAAAAACGAAAAAAACACACTTTATAATACGCACTAAATGGCTATTAACGTTATATATTTATTTACAATCCTTTTTTGTATCCATATCGTTTGCAAAATGTAATATAAGTAGTTCAGGCGAAATCTGGTAAAAAATTTTGACAACGTATTACACGGTGACATGACATAATCCCCACGGACATAACCCCCTTTTCCATTATGGGGATTATGACCAAAACGAAATCGGTCATGATCCCCATATCGGTAGGGAGGACTATGACCGAAAAAATTTGGACATAATCCCAATAAAAAATGGACATAATTCCCAGTTGTATGGGGACAATGACCACGTCAAAAGTGGACATAATCCCCATTACAGGGATTATGTCTACTATACTAATAGGTCATAATCCCAATAATTATGTGAAATTTTTTTTTGTCTTAAAAGTTTTTCTGCCTAGCCGGCCTTCGGCCGGGCTAAGGGATTACAAACTCCATGCATTAAGCCCACCCTCTCCACCTAATCCCAACAGGGAAGGGACATAATCCCCATTGGGATTATGACCGTTTTTAAAATGGTCATAGTCCCCACAACTAATATGGGTACTATGTCCGTAATGCATTGGGTCATAATCCCCATTTCCGTTATGGGGATAATGTCCGTGGGGAATATGTCCAGTCACCGTATTTCACAGCCCCACGTTACTGAATTCGATTTCGTCATCATAACTGAATTTTATAGTTGGATTTTCATGTTAGTTGCAGGGAAAGTCAGCAAAGTGAACCTAAGTCTCAGAATCTGAGACTTTTTCTAAAGGAAAATGTCTTAAACTTTGAGACGTTTTATACGAAAGAGGTTTTATAATCTGAGACTTTTTCTGTAAAAAAATTCATGGAATCTAAGACTTTTTCTATTGAAAAAGATCTCAGAGTCTGAAACTCAGATATAGGCCATTTCTCGGAATCTGAGATTTTTTATGTAGGAAGTATTTCGTCTAAAAAAATTTCAGATTGTGACTTCTTCTTTTCTATATAAATGAAAACAAAAATTTTTCTTTAAAAAAAAAATGCGCTTAAAAAATCAGTAAAAACGGAAATTTTATCATGCAAGATTAAGCTTCATTTTCATGTAAGCGAATTTTTTAGACTTTCGGCACCTGCGATGTCGAGGCCTCTGAACACGTGCCCTTTGCGGCCTTATGGGGAAAACGGTTCTTTGACAGGTTAAGGGAAATGAATTTTGAGACTTTTTTCGGACTAAAGCGGATAATTTTAATTTTATTGTTTAAGTCATTGTAAACAGTTTTTGTAAAGGATTTAAATGGCCGCAATTGAATAAAAACAAGTAGAAAAGTTAAATTCGACTTGGCCGAATCTATGAATACCTTCCACAGTGCCCTTTTTAAGTTATACTAAATTTTCAAAAGTGAAAAAATAACATTTTTGATTAGAAATATTTTATTTTATGTAAAAAAAAAAAAATTTTTTAACTAATTTTTAAAAAAAAAAATAATTTACTAAATTTTTTTTTAAGTGTAAAATTTTTTTTGAGTGTAAAATTTTTTCGAGTGTATTTTTTTTTTTTTCTTTTAGTGTTAAAATATTTTTGACTGACACAAATGCGTTGTAAAATATTTTTGTGACTTACCAATATTTTTATAATATGTTTAACCGGTCTTCAACACTTGAATTTAAGGTGAGGCGAATCTGAAATTTACGGTTTTGCTAATAACTTTTGAACCACTGCACAGTGGTCGGAGCTGTATGGAGACGGCGGCCAAAAATACTTCCAGTACAGGTATCATCGTGAAACTTCGGTCACGGCTTTATAAATATGTCAGAACTATTTAATAATAAAATGGAAGTGGTTGACGGCTCATAACCACCCCACCCCCTACCCCAAGCACCCACATTCACCCCACATAAGAAAAACGAAACTTTTAATTGTTTTTAATACACATTTTATTCATAACTTTTTTACAAAATTAGTTTTGAAAAAGAAAAACATTGAGTTCTAAAAAGTGAAATAAAATGTAATAAAAAATTATAAAAAGTTTATGGGGGGTTGTTACTAAAAAAACAGCCCTTTATTAACAATTTTTAAACAGCTATAAAAAATAAATACGCAATAATTTTTAATTTAAAATCTTTATATTTTAAAAAATTTTCAAATTTAGGTCAACTAGAATTGCCAGGGTTGCCACCCAATTGTGGGATGTTTTTTTTTTTTAAGAATAAAATTGGCAGCAGTTGTACAGCAAAAACTACTGAACCGATTTAGATGAAATTTTTTTTTATTTGTAGATTATTAAACTCTCTAGTACTTATCGCGACTTATTGGTAAACCTGCCTTAGTTTTACGCGATATAAATTTACTAACATTTGCTTGCATAATTGATGAATTCATTTTTAAGGTAGCAAGTCGCATATCATCAGCAGCGCAGACATTAATTTCTGCTATATGTCCTCGATCTTGATTCAAGTCAGATGTGTGTGGGTTTAATAAAATCGACTCCTTTTGGGCAAGTCAATCAGAATATGTATTTCGAACTCTTGTTTTTATACGATTGCGTTGTTTTTATACGATTGAAATTATAGTTTAAAAGTATTTCTAATTGACTTTCCACAAATGTGTAGCCCTCATTTTTAATAAAGCTTATACTATATCCTTTTCGAGCTTTTTCAGCATTTGCAGCTCTTTCTAAGCACCAAATATCAAAAATATGTGAGCGAGAAAGTTTGCAATTATAACATGTGCCTATTGCAAAAATAATTTATTATAAGAATACAAATAAGAAATAATAAAATTCAAAGTCAGTTAAAAAGGAAAAAAACTCATTTCTTTACATGCATGACAATAACAGAGCAACGCTAACATAAATAAACAAACCACCACACAAATTTTTGACATCAAAAACAACGAGGCCACTTTGATCTGTGGGGGATAACTCAAAGACGTGCAAGAGAATGCATCTGATATTACAAATTTTAGAATCTTGGAATATTAACTAATTAACCAAAAAAAAATCCGATTGGAGATTTCAGGGGGGAACACAACTAAAACTCTAGTTGAAATTTCAATATATGGACGAACAAACACTAACAATGACACTGGAGAGATATTAATTTAAAACAAGTAGAAAAGTTAAATTCGACTTTGCCGAATCTATGAATACCCTCCAATATGCATTTTTTTTAAGGGGTAGTACATTTTTTAACGTGAAAAAATTAACAATTTTGATTAGAAATATTTTATTTTGAGTAAAAAACACTTTTTTTGTCATTTTTATTTTTTTTAAAGAAAAATTACTATTTTTTTTTTTTGAGTGTAAAATTTTTTTCAAGTGTACTGTTTTTTTTTTACTGTAAAAATATTTCTGAGTGAATGCAAGTACGTATGTACACAAAATATTGTCATTTTTATAAAAAAAAAAAAAACTATATTTTTTTTGAGTGTAAAACTTTTTTTGAGTGTAAAATTTTTTTTGAGTGTAAAATTTTTTTCGGGTGTAATTTTTAAGTTACCAATGCTTTTAAAACTAAACAAGTTTGAAAAGCATTGCTTTAAAATTAAACAAGTTTGAAAAGCATTGTTTAGTTACCACCAATGCTTTTAAAACTTGTTAAAACACGTGGCATTTTAGATGAAACTAATCTGAAATTCAGGGTTTTGCTTATAACTTTTGAACCACTGGACCGATTGAGCTGAAATTTAATACCAAGCAGACCCGAGGAACGGCAAAGATACATGCTAAGCTAAAGTAGTCTCATTATTGTCTTTCGAAAGTTATCGTGTTTTTTATCTCGTAAATTCGCGAAACACCCTTGCCGAAATTTACTCTTTTGCTCATAACTTTTGAACCACTGGACCGATTTGGCTGGATTGCAATACCAACCTGACCAGGTAAATGACAAACATACATGCCAAACTTCAGTAGCCTCTGTAAAGTCTTTCACAAGTTAGCGTGTTTTCTACGGACGGACAGACAGACGGACGGACGGACGGACGGACGGACATCGCTAGATCGACTTAAAATCGATCGAGGATCATAAATATATATACTTTATGGGGTCCTAGACCAATATTTCGAGGTGTTACAAACGGAATGACAAACTTATATATACCCTCTATCACTAGAGTGGAGGGTATAAAAAATTCAGAACAAGCTAACAACATTGTTATTATTTTAAAATTTAGTTAATATCTTCTAATTCAATATACATTTTGGTTTTTTTCAACAAAAATTTTTTTATATGATGATTTTATATGATTTTATGTGATGACACATTTGGTGACAAAATTTTGAATTTTATTTTTTTATTTTTGGCCAATGGGATCGACCAGTGTGCACTGGACCGATTTGGCGGAAATTCAATACAAACCAGCCCAGGAAAACGACAAATATATGTACCAAGCTTCAGAATCCAGCCCAGGGAAACGACAAATATATGTGCCAAGCTTCAGCATCCTCAGAATTGCCTTTTGAAAGTTATCGTGTTTTTTATCTCGTAAATTCGTGAAAAACCCTTGCCTAAATTCACTCTTTTGCTCATAACTTTTGAACCACTGGACCGATTTCACTGGATTGCAATACCAACCTGACCAGGTAAATGCCCAACATATATGCCAAACTTCAGGAGCTTCTGTAAATTCTTTCAAAAGTTAGCGTGTTTTCAACAGACAGACAGGCAGACGGACAGACGGACGGACGGGCGGACGGACGGACGGACATCGCCAGATCGTCTTAGAATCGAACGAGGATCATGAATATATAAACTTAATGGGGCCTTAGACCAATATTTCGAGGTGTTACAAACGGAATGACAAACTTATATATACCCTCTATCACTAGAGTGGAGGGTATAAAAAGATTATTTAGGGGAGAATTTCAGAAAGTGGGACTCAAAACATAATCCTTTTATTATCCTGTATTTTAAACAACCGGATACGAAGTTCCAGGCAGAGTTACAGAGTAATGTATCGACAGTTTTCTACATCATTCCAATTATATTTCAGAAATTATCAATTGTATTTTAGAAATTATAAATTGTATTTCAGAAATTATCAATTGTATTTCAGAAATTATCAATTGTATTTCAGAAATTATCAATTGTATTTCAGAAATTATCATTTGTATTTCAGAAGTTATCAATTGTGTTTCAGAAATTATCAATTGTATTTCAGAAATTTGTCAATTGTATTTCAGAAATTATCAATTGTATTTCAGAAATTATCAATTGTATTTCAGAAATTGTCAATTGTATTTCAGAATTTATCAATTGTATTTAAGAAATTATAAACTGTAAACCTTCGTAAAACAATTGAAAATTTCTGAAATACAATTGATAAATTCTGAAATACAATTAATAATTTCTGAAATACAATTGATTATTTCTGAAATACAATTGATAATTTCTGAAATACAACCCATATTTTCTGAAATACAAATTAAAAGTTTCTGAATTACAATTAATAAATTTTGAAATACAATTGATAATTTCTGAAATACAATTGATAAATTCTGAAATACAATTGATAATTTCTGAAATACAATTGATAATTTCTGAAATATAATTTATAATTTCTGAAATACAATTGATATTTTCTGAAATACAATTGATAATTTCTGAAATACAATTGATGATTTCTGAAATACAATTAATAACTTCTTTAATACAATTGATAATTTCTGAAATACAATTAATAACTTCTGTAATACAATTGATAATTTCTGAAATACAATTGATAACTTCTGAAATACAATTGATAATTTCTGAAATACAATTGATAATTTCTGAAATACAATTGATAATTTCTGAAATACAATTGATAATTTTTGAAATACAATTGATAAGTTCTGAAATACAATTGATAGTTTCTGAAATACAATTGATAATTTCTGAAATACAATTGATAATTTCTGATATACATTTGATAATTTCTGAAATACAATTGATTATTTCTGAAATACAAATGGAATGGTGTAGATCTGGCCAAAATCTGGTAATAAAACACTAAAGAATTCCTAATTAAAACTACGAACTTTTTTGTAATATTACAAGGTTTTTACCAATTAAATTGTAAATTTACAACATTTTTAACCCGATAAAACTTACAAAGAATTCTCGTGACTTTACTACACCATTTCCAATTGTATTTCAGAAATTATAAATTGTATTTCAGAAATTATCAATTGTATTTCAGAAGTTATCAATTGTATTTCAGATTTTATCAATTGTATTTCTGAAATTATCAATTGTATTTTAGAAGTTATCAATTTAATTCAGAAACTATCAATTGTATTTCAGAACTTATCAATTGTATTTCAGAAATTGTCAATTGTTTTTCAGAAATTGTCAATTGTATTCCAGATAATTGAAATTATCAATTGTAATTCAGAAACTATCAATTGCATTTCAGAAATTGTCAATTTTATTTCAGAAGTTATCAATTGTATTTAGAAATTATCAATTGTATTCCAGAAATTGTCAATTTTATTTCAGAAACTATCAATTGTATTTCAGAAATTATCAATGGTATTTCAGAATTTATCAATTGTATTTCAGAAATTTGTAATTTGTATTTAAGAAAATATCAATTGTATTTCAGATGTTATCAATTGTATTTCAGAAATTATCAATTTCAGAAATTGTCAATTGTATTTCAGAATTTATCAATTGAATTTCAGAAATTATCAATTGTATTTTAGAAACTAACCTTCGTAAAACTATTGAAAATTTCGGAAATACAATTGATTATATCTGAAATACAATTGATTATATCTGAAATACAATTGATAATTTCTGAAATACAATTGATAGATTCTGAATTACAATTGATAATTTCTGAAATACAATTGATAATTTCTGAAATACAATTGATAATTTCTGAAATACAATTTATAACTTCTGAAATACAAATGTAATGGTGTATGTCTGGCCAAATTCTGATAATAAAACACTAAAACTCAAACGTTAAACAAAGAGAGGCAAAAATAATCTGCATTCTCAGTGAATAATCTTCCATCTCGCTTAGATTTCGATTTGTGAATCACAAATGGTGAAAAAATATCGTAAACAATACCATATGGTTTTTGTTTAACACTTTTTCAAATGTCATTTTTCATATATCCCTGTACCTCTGTTTTCAGGAGGGAATGAATAAAAAAAACTTGTTAATTATCAAGAAAAGCTTGCAAGTTTTAATTTGTTTACCTACTATTTAACGAGAATTCCTAGTCAACAATTCGAGCTTTTTTGAATATTACATACTTTTTACCAATTAAATTAAACCCGATAAAACTTACAAAGAATTTTCGTGACTTTACTACACCATTTCCAATTGTATTCCAGAAATTATTAATTGTATTTCAGAAACTATCAACTGTATTTCAGAACTTATCAATTGTATTTCAGAAATTATCAATTGTATTTCAGAAATTATCAATTGTATTTCAGAAATTATCAATTGTTTTTTAGAATTTATCAATTGTATTTCAGCAATTATCAATTGTATTTTAGAATTTATCAATTGTATTTCAGAAATTATCAATTGTATTTCAGAAACTTTCAATTGTATTTCAGAAATTATCAATTGTATTTTAGAATTTATCAATTTTATTTCAGATATTATCAATTGTATTTCAGAAATTGTCAAATATTTTCGAAGGTTAGTTTCTGAAATACAATTGGTAAATTCCGAAATACAATTGATAATTTCTGAAATATAATTGATAATTTCTGATATACAATTGATAATTTCTGAAAAACAAATGATAATTTCTGAAATACAAATGATTATTTCTAAAATATAATTTATAATTACTGAAATACAATTGGAAATGGTGTAGATTTTTTTAAAAAAAATTACCTTGGAACATTAACGAAAAAAATTGTAAAATTGGTAAAATAAATTTAAATTTCGATTGAAAATTATTTGTTAAAAAATGAAGAAAAACTGTCGAATGTTGGTTAAATGTGAGACATTTTGTGTATTCATTTGAGTGTATTCAACTTTAAAATATTACATTTGTAAAATCAGAACTTCACCCTTTATGAACCCCTTTACTGTGATAACTGTAGTTGTTGGTGTTACCCGTATCTCTTCACCAGATTTCTTGTGTGCCGTTTTTCAAAAGCTCTTCTTATTCCATTTTATGTATTTTTCTTTTAGTTTTTATTTTTTTTTTCGGATAATGGCATTTTTTGTTTTGTAAAGTGTTTTTCTGTAAAATATTTTCAGTTTTTGCGATATTCAAATTGTTTGTACTCCTTTTTTATTTATTTTTATTACATATTTTTTTATATCAAATTTACATTAAGTTGTTGTTGATCTCATTGTTTATTTACTATTCAATTGGTAAAAAGGTAGTCAGCCCTTTTTTTGTTTGAGGTAAATAAATTCAATGAATTAAGAGTAAACTAACTAACTGGTGTACTTGTACTTGTAAAAGTTAAAAGTTTTCGGTATTTCTGTTTTTTGTAAACATTAGGCTGATAATTACCCTTTATTATGTATGTGTAAATAACTTTATAAAATAATAAATATAACTTTTTTTACAATGAGTTGGGTAAATTAAGGTAAAATGAAGGAGTGTTCAAAAAATTTTAAGTAGTAAAATAACAATGACAATGAAAATTTTAAACATCTACTCCGTGAGCACTAAAAATGATTAAAAATCTTTATATTTTTCAAATTTGCCTGAATATTGGGGAAAATCAAATGCCCTAATCTTTGAGGAAATTGTGGCACCTCATCTCACAAATCAGAAGGTGTAAAATAACACAAAAATCCCACAATTGCCTCAGAGGTGCTCTTACAATCGATACAACCCCTATTAATCGAAATATATATAAAAGAGACGATTTCGATGTTGGAGTATCTCGGCTTATCGGCCATATGAATGTTTAAAAATTTCGTTGTCCCCTTGTGAAACAATTTGACCTTCGGAAAATTGTTTCATAAGGGGACAAAAACTATATCCGATTAAAACTGATCAAATCAGTTTCAAATCTCTGATCAGTACTGATTTTGCTCGGATCAGTACTGATCTTTCAAATCTCGGATAAGATGTGATATGTAAGAATATATCTAAATATTTTTACTCGTGTTGTTTAAAATGTGTCTCAAATAGAAGATAAAACATCAGTTTATACATTTTTTATCAGTTTATACATTTTTAATAAAAAGTCTATTAAAAATATTTTGTTTAAATATAAATTCTTCAATCAAATGTTTTCTTTTTTAAATTATAAACATGGGTATAAACACTTAACCAGACAAAAAGATATGCATTTCATATCATCAAATTATAAAGTCAAGTTTACATAAACCTCTTTGAATAACAGACATTTTTTATAAACCAAATCTGCATCAAAACTATTTTTTTATTTGTAAGATTTTTTTCTTCTTTTTTTGTGTATTTTTTACTTTTTTTACTTAAAAAAGCAAAGAAGAAAAAAAACTTAATGATGAACTACAAATTAAATATTCTTGAAAGAAACTTAATTATTTTATAAATTGCTTGTATGGAAGAATTACTGAAGCAAATCAAAGTCAACATAACAAAAAAAAAACTGTGAAATCTTACATTGTCGGAACAATAAAATTAGTACTGTTTTAGTCCTGATTACCTCTGATAGGAGTTTCTAAGGTCATGCTAAAAAGTTTTGCGTTCCACAACATTTTTCATTTATTTTCGATGTAAAATATAGCGCTGAATCCGAAAATGAAATTTTAATATACAAAAGCAAAGCATTTTTCGAGATTTTGAAAAATTTTTAAATTTTAAACTTTTTTAGACAGTTGTTGTACTTAAATAAAAATATCTCCGAATCAAAAAAGTGGGTTACAATTTTTACATCCATTTAATTACCTTAAATTTAACACCAAAAAACAATAAAATTTACTGATTTAATCCGTTAATATTTATATTTAAGTAAATCCACTTTTTTAAAAAGTAGGTTTTTTTAAAAGTTAGCCTTATCTTGAAAACGGTTCTTTGGACTTCATTTTCGAATTCAGCTCGAGATTTGATATGAAAAATAAATTGAAATGTTCGCTGATCAAAATTTCTGCAAACTTGTGGAATTTGTCCTTTTCAATATGATTTTCCTGTATAAAAATTCATAAATTCGTAAATTAAAATGATTCAATGCTTCAACAATCAAAGAGAAGAGTTATTTTGTTATTTATGTCCAGATGTCTGTTGTTATTTTTTCTTTTTTTATGTGTATAAAGTTCATTCCATAAGATATAGCAGAGGGGACCGATTTTTTCTTAATGTTTAAAAGATTTAACTTAAACATTTTGTGCGGCGCTTTGAATAACTTAAACTTCATCTTGCATATTTTTGTTATTGCAGTTTTAAAATGCATTTTTCGCTGATTGAACCCATTGGATTTTTATTAACTTATTAAAATTCTGATTAATTTTTATTGAAGAATAAAAATTCTTTTATTCGACCTTTAAAAATTATATTTTGAGATTATTCTAGAAGGAGGTCATTATTTCCTTTACTACATAAAAACTATGATATTCTCATAGAATAATTTTCAAGAAAATTAGTTTTTTGTTTTAATACAAAATGTAAAAAAAAATTTAAAAAATGAAATTGTCTGGGTCGTTTTTTTGGGGAGGGGGGGGGGCCGATGAGGGTCAGTAGGGGACTTTGAGAGCACCTTCCCATCGCGATAAATATACCAAATGTTTCATTTATTTAACAAAAATACAAAAAAACCTGTAAAAAAAGTGTATTTTTTCAGCGGTTGGTTCAATTCTTCAAGGGGGAACTTTTTTCCCCCTGGCCCGATTTTGCCCATTCACGAACTTACCCTGCCTATGAACATGACACATATTTGGAGGAATGTTGCTGTTTTATTTTGGACTGCATTGTGTTATCTATAGACAGACGGACGGACGGACAGACGGACATTCAGAGAATGTCTTAGCATCGATCATAGATCAATAATATGTACTTTATGGGGTCCCTGGCCGATATTTCGATGCGTTACAAACGGAATGACAAAGTGAGTATACCCCCGTACTGTGGTTGGAGGGTATAAAAACAGACATACATGTTAGTTTGATTATTAACGATTTGTCATTAAAAACCCTTTGCTACTTTTAGTATAGGGTTTTTATTTTTGCTAAATAATCTTGACAATGGCAATCTGACAAATCCTGACACACCTGTCGATTAAGTCTTGCAAAAAATGACCAACATAAATAAATTTAAAACAGAAAAATAGCACTGTGCTATTCGCAAAAACTAACATGCTGGGCATCCTGCTGTTAAAGCTAATTCAGGTACGCTGAATTCGATGGTTCAAGCCGTTTTTCGAAGTAAGGGATCGTATTCGCGACATTCGAGATTTAAAATTGTAAAGCATAGGTACTACAAAAAAATATTTTTCATGCTTTTGGTATAGTTTTAAAATACAAATTTACAAAAAACATTGTTTTTTTTTCGCGAAAAAACCAAAATTTTACGCAAAAAAAAATTCCGCGAGAAAAAAATATCCGCGAATTTTTTTTTTTTTAATTTTTTGTCTGTAATGTTTCGTATTCTACTCATTTTCCTTAATTAATAGCAAAATAAAAAAAAATTCGCGAAAAAACATTCGCAAAAAAAGTTTATGCAAATAATTTTTTTTTGTATATTCAATAGAGTTTAGATGATAAAAATTTAGCAATTGTTTAAATAATGTGAAAAAAATAGTTTTTTACTTAAAAATATCGCGAATATCGCTAATACATACGCTAACTTTGAAAAAACTGATATTACAATGGGCTTTCGTGTACACGAACTAGCTTTACTAGATGGCTGTCGTAAATTCAAATCAAACTAAAAATATTTGTATTGAACCAATTTTTTCACTAAAATAAAGATTTTTCGCGAACAAACAATTTTTTACGCGAAAAAATTCACGGTATTATGGTTTGTTGTGTTAGTTTAACAGACTTGAATAGTTTTAAATTTAAACATTATCGCAAAAGTTTAAAAATATCGTTTTTATTAACTTCGAAAAACTGCTTACACTATTGAATTCAGCGTACCCGAATTAACTTTACCAGTAGGGTGCCCAGCTTGTTAAAAAAAGTATAAAATTCGAGCACAGTGTAATTGTGTTGAAAATTATTCTATGATATATGAGAATATCATAGTTGTATTAAGTAAAGGAAATAATGACCTCGAGCTAGAATAAACCTACTTTAAATATTTTCTTATTATTTTTATAAAATATATAATTTTTTAATTATATATTTTATAATCCGGCCACTTTTGTTTAAAAAAACAAAAGTGGCCGGATTTTTAATTAATTTACTGTTTTGAAAAATGGAAAATTTTAGAACAGGTTCTGAAAATTAAAATAGAAGAAAAGGGGAGACAAAAATTCCTCATATTTTTTCGTGCTCTTTGAAATCTGCATAGGTCCAAGTTGATATTAAAAAAATAAAATTAAATTAAAGCTATATCCCTTATATACATACACTCAAAAAAATACGTCAGTAAAAAAGTTTGTAAAATGGTTTGTAACCCAACTTTACAGGTTTTTTACTTATTCTTACTAAAAATTATTTTTTAGTAGTTCTTTTTTGTAAACTCGCGTTACAAACTATTGATTTTTTACTGATTTTTTAATAATTTTTTCAGTTAATTTTTTAAAAATTATCCTACAAAATTTTTATATTTTTTTTGTAAATTTTACAAAATTAGTTTGTAAATTTCGTATTTTTTTCTAGAAAAAAAGAAATTATAATTAAATATTATTTTTTTTCTATTTTATACTCACCTATTTGGCATTTAAAAAATTAATGTTTAATTTATATTTGTAACTTTAAGAAATAGCATAACACGGAGAAGAATATACGTACAACAAAGGCTTTGGATTTTAATTTTTTTTACACATACATTATGATATGCAAAATTTAAAAGCAAGGCGCCAGCGAGCTGGTATTTTTATTAATTTTTACAACCGGGTTTTAAAATTTATTTTACAGAAATTGTACAGAAAAATTTTGTAATACTAATTTTTTTACTAATTTTTGAAAACCAAAGTTTGTAATGGTAACTGAAAAAGTTATCGGGCACAAATTGAAAACTTTATTAGTAATGGTAACAGACTTTTTTGTAAGGAATACTAACATATTTTTATGAGTGTACATGAATCGAATTCAAAGTCTTGTTAATGGAAAAACAAAAAACTGCTAACAAATTTACGATTTAAGCATATAGTGCCTTGAAGTTTCTAGTTTTCTTGCGAAAACAATATCAAAAAACACACTTAAACCATACTACGGTAAAAGGATATTAAGAAATAATCACAAAAAAATAGAAAAGTATGAAAAAATAAAGACATACATTTGTGTTTTTCTTCATATTACCCCTGGCAAAACGGATACTTATGATAACATAGCACATCCTGTGTTGGATAAAAAAAAAATAAAAATAAAACACATACATTGGGCCTTACAAAGAAAGTCTTTCTTAAAATCACAAACAGCTCTATTCAAGAAGTACTACGACTAAAAATTTTTATTTTAAAATAAAGCTCTAAAATTTTTTAAGTTGTTAAATTTATTAATTTAAAATCGATTTAAGAACTCTTTTGGTTAGGCCGAATACATGTACAAAAAGTTGTTTAAAAGTGTTGGAGAAAGTTTATAAATATAAAAAGAAAATTAAATTTTTTTTAAATATGTATTTGTACACCAATAGTAAGATAAACTAAATCTAAAAGTGTTACATTCGACAGTGTGGATTCTTTAAATACACTACGCAAAACATAAAATTTGTATACGTTTATGAAAAAAAAAATTAATGACAATTAAATTATACAAGCCGTTTGAGGCCGACCATTAAATACCCTACACCAGTTTATGACCAGCCCGCGTTTAATTAGTCATAGAAAAAAATGTATTTTTCTGATCAGTCTGTGCTGTAGGACCAAAAAATAAATTTTCGTTTTTTTTTATTAATGATACACCAATCCTCTTGTAACGTATTTTGGTTTTTGTTAATAAAATCAAAAAATTTTGCATATCAAAAAACTCAATTTTAATATTTTTGTTGTTATGTTGTTTTTAATTTAAACTTATAATTTCTATCAATTTCATCTCATACGAAAGGTAGTGTCCCAAACCAGTTCTTAAAGTGTTATAGCCCCATAGCAAATAGCTTTCTTTAACCTAAGGTATAAATAAACCCTAATAGCTTTAATATGTAACCATCTCATTTTAAAGTGGCTATATTGATAAGTACCCAAATATCAATTACATCGTCGTTTTCTAGAAAGAATTCTCAAAAGTGTGTTCGATATGGTAAAATGTTTTTAAATTTAGCATTATAAATAACAAGTAGAAAAGCTAAATTCGACTTCGCCGAATCTATGAATGCCCTCCACAATGCTCTTTTTAAGTTATAGTAAATTTTCTAGAGTGAACAAATAACATTTTTGATTAGAAAAATTTTATTTTGTTTAAAAAAAACTTTTTTTTTTAACTAATTTTTGAAAAAAAAAAAAAAATAATTTACTAAATTTTTTTTGAGTGTATAATTTTTTTCGAGTGTATTTTTTTTCCTTTTAGTGTAAAAATATTTTTGAGTGACAAAAATGCGTTGTAAAATATTTTTGTGACTTACCAATGTTTTTAAAACCTGTAACGGGGTTTCAACACGTGAATTTAAGGTGAGGCGAATCTGAAATTTACGGTTTTGCTAATAACTTTTGAACTACTGGACCGCTTTGGCTGAAATTTTAAACCAACCGGACCAGAGGAACGGCAAATATATATGCCACACTTCAGCACCCTCAGAATTGCCGTTCGAAAGTTACCGTGTGTTTTATCTCGTAAATTCCAGAAAAACCCTTGCCGAAATTCACTCATTTGCTTATAAATTTTGAACCACTGGACCGATTTCGCTGGATTGTAATACCAACCTGACCAGGTAAATGCCCAACATATATGTCAAACTTCAGGAGCATCCGTAAAGTCTTTCAAAAGTTAGCGTGTTTTCAACAGACAGACAGAAAGACGGACGGACATCGCTAGATCGTCTTAAAATCGATCGAGGATCATGAATATATATACTTTATGGGGTCCTAGACCAATATTTCGAGGTGTTACAAACGGAATGACAAACTTATATATGAGGCATTCCACACCAAATGTCCAGCGAAAAAAAACACGTGTCGCAGGAATTTCTGAACAGGTTGTATGGATAGCTCTATATGGAACTAAGAAAATTGCGTTTTTGGTTTTTCAATTTTTCAAAAACTGGGCTCAGGAGGCGTGGTCAAATATTGGAAAAATGGTCAAATTTGTGTCGAGTTGCCTTGATTAAATATTTATCACATTAAAACGGAATTCACCACAATCTCAAAAATTAACATTCTTATATAGTTTTGTATGAGCTATCGATTAAAATCTTTTTTTTGCAAAATTTTCAGAACCCGTTCTGAAATTTTCCATTTTTTAAAAAAGTAAATTTATCAAAAATCCGGCCACTTTTTTTTTTTAAATTTTTTTTTTAAAGTTTAGATGTTTGTCCATCCACACAAAAAAATTCAGAAACACGTTCGTCGTTTTTTTCGAGAAAATCGCATTTGAATATTGAATTTTATGACAATTTTGAAATTTCCTTGTATTTTCTTGTTAAAACATGGCGTATGAGTAACAAATTTTTGCGAAACCAACGAGTTGATCCCATTTTAATTGTTTTTTCATGTGTGGTACAATATAGAGATGGGCGTGAAAGCGATTTGACCCACGCAAGAAATATTAAAGTCACTGACGATTCGCTAATACTTTTAGTTTACTTGTGCAATCACGTGAGTCAATTTACTGTTACTCACGCTCACGCAATTTTTGATTACGCTCACGGTTGCTCACTCACGTTGATGATGATTTTACAAAAATAATAAAAACAACAAATTTTCTATGAAAACAAAGCACTGAAAACGGAAACTCAAAAAAACAGTAAAATTCAAAAAAAAAATAGTTAAAAATCACAAAAACTTACTTAAGAAAAATTTTAAGCATTCACTCATCTCGCTTAAATGCGTAAATGCTTAAATGCGTAAAACTGATAAGATGCGTTTATAAGTGTTTTTTTTAGATATGCATCAATGTCCTTCTGACCGTTTATATCGAAAACAAATCGTCAATTGTTAAAAAAACTCGCTTAAATGCCTAAAACTGGTAAGAGTAGTTTCATACAAATTTTACTGAAATATCAACACTAAAATGAGTTCAAAATCTTAAGATCACTTGATGTGTGTTTATAAGAGTTTTTTATGTAAATGCATCAATATCCTTCTGATTTATTTAATATTTTGGATAAGCGCATTTAAGCGGGAGCAATAAATCGGACACTACATTATAGGTACATATCCTTTAACGTTCAACATTTGAAAAAATTGACTCGCGAGTCACGTACTAAGCTATTCACGATATTAAAGAGGTAGCGTGAGTAGAACATTTCGTGAGTGATTAGGAAGTCCAATTTTTGCGAGATGATTGAATGCTTAAAATTTTCTTAAGTAAGTTTTTGTGATGTTTAACTATTTTTTTTGGAATTTTACTGTTTTTTTTGAGTTTCCGTTTTCAGTGCTTTTTTCATAGAAAATTTGTTTTTTTATTATTTTTGTAAAATCATCATCAGCGTGAGTGAACAACCGTGAGCGTAATCAAAAACTGCGTGAGTAACAGTAAATTGACTCACGTGATTGCACAAGTAAACTAAAAATAATAACGAGTCGTCAGTGACTTTAATATTTCTTGCGTGGTTAAAATCGCATTCACGCCCATCTCTATATTGCACCACAAATGAAAAAATAATTAAAATGGGATCAACTCTTTGGTTTCGCAAAAATTTGTTACTCATACGCCATGTTTTACAAGAAAATTCAAGGAAATTCCAAAATTGTCGTGAAATTCAATATTCAAATGCGATTTTCTCGAAAAAAACGACGAACGAGTTTCTGAATTTTTGTGTGTGGATGGACAAACATCTAAACTTAAAAAAAAAAAAATTAAAAAAAAAAAAAAAAGTGGACGGATTTTTGATAAATTGACTTTTTTAAAAAATGGAAAATTTCAGAACGGGTTCTGAAAATTTTCCAAAAAAAAAAAATTTAATCGATAGCCCATACAAAACTATATAAGAATGTAAATTTTTGAGATTGTGGTGCATTCCGTTTTAATGTGATAAATATTTAATCAAGGCAACTCGACACAAATTTGACCATTTTTCCAATATTTGACCACGCCTCCTCAGCCCAGTTTTTGAAAATTTGAAAAACCAAAAACGCAATTTTCTTAGTTCCATATAGGGCTATCCAAACAACCGATTCAGAAATTTACGGGATACATGTTTTTCTGTAGCGGGACATTTGGTGTGGAATGCCTCATATACCCTATATCACTAGAGTGGAGGGTATAAAAAATCGTTTCTTAATTATTATTTCTTAATTATCAATTTGCCCTCGTCTTAATATATAGAGAATTTTTTATCCTTTTGATAAGAATGTCTTAAAGTTAACAAGAAAAAAATCTTAGAAAAACAAACACATTCATAAGCACAAACATGCAAAAAAAGGCTAAATAATAAAAATACTATACAAATTTCCGGTCAGTTTGTTTTCTATTAAAGGAGAAATTTGAATTTTTTTGTTTTTTGCTTTCAAACAAAATCTTATTTTAATATTGTTGTTTTTGTTATTGCTATTATTATTTAACTAACATATAAATTTGGGTGACTTATATTTGATTTTAAACAGAATCTGATACTTTTTCTATAAGAAAAATGTCTCAGAATCTGAGACTTTTTTCTATAAGAAAAATGTCTCAGAATCTGAGAATTTTTCTATAAGAAAAATGATCAGAATGTAAGACTTTTTCTGCAAGAAAACTGTCTCAGAATCTGAGACTTTTTTCTATAAGAAAAATGTCTCAGAATCTGAGACTTTTTTCTATAAGAAAAATGTCTCAGAATCTGAGACTTTTTTCTATAAGAAAAATGTCTCAGAATCTGAGACTTTTTTCTATAAGAAAAATGTCTCAGAATCTGAGACTTTTTTCTATAAGAAAAATGTCTCAGAATCTGAGACTTTTTTCTATAAGAAAAATGTCTCAGAATCTGAGACTTTTTTCTATAAGAAAAATGTCTCAGAATCTGAGACTTTTTTCTATAAGAAAAATGTCTCAGAATCTGAGACTTTTTTCTATAAGAAAAATGTCTCAGAATCTGAGACTTTTTTCTATAAGAAAAATGTCTCAGAATCTGAGACTTTTTTCTATAAGAAAAATGTCTCAGAATCTGAGACTTTTTTCTATAAGAAAAATGTCTCAGAATCTGAGACTTTTTTCTATAAGAAAAATTTCTCAGAATCTGAGACTTTTTTCTATAAGAAAAATGTCTCAGAATCTGAGACTTTTTTCTATAAGAAAAATGTCTCAGAATCTGAGACTTTTTTCTATAAGAAAAATGTCTCAGAATCTGAGACTTTTTTCTATAAGAAAAATGTCTCAGAATCTGAGACTTTTTTCTATAAGAAAAATGTCTCAGAATCTGAGACTTTTTTCTATAAGAAAAATGTCTCAGAATCTGAGACTTTTTTCTATAAGAAAAATGTCTCAGAATCTGAGACTTTTTTCTATAAGAAAAATGTCTCAGAATCTGAGACTTTTTTCTATAAGAAAAATGTCTCAGAATCTGAGACTTTTTTCTATAAGAAAAATGTCTCAGAATCTGAGACTTTTTTCTATAAGAAAAATGTCTCAGAATCTGAGACTTTTTTCTATAAGAAAAATGTCTCAGAATCTGAGACTTTTTTCTATAAGAAAAATGTCTCAGAATCTGAGACTTTTTTCTATAAGAAAAATGTCTCAGAATCTGAGACTTTTTTCTATAAGAAAAATGTCTCAGAATCTGAGACTTTTTTCTATAAGAAAAATGTCTCAGAATCTGAGACTTTTTTCTATAAGAAAAATGTCTCAGAATCTGAGACTTTTTTCTATAAGAAAAATGTCTCAGAATCTGAGACTTTTTTCTATAAGAAAAATGTCTCAGAATCTGAGACTTTTTCTTTAGGAAAAATGTTTATTAAATGGAGTTCAACAATAATACCTCCCTTATATTCATGTAAATATGTGAATTTTATTCTTAGAATTTGTATATTCCTTGTATAAATTTCATTTACACCAAATATGTAAAAAGTTTTTTTTTGTCGGACTAAACCTTTTTATTTAGCCTTCCACAAAATTAACATAAAGCTCTTAGGTTTACATGTAGTTTCTATTTTAGTTATAATTTTATAAATCTTTCCTTTTTTTGCCCAACCGTACTCTAAGTTTTCCTACGTTTGTTTCTTAAAGATAAATTGAATAAAATGTTAACCGTATTAATTTATTCCATTTATATAACTAAATTTTGTGTAGATTTTATATAACTAAATTTAAATAATGTTGTTTTTTTTCAAGAAAAACATCTTGTAATAAAATTTTTCACAAATGAGACATGTTAAATATTCGTAATATTTTAGTTAGTTAATGGCACATATGAAGTTAAATGATAAGAAATTAAAGAAGAAAGCAAATTGTTGTTTTGTGAATAAATAATTTATAAAAAGGCTTAAATGGGGTATTAAAGAACGGAAGGAAGCCCATACTTAAGAGATTAAGAAAAAAATATTTTGAAAATAGTTTCTAAATATCATGTGTTATATAGAGTTTTTAGGACGGCAGGTCAGGGGTAACAAATGGAATATAACTTCAGTAATAACAAAATAGTTATGCAAAGATGGAAAGTTTTGGGAATAACGAAATGTAAACAATAAAAAAAATCAAAATTATGAATGAAAATTATTGTTGTGTCACTTGAAAATAAAATACATGTTATTATAATTAAAAACGAAAAAAAAAACTAAATAATAAATACAATTAAAAGAAACCCAGCAAAACTTTGGTAATGGGTGGTGATTATATAACACATTACCAGGTAATGTATATATCTTATTTGTAGCATTATTTTATGATGTCTTACCAAACATTTGTTCCACAACGTATTATTTTAAAGTGAAAAAAAAATACATTACTAATAATTAGCTACGTAATGCATGATTATTGGAAAAAATGTATTTCATATTTATTATTTCTAAACATTAAATCATGGATGACTTATATTTGGTTACATTATGTATTATTTCAAAGTTTGAAATAATGCATTATTTATAATTGAATACATAATGCATTACAATAACATAAAAAATAAATATTTTATAAAAAAATGCATAAGTTTAAACTAGAGATGGATTCACGACAGAAATTTGTTAATGACACACACTCACCCAGGAGTATATTTTATCTCGCTTACAATCACGTGAGTAAATTTAATACAAAATTACTTTTTCACTACTCGTAACACCTTATATATTACGTTCTGGTATGCTATATTATATGCCTTACTCGTAACCTATAAAATATCATATATTTTACACCTTACTCGTATTCTTTGTTATAAATTTATGACTTATTTTATACCTTACTGGTATTCTTTGTGATAATGTATATGCATTACTTTTAGTCTCATCGCCTGTTAAAATCATCAATGCTGCAATGTATAAAATAAGAGATCTTATACCTTATTTTATACCTTATATGGTAAGGTAAGTTTTGCTGGGAAGCTTAAAAGTTAATAAAACTTCAAGATTTCCCATTTTTTCCATTTGTGATACTAACAGTATCTATCAATGCCAAAAGGAACTGACACAAATAGTCTTTATAAATTGAGGGTCGTATCGACAATTGATTCTGGTAGAGGAGGCCAAAAAAATATAAACGTTAGTGGGCGTTTTAAAAGATTACTTCATTATTTAATTTTAGAGACGGTTAACGATTTCCATTTTTGGCCTGTCTTTGCAGCATATCGGTATAAAAAACTATGTATTTTCTTTAGATCTGAGGTGTAAGAGGTGTTTTGCAACTTTGTAGATAAAATAAATAAAATATATTTATTCGCAGTATTAATTTTGTGGACTGTAAATTCAGTTGATATTTTTCGAATTACAGTTGGAATCTTTGAATTACAATTGATCTTTTACAAATTACAATTGAACTTTTACGAATTACAATTGATCTTTTTGGAAGTACAATTGATCTTTTACGAATAACAATTGATCTTTTGAGAATTTAAATTGATTTTTCGAATTACAATTGATATTTTACGAATTACAACTGATCTTTTTCGAATTATCATTGATCTTTTTCGAATTACAATTGATATTTTACGAATGACACTTGATCTTTTTCGAATTACAATTGATCTTTTTCGAATTACAATTGATATTTTTTGAATTACAATTGATCTTTTACGAATTACAATTGGAATATTCGAATTACAATTGGAATCTTCGAATTTCAAATAGAATACAGTGTAATGTCCGTTGGAATAAACACGTATTTCAAGTGTCGAAAGAGGCATTCAAGTGTCTTGGTTTTCTGAAACAGTGCAAGACTTAGTTCACTCCATCCGATCTCCTTACTATTTATACCAGCTATATCCGGCCGAAAATGGAATACAACTCTCCCATATGGGCAGGGTAGGGTGGCCCAAATTTCCTTTTGCTTCGCTACAGGTCAACGTACCTTAAAAAATTAAAGATGGTATCGTAACTAATATTTTGAGCCAAATTGCAGCACCCTACGACGATTAGTAGGGGATGCTAACTGATCACATGTGTTTGCAACCTCCGAAGAAATCTAAAAAAAAAAAAATTTTCCAATCCTAAAAATTACTACATGGAATGGTATGGCAAATAAGTCACATATGGCCATTTTCTCCTAAGGTTGCCTACAAAGGACAATGAGGACATTTTAGTTTCGATTAGGAAAAAAACAAAAAAAATTTTTTTGATATTATACTCAATTTAAAGATATTTGTATTGCCTTTCAAATGAACTTTATCGCAACTTAATGGTCCGCATAGTTTTTGAGTTACAGCGCTTTTAGTGAAATGCAGGGTTCCGCTTTTTTTAATATGTATTTTTTTTTTGTTTAAGGACAAACTTAAGACAAAACGCCCACATGTGAATTATGTGCTCTTGTTACGCTAGCATTCCATATGGTTATTTTTAAGATTCCAACAAAAAAAATTTTAAGATTCCTTTGGAGGTTGCAAACACTTATGATAAGTAAGCATCCCCTTCCAATCGTTGTAGGGTGCTGAAAATTGGCGCAAATTGTTCGTTACGATGCCGTCTATCATATTTTGAGGTACGTTCAGTTGTGAGTTATAATTGGTATTTTTCCATATGTTGATGGGCCACACTAGGGCAGGGGCTTTAGAGTCTATTCTGAAGCTTCTGGACCGTGTTCAGGGGAGGGCGGTGAAGCTTTTCAAAGACAGTAGTGTTTCCAACTCAATTGATTCCTTGGAACATCGTCGGAATGTGGGTTGTGTGACACTCTTCTATCGATATTATCATGGGAGGTGTTCATCTGAGATAAGCGAAATTATTCCCCAGGCCCGAGTGTTTGTTCGGAATACTCGCTTGTCTCGTAGAACACACCAGTATGTTGTGGATTGTCCTGTGTTTCGCACAACGCATTACAGAGAAAATTCGTTTTTCAGTCGAACAATTCGTATGTGGAATAAACTCCCTTCAGAAGTCTTTCCTGTCACTTATAACCAGGGTTGGCGACCGAAACGAATAACGGTATCGGTAACGGTATTGGCATCACATATTTTTTATATCGGTAACGGTAAAGGTAACGGTAATTTCGATTATTTCGGTAACGGTAAACCGTTACCGAAACATCAAAACCGGTACGTACCGGTATTATGAATAAAATGTTAACAAGTCACAAATTTATTAAAAACACGTAAAAAATAAAAAAGTTATTAAAAAAAATAAAATACTGTTAAATTGAGTACATTTTAATACATAAAAATACATGTTCTAGTATTAAATACTATCCCTGCAAACAATAGGGCGATATATCACCGAAAAGATATTGCGGCGATACGAAAATTTATCATTTCAATAAAAAATCAAAGTAGTATTTTTATTATATCGCCGTTTTCTCATACGAACGATATTTCGGCGATAAACAAAAAAAAAATATTGAAAATTTTTTATGTCTTTGTCAATTTAAATAAAATAATTTATCAAGCACAACAAGAAATCTTTGAAAGAATATAAATTTGGCCGAAAAACACAAATGTTCTTTCAAAGATAAAATAAAAAATTCAGCGAATGTTGCGGATACATTTTTCAGGTGAATGCAAATGTTTTAAGTCCTGTTAACATGACCAAAATATGAATAAAAAAAAAATAATGTCTTTTTTTAGCTTCAGGGAATCTATATAGCTGTATCGCCGATTTATCATTTTGGTGATATTCCGGCGATACATACAAATCTCTTATTTTTACGTTTATACGATTATCTGGCGATATTGCCCTTTTATAGCCAAGGTGAATCGTTTTCGTATCGCCGGGATGCATTGCCGCCGGGTAACAGTTTCTCCCGAAAGGTGTATCGCCGGCGATACGAATTCGATAATTGCCGCAATAACATTTATCGTATCGGAAATACAACCGGCGAATCGATGTCGTATCGTTTTGTTTGCAGGGTATGAATTAACTCAGAATTTAATTAAAAATTTACGCAATATTGTAGTTCAAAAAATACGAACTCATGTTCGTAGAGACACCTTTGTACAATAAGCAAAAAAATCTGCATTTTGAGCCATTTGAGAAGTTTTCTAATTATAGCTGAAGTGGTTTGCTAAATTTCTGTCTGGATAACCTGCAGAAAAAACCGTCAAGAAAGCCGAAAAATCTGCTGATTTCAAATAAACAGCCTGAATCGAAATTGTGTGGTCTGTTGATAAAAAAAATCGGCAAGGATAAAAAAAAACTTAGCAATGATGTTTCAGGGGATGTTTTTCAATTGGGAGGGCGGGCAGTGTCGGAGGAACACCTAATCAGCGGATTGTTTTTACATTTGAACAATATTTAGTTTTAATTGTTTAAATTTAACAAAAATTAACAATTAAAAAAAATTAAACATTCTTAAAAAAATGTAAAGTTATACAATAATCTGCTGAAATTTGAACAAAAATAAATAATCATAATAAATTCAGCAAACAGAGTCAGTAAAAATACTGAAACAATTTTGTTATTCTCTAAAACTGAGTGACAGAATTTAGGTAAAATATTAATTTAAAAATCCGCTAAAAATTTCTAATTCAAACTGAAAGTTGTTTTCCTGATATTTCGACAGATTTTTTCTTCGGAGTGTACGAGTAGGGCTCATTATGTATTTAACTTCAAAGAACAATCTCTCTACGCTTAGCTGCGTGAATGACATCACCAGCAACACTTTAGCGATTTGCCACAATTCAGGTTTGTCTCTTCTTCTATCTTCCCACTGGCGAATGTTTACAATACGAGGCACTCATATTTCTCTTTGGAACTTTTTAAGTGAATTGCGAATGTGATCATTGGTAGGACCGATTTCCACATTTACTTTGCCAAAATTCAGTTTATTGCGAATGCGGTCATTGGTTGAACCGACATCCTGATTGTCTTTGTCCAAATAACAATACGATATTTTACGTAAATTAAAAATATTTTACAGTTTTTAATTCAGAAAAAAATAAAATAAGTAATTTTAAGCCAACCGAAACAAAACCGATATAATACCGGTAAATATCCGAATAAAGGTAACGGTTTTTTTATCGGTAACGGTACTTAAAATTTTTCATTTCGGTATTGGTAACGGTAACGGTAGTCAATATCAAATGGTTTTTAATCGGTAACGGTATTGAAAGGGTAACGGTAGCCAACACTGCTTATAACTTACAAAAATTTAAATCAAATATCCAAAAACACTACTCCCACTTTCCTCCTTCCCATACCTTATTTTCATGATCAATACAACAATCAAAAAATTATGTTAGTAAAATCAACTGAAAAAGTCAGTTAAAATAACTACTTTGTAAGTTGTTTTGGGGTCAACTAATTTTTCAGTTAAATCAACTAACAATGTTAGTTATTTTAACTGACAAAAAACAACTGACTTATGTAGTAAAAACTACT
Organism: Pegoplata infirma; assembly: GCA_963921195.1. Classification (NCBI taxonomy): domain Eukaryota; kingdom Metazoa; phylum Arthropoda; class Insecta; order Diptera; family Anthomyiidae; genus Pegoplata; species Pegoplata infirma. The sequence goes on from OY992537.1 coordinate 101,427,049, forward strand.
TACATTTGTAGTCAAAACAACTAAAATGTAGTAAAAATAAGAAAATCAATATAATTTTTTTTTTCAAAAAATTTTTCAGAAAAAAAAATTGAAAATTAAAATTTTTCTAAGTTTTTTTTTTTTTTTTAAGTTGTGAAAAATAAATAAAACGAAAATTTATTTCTATTTTTTGGAAAAAACTTTGAAAATTTTTTAGAGATAAAAAAAATAAAATTAAGTACTTTAAATAACTGTTACTACATTACAGTACTTTTTTGTTAGTTGTTCAAAAAAACGACTTAAAATAACTAGCAGAAATAGTTGTTTGATATTTGTCATACAAAATCAACGGACTTTGTAGTTGAAAACAACTAACAACTGTAACATATACAAACTACTAAAATGTATTAACTTACATAATTTTCTGAGTGAATGCACAGCATCAGTAGGGGGCATCCCCTGAGTATTGGTTTAAGTAAAAAAAAAAAAAAAGATTCTTGGGATTACAAGTAGAATCTTCGAATTACAAATGGAATCTTCGAATTAAAAATTGAATCTTCGAATTGCAAGTAGAATCTTCGAATTACAATTGATCTTTTACGAATAACATCTGTAAATGGTGTAGATCAATTCGCGTTTTCGCGGGAAATCCAAGAAATATTTTTTTTGCACTATAGAAATGTTTCACTCTGGTCAGAAAGTGGGGATAAAAATAACATTCCCGTGTCTCTCAGGTTTTTTAAAACAATTCGTGTTTTTCGCGAAAAATGCAAAAAAAAATATTTTTAAATTGTGTTTCAGCAAAGAAGTGTAAAATAATTCAAAAATATGTATTAAAAAAATATATACTTCAGTGATAAATATTGTTAATTTATCAGTGAAATGAGATGGCGGTTCTTTTCTTCGAACATAAATATTAAACCATTCTTTTCCATTTTTAGGGGTAGTTTGGGTCCAATTTCAAATATTCTCATAGAAAACCTTTAAAACATGCATTTAAAGGGTTAAAATGTTACACACATTTTCTGCATCAATTTTCACTAGGGGTTGTCAAAGACCGATAGTTCGTGCGATGATAGCAAAATGCTTAAAAAAGTAAAATTGTAAGGTATCATATTTTATTAAATTGTTTTTTACCACAGATACTTATCAATTTGACTTTTTTACGCATTTTTCTTATATCGCACAAACTTTTTGATTTTAACAACCCTTAGTAAAATTTGATGCAAAATATTTTTGTTGAACATTTTAACCCTTTAAAAGCACGTATGAGTGGTGTTCAATGCGAATATTTAAAAAAGGGCTAAAATTACCAATAAAAATGGGAGATAGAGGGTTAACATGTTCTACAAAAAGAACCGCCTTTAAAATTCAACTAAAGACATATATAAACTTTATTTAGCTCAGAAGTACATATTTCGACTTATTTCATACTAGTTTGGAGAAATACAATTTTTTATTGGCGTTTTTCGCGAGGACGCGAACTGATCTAGAAAAACTGGAAGACACGTGTATTTTATTTTCCGCCCTACTTTCAGAATTTATTGGTCTGGTCCATGAGTACAAAAGTGTGTCAGACGGTGTAATAAATATTAAAAAAATTTTATACTCAAAAAATTATGACAGTAGATTCCACTACAAAATACAGTTAAAACAACTGCATTTGTTGTTGTTTAGGCGGTAAAATCAACCAAAAAATATTTTTGTTTTTAACTATTGATTAACAACTACAGAAAACGTTAAAAACAACTCAAATAACAGTTGTTTTTTCTGTAACTCAAATTGTCTAAATTTTTTTTATTATAAAAAAAAATCTACTAAAACTTTAAAAACGGTTAAATTGTTTAAAAAAACAAAAAAAAAATATTTGTTTTACATCTAATATATTGTAAGTAAATTTAGGTATTATTAATTTGGTAGTAGTTCCTGCTGCATCCCACACTTCCAACTCGTTCAACAACTACGTCTTTTGAAACATTTATAAAAAATACAAATTTTTTATAGACTAAAAACAACTACATAAAACCACTGTTGCAATTGATACAACAACTGTTACAACTACAAAAAAAAGTTGTTTAAGATTTTTTTATACAAAAACAGCTAAAATTGTTGTCGAAAACAACAACTACTACTTACTACACAAACCACCGTTAAGTAGTAACTGCAATAATTTTCTGACAAGGAAGGTCTTCCACCTTATGAAAAAAGTAGTCTTTTGGGGGAATCCTTATAATAGCCAAACTACAAGGAATTTTAAGAGTCAGATTAATTTTGATACAGATTATTATATATTTTTTTGGAGGTCGTACGTATGGACATCTCCATTTAAACTACCCCAACGATTTTACATTTTCAAAAATAGGGACTTAACGAAGCCGAATTTGTAATCAGCCGATACGTCATTAGATAGGCCTTAAAACCCCTTTTGATATGTATAAAATGTTCATATAGTTTCTTTTGATGAAATGTGAAAAATCATATAAAAAAAAAAAATCCCGCTCTCTTATTGTCCTCCCCTCTTTCACATATGCAAGTTTCAGGTAAATCGGTGGGTGCCCTGTGAAAGACCTTCCTTGTAAGAGTACAATTAGTACGAGAGAATTTGTTTCTATTAGAAGCAAAAACAAAAACTTTATTTTTAAAGTGAAAAATCAACGTCTGCTTTCATTATATTTGCTTGTAATACCGGCAAGATTTCGAAGCTAAAGATTTCATTTATTTTTTTTACAAGGTTGAAATAATTGAGAATATGAATATTTCTATCACAACACTATTATCATAATTTCTAAAGAATTATACTGATGGGAGTCAATGGAAAATTTCCGAAACAATCTTCAATTCAATCTAGAAAATTAAGAAACTTTTTAAAGCAGAAACTCTGTGAGTGCTTGTTGGGATATAATCCTAAGAGAGAAAGTAGAGTAAACATTAAAACTTGTAATGTTAAATCAATACATTGAAGATAAATTACCTCGAACTAGTGTTAACACCTTTTCATTTTATAATGAAAATGTTGATAACATTTTTATTATTTTTAATAAAAAAAAAAATGATTTGTTAATAAATAACTATCACTAAATGGCATTGTGGAGGTTATTCATGGATTCGGCTCACTCGATTTAAAATTTCTTCTTATTTTTTTTTTGTCTGCCACCATCGCAACCCCACGCTTTGGTGATGATTTTTTATTATTTTTTTTTTGTTGCAAATCAAGTGTTTTCCAGTTTTCCCCTATTTAGTATTTTATATCTTTTATTCATTGAATATTTTTTTGCCTTACAATTTTTATTCTATTTCTTGCGGCTGTATGGTAATAAAAATAATAATAAACTCTATCTATATCTGTGTGTAATCGCACTTTAAGTATAAAATATCTCATAGCCAACATTATTTTATAATTGACCATGTACTCGTTTAACCAACTACCAACAGTCATTCCAGAACAGGCGCAAGCATGTCAAAACAGTAGACATGCTAGCATAATTGCAGCCAGTAACTATTAGGAATGAAAAAGAGAACAAGCACAAGAATAATATTTAATACCCTACATTGGAGATGATTAAAAAAAATAAATTGCAAACATAGTGAAAGTTTAGCGCGTAAAGTTAAAGGCGTATTGTAGGATAATTGTGAAGTGGCACAAAGATTTCAGTTCTACGATTACAATAATCTTTATAGTTTTAAGGCATGATTAGACGAGAGAGAATTCCCCTAGATTTAAAGAAAAAAACAACTCTGTAGTAACTTTTAAAATTGGAATGTTAAATAAAATTTTATTATATATTTATACCCTACACCACTCTGTGGTACAGGGTATATTGAGTTTGTGCTGATGTTTGTAACTACCCGAAATATTGGTCCTAGACCTACCTTCAAGTATACCGATCGACTCAGAATAACTTTTTGAGTCGATTTAGCGATGTCCGTCCGTCCGTCCGTCTGTCCGTCCGTCCGTCCGTCCGTCCGTCCGTCCGTCTGTCCATCTATCGGTTTAAGCACGATACAGGTCGCAATTTTCAATCAATTGACCTGAAATTTGAAACTTAAGCATCTTTTGGCCCAAGGACGAAGCCTATTGAAATTGGAGAAAATCGGTCCATGTTAAGACCTAGCCCCCATACAAACGCCCCCTTTGGATTCGGCTTTAATGACTCTAATAACCGTATTATAAAAGATATCGCTTTAAAATTCAGCAAGTAATCAAATTTTGTATGCACAAATCACCATTCCAAATTTCAAAGGAATCGGGTCAGTCCTTCTGGTAGTCCCCATACAAACCACCTTCCCGATATTCACATAATTCCCTCAAAATTCATAAAAATTAAAATATTTGATAAAAAAATTATTTTTAGGTGCTAAATGTGTACTTTAGCAACCTTATCAAATCGGAATATAATTGGACCATTTTTGGACTTAGTCCCCCATATCAAAATATCGACCGATATTCAGTTAAATTGTTATATTGACAAAAAAAATTAACCAATTCCACTTAAAATTGATCTGTGTGTGTTTTCTACACTAAATATAGATCTAACAAAAGACAGATACAATCGGTCCATGTTTGGACTTGGGACCCTTTTTCCGGAAAACACTGGTGTAGGGTATCATATGGTCGGTCTTGACCGACTATAACTTTCTTACTTGTTTTTATTTACTTTAATTCGGTTTCCAATCTACAAATTATTGACTAAATGTGCGAAAACAAATAGTAATTTAATGATAATGGTAAGCAAAAACAAGTATTAAAGAAATATGATTTGACACAATTTTTGAAGTCAAAAGTATATTACCACAGAGTTGTGTTCTACTTTAAATTTAGGGGTTTTCTTTCCCGTGTAAACACGCCTTTAAGCTATTTTTTTTACCACTTACGAAGTTCAACAACTGCAGGACTAGAGATAATACAGGCTTAACAACTGATAACTCTGGTAGCGGAAGAAACAGCGAAAAATTCCATAGTTCGCTCGAGAGCGGAAAAATTTAATATTTTAATATTTTGAGGCAACAATTTGAATACAATAAGATTATTTTGTAGGGTATAAGCAAAAACTAGAACATTAAACTGATAAATCTTTGTTAAAAAAACACACAAAAAAATATAAGCAACATTAGACCGACATTTTTTTTTAATGGGAACAAATTTTTATTCTACTAGTTAGAATGTGGGACAAATTTGAGGCCTATCGGACGATGCGATATTTTGATACTCTAAACACGAATATAAAAAAATTAAAAACGGTTTTTAAGATATCACTATTTGATATTTGTAATTTCAAAAAATTTTGAGTTGCTTTCCCTTGTACCTTTTATAGAGCTAGAATAGACTTTTTTCAAGAAATGCATACATTAGACTGCCCAGAAAAAAACCAAGTTGTTATTTTCTTGGGGGATACCTGCGAATTTTGTTCCTTTTAGTGCAAAAAAATTTCGGTTTTTTTTTGGGATTTTTAAAATAATATCTAGAGGTCGCGATCTCGCGTTTTATAACGATTTATTTTTTTTGAGTTTTTTATTATTTTAAATTGTTAAATATGATTAATATGATAAAATATTAATAATTTCAGACAAAAAAAAAAATTAAATTAAAAATTAAATATCGCTCATTCCATGAGATGTCTCCCAGCATCTAATCAAATGTTCTTTAATTTATTTGAAATTTCGCACACAGGTACACTATGGAGCAATTAAAATAAATTCGTTTTTAGTTTCGCGAAAATCCACGAATTCGCGAACGCGAATATATTCGCGAATTCACGGATTTTCTCGGAACTAACAACTGATTTATTTTAATGGCTTCATAGTGTTCATGTGTGCAAAATTTCAAATAAATTAAGGAACATTTGATTAGATGCTGGGAGACATCTCATGGAATGAGCGATATTTAATTTTTAATTTAATTTTTTTTTTGTCTGAAATTATTAATATTTTATCATATTAATCATATTTAACAATTTAAAATAATAAAAAACTCAAAAAAAATAAATCGTTATAAAACGCGAGATCGCGACCTCTAGATATTATTTTAAAAATCCCAAAAAAAAACCGAAATTTTTTTGCACAAAAAGGAACAAAATTTGCAGGTATCCCCCAAGAAAATAAAAACTTCGCTTTTTTTCTGGGCAGTCTAGCATACATGCCGAAAAGCAATCAACCACCGCAAGAACTCGAAAGGGTATCCTTTACTAAGTATATCCAAGATGTTTTTTCTAGCGCGTGCAGCTAAAAGGCTTCTTGAGGATCTCAACATAAGCAATTCCCCAAAGCTGGATGGTATTACGGCTGTGGTCCTGAAATAGTGTGCTTTGTCGTTCTCTCGTCCTTTGGCAGCATCAGAGCCGAATCACAATTGGCACCACATTCGGTAACCACAAAATGTTTTCATACATTTTGAATGAAGAGCAAAAAATTGCTTTGTGGTCAACCATGCTGCCGCGAGAATAGATTCTATTCTATTTTTGTAGTTGTCTGTCAAGTAGCGTTGCCATATGTTGAACAAAATATGCTAATTTTTCCAATTGGAGTTGATATAATGTGTGTGTGTGTTGCAAACAAGAAACATTGTATACCTGCTTTTAAAGGATATGAGCGTCATTTTCTTTATAAAATGTGGCCGGTCTGTCGTTTAATTTTAATGTGTCGCTCTCTCTTTGATGTGGTTCGTCGTCGGTGGTGCCAATTGTGACTTGGCTCTTATTCACCTACTTGTACCGGATAGGAAATTACCGCTCTTGCAGGAAGGTGGCCAACGACGAGCCAATCCCAAAAAAATGAGAGGCTACAAACCCTGAAAGCTACTGCCTAATAGCAATTTGTTATACACTCAAAATATTTTGTAAGTAAATTCAACTGAAAAAACGTTTAAAACAATCATTTTTCATTTTAAAAAACGGACTACTTATATTTCATTTGAAACAACATCCTTTTTCAGTTGTTTTTAAACGTTAATAAATGACTAGACATGCCGTAAAAACAAACGATATTTCAGTTATTTTAACTGTTTAAAATTTTTTATTTTTTGAAGTAAAAATAAAATTTTTTGAATAAAAAACTACAAATACTGACTTCTGTAAAATTATACGGTATAATCAGTCACAAAAAATTTAATTGATAAAAATATTTTTCCGTAACTTTTGTAGTTAATTGTTTTAACAACTGTATAAATCGTTCAATATTTTATTTTCATTGAAAAACAAACGATAAAACTTTTAAAACAACTTTAACTAAAAACTTTTTGAATAACCGTTAATAGTTACTGTAAAACTTTTTTGTGTGTACGCTCTCGAATGTCATGATAATCATGATGACTCAACATCTGGTAAATTATATGGAGTCTAACTCACTTTTATCCGATCGACAGTATGACTTTCGTAGAAGTCGCTCTATCAATTTGGTGAAAGCAAAGTGGTTACTCAAGATGTTTTCAAGGAGATTGATCATGAGTGGCACAGTGCACTCGTTTCGAAGCTTATTCTTCCCAATCGGATATAATTGAGAAAAATTCAAATTATATGTCCACAAACACTACTCCCTCTTTCCGTTTCCTCATAATATATTTTCCTAATACCAACACAATGCATTGCATTAGTAGGATACATCCACTGAGTTTTGGCTCAAAGTAAAAAAAAAGTTTAAATCAAAACTTGCCTCAAGCTCTAAAAAATTACCAAAGCTTTATAGTTATATAGGTTTCGACGTAGGAAAAAATTTGTCATTTTGGAAAATTTGTTGGCAAATTTCAAATTGTGATATAGAGATAATGTTTCAACTGTTTTCAAAAACTTTTTGATATTCTTTTTTATCATCCCAAAATTTCAGTTGTGCTTTTCTGAATTTCAATTGTGCTTTTCTGAATTTCAATTGGGCTTTTCTAAATTTCAATTGTGATTTTCTGAATTTCAATTGTGATTTTCTGAATATCAATTGTGATTTTCTGTATTCAATTTGTCCTTTCTGAATTTCAATTAAGCTTTCGGAGTTTTAATTGGGTTGTTCTGAATTTCAATTTTGCTTTTCTGAATTTCAATTGAGCTTTTCGGAATTTCAATTGGGCTTTTCTGAATTTCAATTGTGCTTTTCTGAATTTCAATTTTGCTTTTCTGAATTTCAATTGTGCTTTTCTGAATTTTAATTGGGCTTTTCTGAATTTCAATTACGATTTCTGAATTTCAATTGGACTTTTCTGATGGGCTTTCAATTGGCCTTTTCTGAATTTCAATTGTGAATTTTTAAATTTTAATTGGGCTTTTCTGAATTTCAATTGGGCTTTTCTGAATTTCAATTGGTATTTTCTGAATTTCAATTGTGATTCTCTGAATTTAAATTACGATTTCTGAATTTCAATTGAGCTATTCTGAGTTTTAATTTTTTTTTTTTTTTTTTTAAAGAAGCAACACTCAGGCAATGTTGCCTATCAATTACTAATGTAACCGTGATGCATCTTTCGGAAAGGGGGTAGAAGAGAGATGAAAGATTTGATAGATAGAAGGGCTTCAGTATGGCAACACTGTAATTGCGCGTGTTGATAATTTTGATTACAGTTGTTGCATCACCATCTGTTATTGATCTGGCGAATTATTTTTGAAGCTGTGTTTAATAGCAATTATTTTATTATTTTACTTCGTTGACGTTTTTAGTGCTATTTATCAACAAAGGAGGGTGCTGCGATAGATATTAGTTATAAATAGAACTAATAAATATCTGAAAAAAATGTTGTTCTGCCTGAGCTGAGAATCGAACCCAGGCTTGCTGGCTAGTAGTCCAACACGAAAGAGAAATACCTGGGATGCGATTCTTTTTTTATAGTAGGTGTTGTTGAGTACAACAACACTCTGTTCTTGGATTTTGCGAAACACCTCCAAAATCTTGAGTTACGGGTAAAAACCCGGTTTTTCGCTCTTTTTACACTACACTCCAAAAAAAATTGTAATGTTAGCAAAAAAAGCTTGTAAACCTACACGAAAATTTGCTGATTTTGAACCCTTAATTTTTTTGGTAAAGTTAGAAAAATGTTTTGTCAAAAATTTGTTAACTGAATTTTTTTTATTTTTATATTCTCCACTTACAATTAGACTTAGCACATTTACTTGATGTTGCCCTAAGCAGTTTGGTATTGCATTTGAGCGAAATCGGCTGAGCGGTTCAAAAGTTATGAAAGAAAATGTAAGGACACCTCGAAAATTTTGGTTCAACATAACCTAAAAATACAAAATGCTTTAATTCGGCTGCTGCTTGACATATGTTAACAGAATTGATCACCGAATGATATTTAAACATGTACAAATATATTAAAAAAAAAAATTTCGCAGAATTTTTTTTTCACCAAAAATTTTTTTCGCGGATTTTTTTTTAATTTTTTTTGCAAATCAACCTTTTTTCCAATGTAGAGGGTATCAATACATTCGGCAAGGTCGAATTTAACTTTTTTACATGTTTTTTATATTTTCTTCATAAATTTTCAGAACCCCTTCTGCAAATTTTCCATTTTTTTAAAAAGTCAATTTATCAAAAAAATCTTTTTTTTTTATTTTTTTTTAAGTTTAGATGTTTGTCTATTCACACAAAAAATTTCAGACACTTGTTTTTCGTTTTTTTTTTTTTTGAGAAAATCGCATTTTAATATTGAATTTCATAACAATTTTCGAATTTCCTTGTGTTTTCTTGTTTAAACATATGAAACGTATGAGTAACAAATATTTGCGAAACCAGCGAATTGAGCCCATTTCAATTATTTTTGCATATGTGCTAGAACAGAGCTTCTCACTAACTTTTGCTTTGCGACCCCTTTTCGATATTTAAAATTTTTCGCGACGCTTCATTATATAAAAAAAAATTTTTTGACGTAAACTTTGACCTCAGTTATTTCAAAAACCTGAAGTAATGGAAAATTTTGGTAACCAACTTCAGAAACAGCATCGAAAGATTAATCGAGATCCCCGACGCATAACAAAATCAAGTAAAAAAGTTAAAAAAAATAAAAAAAACACAATGTTTGTGAACTTTGACCTCCTTTTTCTCAAAAATTTGGAAACCAGGTCCCGAACTACGGCATTTTATATCGAAACTTACTATCTTCATAATTTTTTATTTCCAAAAATAAAAGAAAAACACAAGTTTAAACTGATCAGAAATGAAGAATTGTTTACAAAGAAAGCATTTAAAGTCCAATTTGGAGCAATGATAGTTCTTTTTTCAAAATTATGTGCCAATGTTTGGTATTGATCGAAATTTTATTCGATCACGAATTCGTTTTTCGGATTCAGATTTGGAATCAGCATTAAAAAGTAAATCGAAAAAAGTGGTCAGATCCCAGACGCATCCGAAAATTTCACAAACAAAGCTCTATAAAATGCACAAGAATACTTTTTGTGAACTTTGCCTTTTATTTTCTCAAAAACCTAACATACCTGAAAAATTTGGAACCCAGATTCAGAATCAGCATCGAAAAGCTATATGAAAATGAACTGTCAGATTCCAGACTCAGCCAAATCACTTCACAAGTAAGTGTTGTGAGAAATCAACAACTGCACAGTGATTACGGGGGACCTTAAGTGATGGACATTTTTTTTTTGTTAATAAAAGTATTCGTATATTTTTATAACAGAACAATTTAAAAAAATGTGTTTTAAATTTACCAAAATTTAAGGTTTCAATAAATTTGTTGGCGATCCTACCCCCCCCCCCGAAAATCTTCGGCGACCCCCTAGGGGGTCACGACCTACCGTTTGAGAACCATTGTGCTAGAATATATTGGTTCGGGATTGGTGACTGTTTCAATTTTTTTTTCGACCCACCCTAATGCACCAGCAGTAGGGTTATAACCAGCTCAAGTCCAATATAAAAGAACAAATACACATAAAAACCAAATAAAAAATATGAAAACAAAAAAAAAAGTACCATTTCAATACTTACCATTATGGGTAAAAGCAATTCATGAGTTTCGTTGCCGCGCCATAAATGTGAATCTTGTGGTAGATTTTGTAATTCGCATTCTAAAGAATTGATTTTCTCTTGCAAACGACTTAAAATACGTGGACGTACAATTGGTTTTACAGATGATTTGGGAGGATTTGTAGAAGTAGACGAAGACGATGATGACGACGACGATACAGAAACAAATGGCCTTAGTGTTGTTATAGTAGATGGTGAAGAGGTAGGTGTTAACGAAGAAGATGATTGTGTTGATTGAGCATTAGAAGAAATTTCCTTGGAAAAGTGTTGTGGCAATGTTGATAGAGGGGATGAGGCAGATGAAGTTAAAGAATTTTGTTTATTTGTGGAAGATAAAGAATTAAAATTGGAAGTTTTTATGTGAGGAGGTTGTGAAAATTCTTCATTATTTTTTGGTAATGTTGTTAAGACGGTTGCTGTTGATATAGTAGAATTTTGTAAAGGCATCATAGTTTTTATTAACAATTTAGCTCTATTTAATTCTTTTTGAAATTTTTTAGTTTTATTAAAGGGAGCTAAAGGAATTTCTGTTGTTGTGGTGCTGCTACTACTGCTAGTTGTAGTGATGGTAGTGGTTGGACTTTTTGAAGTGGTATAGGATAATTCTTTATTCTCTTGCTTGGCTGCTGTAACGGTTACTTTTTTTATTTCTAAAGTTTTTTGTGGTTGTTGCTGCTGCTTTTGCTGTTGCTTTTGTTGTGTTATGTCTTTTAAATCATGTATTTCCTCTAGTTTAGCTACTTTTGGAGAATGTAATACCGCAAAACTATTTAACGATAACGAAGCTGGTCTATTATTTAGCTCTTGTATTTCTTTATCTTTTAAATTCAATTGTTGTGGAAATTTCTCTGCTGCTGGCTTATTGTTGCTCTTATGTTGCAACATTTCATTATACAATTCTTTTGAATTATAAAATTTGGTAGTAGAAAATTCCGGTTGTGGTCTTATTTGTTGTAAATTATCCATATGTTGTCCATTATTTAAGGAACCTTGTGATATGGCTGCTTGCGTCAAGGGATCATTATTGTTGCTATTAAATTTTGTATTAGCAAAATCAAAATGTTGTGGCATATGTAAAGCATCACTTGCCACACGATGCATAGGAAAATCAAAACTTTTCTTAACACGTCGTTCAATAAACTCAACGGGAGTTTTTGCTATAACAGGATTTTTATTAATTTTTAAAATTTCATGATTTACCGTAAAGGATTTTAGCAATAATTCCTTGGGCTGGGGTTTATTTAGTGAAGGAGATGTTTTTGGATTTTTAGTAGGTTTTGCTAACATTTCTCCGGCATATTCATTTAAACGAAATTTTTGTTCAATTTCTGTTATAACACCATCTTGTTCTTGTAATAATTTACCAGTGAAGTCTGTAACCGGTGTAGCGGGATGTAAATAAGGACTCCAGTTAATATTATGTTCATAAGTTTTGCTTATGACTTTAGAAGTTGACCTTTTATCTTCATCATAGTCTACCTCATTGGGCATTAAATTCTGTTTCCACTCCTCCTGTTGGGGAAGAGGTTTTTGAGAGAAAATTGTTCGTTCTTTTAGTAATTTTTCATTAGCATCTTCTATAATGGGTTTAAAATCTTCCCGAGCTTGTTTATCTTTTGCTAGCGTATCTAAGGTCAAGGTAAATGAATCAATTTCTTGTGTATTGGTGTTAGCAATAGAAGGTTGTGTTGCTATAGCTGGAGGTATTTGTGTGGTAGTTGCAGTATAATGTTTTAAATCAACATTTTCCGTTTGTTTTAAATGAACTTGAGAATGTTGTTGCTGAAAAACATCATCATTATTATGTTGTTCCTGTTTTACAAAGTGTTCATTTGTTTGTATTGTGTGAGGTGTGGGTGTATTAGTGCTGGTTATAGGGTTTTCCTCCTCTATAGCATAACGTGCTGCCTTTGTAGTGGTGTCAAGGGTGTTTTGTATTGTTGTTAATTGTTTTTCTGTTGCTGCAGTATTTATTTCCGTTGCTGGGTATAGATTTTTATCAGTTTTTCTTGCATTTCCTGTTGATTGTTTATGTATATCCGTTTCCTTTTTTCTAACAGCATCCATTTTAATCTGCTGTTGTTGTTGTTTTTGCTCTAACACACTTTCTGTAGTTGTAATGACCTGTTTTTCTGCATTTTCTATATCATCATTATTCATATTTGAAATTTTTTCATAGTTTTCCATGTTTTTGTCCTCTTCAGTATCTGTTTCCTCTTTGTCTAAAGTTTTTGTTGTTACAATATGTTTAGCTTGATTTGTTATGGTGGCGGGAGCATTAGAAGAGGCTACGGTAGAGAATGAGGTAGAAGTAGATGGTGAGTGAGAGGTTGAGGGAAATGTTGCCGAAGGTTGGGAGGAAAATGTTGCTAGAGAATTGGGTACAAATGTTTCTGAAGATTTTTCGAAATTAGCAGCAGAAGATTTTTCTAATGAGGTTTCAGCAGATGTTGCTAAAGATTTTTCTGATGTTGCTGGCAATGTTTCTGAAGATGTTTTTGACATTGGTTCAGAAAATGTTGCCGGAGATCTTTGTAAAAATGTTGCTGAAGGTTTCTTAAAACTAGCTGCTGAAAAATTTTCTAAAAATGTTTCAATAGATGTTGCAAAAGATGTTGCTAAAGATTTTTCTGATGTTGCTGGCAATGTTGCAGAAGATGATTCTGACGATGTTGCAGAAGATGTTGCAGAAAATATTTCTGACAATGTTGCAGAAGGTATTTTTAAAGAGGATGGAGTTTTAGATTCTATTAAAGGTGTTGCGGAAGATGTGTCGGAAGATGTTTCTAATGATGTTGCTAATGATGTTTCTTTAGAGGTTGATTTAGATTGAACTAAAGGAGTTAGGTTTGCGAAATCTTTTGATTTTTTTACAAAAGATTGTTCTCTAGATAATGATTCAACTATGTCAGATGGTGATGTCACAAATGTTGCGGAAGATTTTTCTGCAGAAAATAAAGAATATTTTTCTCCAGATGTTTCAGAAGATGCTGCTGTAGATGATGCCACAGATGTTGATGGAGATTTTGCAACAATTGTTGGTAAAGAATTCTTAGATAATGATGTAGCTATTTCAGATGGTGATGTTACAAATGTTGCTGGAGATTTTTCTACAGAAAACAAAGAATATTTTTCTCCAGATGTTTCCGAAGATGATGCTGTAGATGATGACACAGATGTTGCTAAGGATTTTTCGACAATTGTTGGTACAGAATTTACAGTACCTGTTTCCAGCGATGTTTTGTCAAATGTTGCTGAAGGTGTTGCCAAAGATCCCTCTAAAAATGTTGCTAAATCTTTAGATGTTGCTGGGGATTTCTCTTCAAATGTTGCTGTCGGTTTTTCTAAAGATGTTGCTGTCTGTCTTGCCGAAGAAGTCACAACAGAAATTTCCGATGATGTCTTATCTAATGTTACTGAAGAAGTTTTAGCAGATTTATCTAAAAATGTTCCTGATGATTCAACTTTCACCAGAGGCATTAACAGTGATGGTAATATTGTGCTAGATGTCTCAATTAATTCTTTATCCTCATTTTGTAATCTAAGCTCATCTGATGCAAATGTTTCTAGCAAAATTTGTGTATTATTATCTGTTATTATTGAGGCTGGTTCTGTGGATTCTGTTAAAGACCTTGAGTTTGTGGCCGCCATAGACCATGTGGCGGCTGATAATTGTAGCACCCCCACAAAAATCCATAATCGTAGCATGATTTTTAATAAATTTCTTATAATTTTCATGATGTTTAAGAAAAATTTATTTTATTTATGTAATTGTTTAAATTTTCTTTCATAAATTTTGATTTTAGTTATTAATCTTTGTTTTTCTTTTTCAAAAAAACAAAAGTTTATCTTTTATAAATCTAAAATATTTTTGTCTTTTAAATCTTTTACAAACAATTATAATTGTTAGCTTTTCATAATATGTATTTGTTTTAATTTCTCTTTAGATTTTTTTGAAATATTTTGTTTAAAAAGTAAACAATGTTTTTGTTATCTTTCGTTTTTTTTTTTCTAAATGTTTTGTTATCCTTGTTATCCTTTGCCAGTTGTTATGTTGCTACTACCATAGTATTTTTCTTCTATTGTTTTTAATTTAATGTTTGTTTTTTTGAAACAAAAAAAAAATATTTATTTTTATTTGTTCTTTTCTGTGCTGTTTGTTTGTTTATTTATCCTGCAAATATATACAAAAATATATACATAGACATATTAATTAAAATTCATAAAATACCAGCAATTATTTTGTTTTTATATTTTAAATGGTTTTAATTAATAACCCGGTTTGTGGTCGGCTTTTTTTCTCTTATGTAATTGTTTGTTTAAAAATTTTTTTTTAAATGTAATTTGTTTAAAATTATTGTTTATTTTTGAGGTTTGTTTGTAAGTTATTAAAACAAGTGAGAGTGTTAAATTCGGCTGTGCAGTATCTTTCATAACAAGTAGAAAAGATAAATTCGACTTGGCCGAATCTCTAAATACCCTCCACAATGCCCTTTTTAGGTGATAGTAAATTTTCTAAAGTGAAAAAAATAATTTTTTTAGTTACTTTTGGAAAAAAGGCTGTAGGCAAAATCGCCCAAAAAAGAAAATTAAATTTCGCCCAAAAATGTTTCATACAAATTTGGGCCATATTTCATATGAAAAGTTACCCAACATTTTTGGACACATTTTCATAGTTTTTGGGCAAAATTTCGAAATAAAAATTGAGTGATTTTTCATTAAGAAAAATTGCCCAAAAATAAAATATGAAAAATTTACCATTTTTAGTTTGGTTTGAATTTTTGTCAAAATCTTAAAATGTCAAAGCCAAAATAAGTTGCAATGAACCAGCCAAGACAAAAATTAAATACCCTGCATAAAAGAAGAACCTAAAACAAATAGTTTAATAATTTTTTAGAAACAGTGCACATTGGGGCAGCTATATGGGGGCCCTTGGCAAAAAGTCAAAAACTGAAACCGCGAATTTTGAAAAACGGGTAGCAACAATGGAAAGACAACAAAATTCAGCATATAACCTCATATTTATTTTTAATTTTTAGCTTTGGGAATTCCTATAGAAAGGGTTCAAAGTCAAGCAAAAATATGTTAAATTAATAAATTAAAATAGTTTTAATTTGAAGGCAAAGTTTGGTGCACTTAAAGATACATAAGGCGTCCACACTCCGAAATTTTTTGAATGCCTCATGATTAAGAATTATGTTAAGAACATTTTTGAACCGTTAAAGCTATAAACACATGCAAAAAAAATTATACTTTTAGGAGATTTTCAAATAGGCTATTAAGAAAATAAAAATTAATAAAATTAATAATTTCAAAGGAATAAAATTATACTGCGAATTGCACTGAATTGATACTACTTATATGTGGAATATAGAGCGACATGTATACAACAAGATTCCAAGTAAAACGTTTGCATCAATTTGCCTCTAGGCTATGTTATCGCGGTTTTACAAACCCTCTAAAATCGAAAAAAAAAAAAAAATATTAAGAGTTTTATAGAATTTAATCAGGATTCTTAAATTTTGGTATATAAAAAAATAAGCAACAAAGGAGGATTAAGCGATTTTATATAAAGGGTTCCACACTAAATTTCCAACTCACAAATTTTATTCAAATATATGAATAGTTCCACACTAAATGTCCAACTTGAACATTTTATTCGTATTTATTTCGACCTTACTCTTTCGATGATCAATTCTGAAGTTACCATTTCGATATTCTTAAAAAATAAAGACTATTTGCCGGTTTTATATGCGGGTTTTCACACTCAATTTCCAATCAAAAAAAAATGGTTTTATACACACTTTTTACTCGTTTTATTTTTACATTAAATTATTTTTCACACTTTATTTGTTCTCAAAAAAATTCACACAATTATTTTGCGTGTTTTTTTTTCAAAATGCTAAAAAAATGTGATATTATTAAATATTTCTCATTTATATTTGTTGCAAAAATTAGTTTTTGTTGTTTCTGAATTGTATTTTTGATATTTTTTTTGCATTTTTTTTTTTTGCAAACTCTCAACAGAAACCAGGGAGTAGATTATGTTATTATTCCAACTGAGTTTTTTTTTTTTAACGTAATTAAAGATTTTAAAAACAAAAAAAATACATAAAATGAATATAATATTGCAAAATTTTCAGAATTTTGCGAGGTAACCATAAAATTTTATAATGCAAATATGATTTACAGATTGTCCCCTTTACAACGGTACCACACACTCTTATTAAAAATAAGCGGTTTATTTAATGCCAAGAATCGTATAGGTTTGCCCCAATGTGCAGTGCAGCGAATTGTTTTTTTTTTAACATGATAATGTTTTTAGGCTGGGGTCTAATTTTAAAAAAGTTGCAGGACGCCACCTCAGTTTGACTATATAAGCTAACGATTCAACAAAAAAGAAAATGAGAATTACATTTTTCATTTTATTACAACCTTAAACTTCGACAATAATTTAAAATTAATAAATAAAATAAAAAAATAGTTCTTGTAGCGACACCTAGCGCCGTTACTCTATTAACGCAGTATTGCCATACCAAATATCGCATTTCCAATTAGATTAGTTACCATCATCGCAAGTTTTTTCCAATAAAATATTACCACATCGCAAAACTAGCCATTATATTTGAAAAAAGCTACAGTGGCCTTGCTGAAGTTAGCCAGACTGCAAAACAGAAGGTGGGTGATCGAATCCGTGATTTTTCAATTTTTTTTTTTTTTAAACATGGCAATGTTTTTAGGCTGGGGTATAACTTTTGACTATATAAAGGAGTCGTACTTAAATGACTTAGCATTAACCAGACCTTCGAAAATTGAATTCAACGAATTATTATAATAATTTTAAGAAATGAATTAATTTGTGTCCAAATCGGTTCTTTGAATTTAATCTTTATTTAAAAAAAAAAAAAAAAAAAAACAATAAATTTTGTGAATAATTAAATTATAATAATTAAATTAATTATTTAAAAATTATTATAAATTAAACCCTACACCACTGATGATGCTGATGATTGTAACTACCTGAAATATTGGTTCTAGACCAACCTTCAAGTATGACGATCAACTCAGAATCACTTTATTAGTGGTTTAGTCCATCTGGTCGCAATTATCAATATATTTGGCAGACATTTTTAATTGAGACTTCTTTTGGATCAACTATGAAATAGGTGGAAAAATCGGTTTTGACTAGCCCCCATAAATTAAATTTTAATTTAAATTGAATTTAAAAAAATTTAAGTTAAAAATTTATTTATTAATCACTAATTAAAATTAAATTAATTAAAATCAAAATTAAATAATAATTAATTAAATCATGAAGGATTAACTAAATAAATTAATTAATTCAATAATTATAATCGAATTATTCACAAAATTACTTATATATATTGTTAAAATTATTCAAATTTAATTTAAACATAAATTAATTATTAAATAAAATTGAAATAATATCAATTTATTCACAAATTGAAATAATCCATCAAAGATCTGGTAGTAACACCTCATTCATTTTCTCACCCTACACAACTGATGATTGTAACTACCCGAAATATTGGTTCTATTGGTCCAACCTTCAAGTATGACGATCAACTCAGAATCACTTTATCAGTGGTTTAGTCCATCTGTTCACACTGAAAGAATTATTGTTCATTATATCTATGAATAAATTTCATAAAACCAAATTCATAGAATCTATGAAACAATTCATTGGCTGAATGAATATTCATTAGTATTCTGAAATATTTCATAGAATTTTACTCATAGATTTTATTAAATTCATAGAAAAAATTCATAGAATTAATGAATGTCATTAATAGAAGAAAATGCCATCAATATGCCTTTTAATTTTTTTGATAATTAAAATAATGTTACAATAATTAAAATAGTTGAATAAATTTATTAAAAAAATTAAAAAAAAAAATAAAAAAAAACATAAAAAAAAATATCATTGCTGCCCTGACCGGGGCTCGAACCCAAGACCTACCGGCTGAAGTGTAATTGTCGACGCCTTAGCTATCAGCGCCACCAAAGAAGAAAAATCTCGCCAACTAACGCTTGGTTTTATAACGCTATTTGTTTTCTACAAACACACACACAGCTTTTGGCAGAGCATAGACACAAACTATCGGCGCTAGGTGTCACTCGATTAACGCAGTATTGCCATACCAAATATCGCATTTCCAATTAGATTAGTTACCATCATCGCAAATTTTTTTCAATAAAATATTACCACATGGCAACATTAACCAGTATATTTGAAAATCGAAAAGAGAAAGATAACAAAATGTTAATCATTATTTGAATAAGCTACGGTGGCCTAGCTGAAGTGAGCCAGACTGGAAAACAGAAGGTCCGGTGATCGAATCCCTGATCTTTTAACTTTTTTTTTTTATTTAGTTTTTTTAGCTTGTACATTTCTTTTTGTTGGGGCAAAATTTGTTTGCATTAATTCTTTATACTTCTTTATTTAATTATAAAGTTTTTCAGTTTTTTCTAAATTTTTTTAGTTGTTTTTCTTTCTGAATTTTGTAATTTTTTCTGAATATATCTGCATTTTTCTGACTTATTTTTTCCATTTTCTTGATTTGTTCTTACTTTTCCAAATTTTTTGTGAATATTGAATAAATTTGAGAAATTTATTGGAGTTTTTTTTTCTTAATATTTTTTTAACCCTTTTTTGCAAATATGTGAGGGTTATTCGTAAAAAGTTTTTATTAAATAAAACATTATCATGATTTAATATTTTGGGCAAGAGTACAAAACTCTGCGGCATTTTTATTTAACCTCCAGGTTGTGGAGTAACAGACAATGGTTCTGGTGGGAATCGAACTGACAAACCCTGTACTTAATTCCAGATTATCAAACTTCATACTAATCTATCGCTGGCAGTAGAAAATCAAAAGTACTGATTTAAAAAACACCACGAAGATGCGATTAAAGCGCAGCGGCGTATTTTTTACAATTTCATCATAATTTATGTTACACACATAATATTTTTTACATCAATTACATACTTATAGCTTTTTCGGACCATATTATCATGAAGATGATATGTCAAAAATATTAATAAGGATACTTAACAAAAAGTCTTGTCTGAAAATAGCCGGACTTAGGGATTACAAACTCCATGCCTTAAACCCACCCTCTTCGCAAAATAAAACTTGTTTGGGTAATATGTGTTTTGGGCAAAGCGTGTTTTCGGAATTTTTTTTTTTATTTTTGAGTAATTTTTTATATTTTTCTTGAGCTTTTTTCTTCTTTAATTTTTGGCGAAATTTCGTATTTTTCTTTTTGGGTAAATTTTCATATTTTTTGGGCGATTTTGCATTTGGGCGATTTTTCTTTGGGCGATTTTGCCTACAGTCAAAAAAAAAATAATTTTCTAATTTTTTTTTTGAGTGTAAAATTTTTTTAATTGTAAAATTTTTTTCGAGTGTGCTTTTTTTTTGTGTAAAAATATTTTTGAGCGACCAAAATATGTTGTAAAATATTTTTATACCCTCCACTCTAGTGATAGAGGGTATATATAAGTTTGTCATTTCGTGTGTAACACCTTTTGAAATATTGGTCTAAGACCCCATAAAGTATATATATTCATGATCCTCGTTCGATTCTAAGACGATCTAGCGATGTCCGTCCGTCCGTCTGTCCATCTGTCTGCATTTACCTGGTCAGGTTGGTAATCCAGCGAAATCGTTCCAGTAGTTCGAAAGTTATGAGCAAAAGAGTGAATTTCGGCAAGGGTTTTTCACGAATTTACGAGATAAAAAACACGATAACTTTCTAAGGGAAATTCTGAGGATGCTGAAGCTAGGCATATATATTTGTCGTTCCTCTCCGATGTTTCGTATTGAATTTCAGTCAAATCGGTCCAGTGGTTCAAAAGTTATTAGCAAAACCGTAAATTTCAGATTCGCCTCACCTTAAATTCACATGTTGAAAACCCGTTAAACATGTTTTAAAAACATGGGTAAGTCACAAAAATATTTTACAACACATTTTTGTCACTTAAAAATATTTTTACACTAAAAGAAAAAAAAATACATTCGAAAAAAATTTTACACTCAAAAAAAAATTAGTAAATTATTTTTTCAAAAATTAGTTTAAAAAAAAGTTTTTTTACACAAAATAAAATATTTCTGATCAAAATGTTATTTTTTCACTGTAGAAAATTTACTATAACTTAAAAAGGGCATTGTGGAGGGTATTCATAGATTCGGCCAAGTCGAATTTAACTTTTCTACTTGTTGTGACTTACCAATGTTTTTAAAACAAGTTACACGTGTTTTCAACACGTGAATTTAAGGTGAAACTAATCTGAAATTAACGGTTTTGCTAATAACTTTTAATAACTTTAACTGAAATAATACCAACCAGGCCAGCGGAACGACAAATATATATGACAGCTTCAGAATCCTCAGAATTGCCTTTTGAATGAAAGCGTGTTTTTTAGCTCGTAAATTCACGAAAAACCCATGCCGAAATTCAGTATTTTGCTCATAACTTTTGAACCACTTGACCGATTTCGCTGGATTGCAACATCAACCTGACCAGGTAAATTCCCAACATATACGCCAAGCTTCAAGAAACTCTATAAAGTCTTTAAAAAGTTAGCGTGTTTTCCACAGACGGACGGACAGACGGACGGACGGACATCGCTAGATCGTCTTAAAATCGATCGAGGATCATGAATATATATACTTTATGGGGTCCTAGACCAATATTTCGAGGTTTTTCACACGGAATGACAAACTTATGTATACCCTCTTTCACTAGAGTGGAGGGTATAAAAATGTCCATGCAAAAAATTTTACCGTTTTATACGAAACTATTTTCTATAAATTGGCATTCTACGAAATTTTTAGGATCATGAATTAAGATCATTAAGATCATGAATCATTTTTGTTTATATCCAAATTAGTGCCTACGGTCAGTACCGTAGTACCGGGAATACCGGTATTCCCGGTTCTCGGTACTACCAGGAAATGGTACCGGTTTCCTGGCACTCGGTATTACCGGGAAATGGTACCGGTTTCCCGGTTCTTGAATTTTTTCCGGGAATACCGGTATTCTCGGTTCCGGTTTTACGGTATTTCCGGTATTCCTGGGACTACCGGTATGTGTATCATGTAAAATTTTGTACAATAAACATTTTTTCTTCGCTTTCATAAAAAAAAAATAATAAAAAACAGGTGGAAACACCATAAAAATAAATTTTTAAATAATTTTACAAACATAACTAAACATTTCTGAAATACTGATTAAATAGTGTAATTTAAATATTTTATGGTATAGTATTTTTTGGTTTTTGAGAACCGGTACCAAGATCGGAAACGGGAATATCGGTATTCGCGGGAATATATTTAGCACCGGGAAACCGGTACCAGAACCGGAAATACCGGTATTCCCGGGAATACTGAGAACTGGGAAATGGGGGGCACTAATCCAAATTAATTTCCACGTTTTACCAATTTGTTGATTTTAAATACAAATAAATTTCTTGTATTTTATAAAATTCTACATTAAACGAACGAATATCTTTCTTTGTGCGAAATTTGGTATGTTATGGTACATTGTACGAATGAATTCATATATTTTACGCATGGGTTGTTTTCGGAGTAAAGTAAGTAAGTAAAGTAAAGAGGAAAACAAATGTTCCCCTTGAAGAACTAAGCCAACTTTAAAAAAAAAACATTTTTTTTTACATGTTTTCTTGTGGGTTTGTTAAAATAATAAACAAAATTATGTAGAAGCAATTCAAAGAACTGCACTTTGAACCACGAAATGCCTTTTTCTTTTGCCCGCCGTGGATATTTAACATTTATTTTAATAGTGACAAAATGTTACTTAAATGCAAAAAGCATAATAAATGAATTTGTTTTCATTTATCACACGGTGTCTCCAAGGACCCGTCTCCAAGAAAGCCGACCTCTCTAAAAAAAAAAGAAAACGCATTTGAATTTTCATAATTTGTATTTCCTAAGAACGTATTAACACTCAATCTTCCACTTTTAGAGGTCGGTTAAGCCCATTTTTTATTCTCATAGAAAACCACTAAAAGAATTAAATTTCATTAGGGAATGTCAAAGGCAATAAGTTCGTGCAATATAAGAAAAATCCTTAAAAAGTAAAATTTAGTTGTATCGCACGATTTTTTTGTCTTTTAAACGTCAAATAAAATTCAATGCAGATTTTTTTTATAACATTTTAGCCCGTCAAAAGCACGTTTTAGTGGTTTTCTGTTTAAAAAAAAGGTAAAAAATTACCCCTTACATTGGCATATAGGGCGTTAGTGAAATGAACCACCATCAAGTTTTACTAAAATCTTGTAAGAACATTATTTAGCTTAGAAGAAGATTTAACAAATTTGTTCTGACTTATTCCAAAAGCTTTGAAAAAAAAATTTAACCTTCATTAGGCTGCTTTGGTATACATTCAATTCAAGATACAAAATAGTGTCGTACGACTCGTACTGTGTAATATGCTGACTAATTAAATATGTTATCAATAAATTGTAATTTTAAATTTTATATTGAAATTAAATTTTAATGCAATTAAAACAGTTTTCGTCTACAATATCAATGAGGTTTTACAAAATAAAATGTTAAATAATCCCTTGATACAAAAAACACGATATAATAAATTACATCTAAAGAAAAGACTTATAGACTTACAGTTGTTGGCCTTATTAGTATAGACATTTTTTTAAAATTTTAATACAGCAAGATAAATTATCTTTAGTATACGTTGCACTTAATAAAATATGTTAAATTTTCACAGCCATTTAAATTTAATATATTCTTTAGCATTTTATTTGTGTCCACATTGTTGAGGCCATCTACTGTACAACACACATATACTCTTAAGAAGACTATACTTAAAGTGTTATGTATCTTACTGCAGACATACAAGTACTTACGATATACTTGTATGTGTGTGTGTGTTTGTGTGTAGTGTTTTCGATTATCCATTCAAAATTGATTTCATCGTTATAAAAATAAAATCTTGTACAAACTTAAAATGTTGAAGTGACTTGTTTTACGTATCTTAAATATACATAAATACTATATTTTTTGTAATTCCCAAGCCCTACAAAAGTCGACCAAATATAAAAAAAAATTAAGCAAAAATAATTTTTCCAGAATTAAGAATGTAATTCAGATCAGTCAAAATCCCCTTTTCGAAAGTTGGGATAATATTCGTGGAGATAAAAAAATAATTATAAAATTAGAGAAATTGATTTTATTACTAAAAAATTTAAAATCTTTGATATCTTTCATAGAAAGTGGAACTTCCATAAAAATCAGATTATACCACTAAACCCAAAAATCGGCTGCAAATACTACTATGCGAAAGATATTTCAGAATTTAATTCTAAAACAATAAAAACTAATGGTCCATATTTCCCCTACAAGTCGATCAACTCTAAAAACTTTTGTCATACATGGACTTCATTATTCCATGTCTCAGAATCTTTGCGAGATAAGTTAAAAAAAATCTGTTGAAAAATTTGGTCTTTATGTCCTTATGTGCGTCAACCATTATTATGTTGAATATTTCAAAATTATGGGCAAGTATAAAAATATTTGAAAAAATGTTCTCAAGTATTTTATTTGTAAACATTGTTGACAAATATTTTATTTGTAAACATTTTTTTAAATATTTTATTTATTTGAAAATATTTGTACTTGCACTCGATAAGTAAGTATTTTGTTTTACTTATTTGTAAAAATGTTAAGTAAGTAAAAAAATATTTGTATTTGAAATTTTCAGGTACAACTAAAAAAAAATTTAAAAATTTACAATACGTAAATAAATCTTCAAGTATTTTCAGGTCTGTCTCCAACCACAGTATGGGGTATACTCACTTTGTTATTTCGTTTGAAACGCATCGAAATATCTGTCGGGGACCCCATAAAGTATATATATTATTGACCCACGATCGATTCTAAGTAGGGATGTCGCGAATATTCGTCACTATTCGGTATTCGGCATATTCGGCATGTTTTTTGAATATTCGGTTAAATAAATATTCGTCAACAGTTTGCCGAATATTCGGCAAAGTTTAAATTAGTTAGAAAGCACTTCTTGTTAACGTTTGACTCTTTTTTTGTAGTCATTTCAGTTTGCTTTTTATACAAAAAAAAGTTGAGCACTTGATTAAAATTCGAATTGTTAAGGTACCAGAAAAAATAGTTTCAGCAACAGCGTTTTTGTCCTTTAGTATGGTACTTTTTTTTAGTATTTTACATAGATAAAATATACTGGCGTATGAATAATTAAATTATTCGGCTAATATTCGTATTCGGTTCAAACCGAATACCGAATAGTAAATATTCGGTAAAATGCCGAATACACTATTCGCGACATCCCTAATTCTAAGACAGTCTATGAATGTCCGTCTGTCCGTCCTTCTGTCTGTAGATAACACGATGTAGTACAAAATGAAACAGCTAGACTCCTAAAAATTTGCACAGACATGTCTCATAGGCAGGTTAAGTTCATGGATGGGCCAAATTGGGCAAGGGGGAAAAAGTTTCCCTTTGAAGAACTGAACAAACCTCTAAAAAAATACACTTTTTTAAAATGTTTTTTGTATTTTTGTTAAATACGTTAAATGTTTGGTATATTTATCGCGATGGGAAGGTGGTCCCAACGTCCCCACGGACCATATTACCCCCCGTCCCCCCCCAAAAAAAAACATCCCTGCCAAATTTATCACTCTCACTTGTTTTTATTGGCATGTTAAAATTAAATATAAGTACAAGTGTTTTTACTAACAACTATTCAAATTTTTCAGAATTTTTCCATGCTTAATTTTTTTTTTTAATTTTTTGATTTTAATTTTCAAATTTAGGACCTATTTAAGTAAAAAGTCTTAAAAATTGTAATTAGTCTTAATCCCCTTATTTTACGTATATGGATATGTATATTGCAAATATGATCATATATGATTGCATACAATTTCATATATGATCATGTATGGTCATATATACACGTATATTAGAGTGTCCCTTATTTTGGAAATGTTGAGACGGTACCCGCTCATTTTTTCCTTTTGCCTTAAAAATAACTGAGGAACAATTTTACGCCTTCCCGACGCGACGGGGCCTTAAAGAGCGGGACCTAAAAACCCATTTTTCCATACAAACCAAATTTTTACACCCTCCAACTACAGTATGGGGGTATACTCACTTTGTCATTCCGTGTGTAACGCATCAAAATATCGGTCTAGGAC
Source organism: Pegoplata infirma (assembly GCA_963921195.1). NCBI lineage: Eukaryota > Metazoa > Arthropoda > Insecta > Diptera > Anthomyiidae > Pegoplata > Pegoplata infirma. The sequence continues at coordinate 101,453,210 of OY992537.1, forward strand.
CCCATAAAGTATATATATTTACGATCAGTGATCGATTCTAAGACATTCTAGCGATGTCCGTCCGTCCGTCTGTCCGTCCGTCCGTCCGTCCGTCTGTCCGTCTGTAGTTAACACGATGCAGTCCAAAATAAAAGAGCTAGACTCCCGACATTTGGCACGAATATGTCTTATGTTCATAGGCAGGTTAAGTTCGTAAATGAGAAAAATCGGACCAGGGGGAAAAAAGTTCCCCCTTGAAGAACTAAACCAACCTCTGAAAAATACCATATTTTTACATGATTTTTTGTGTTTTTGTTTAACAAATGCAACATTTTCATGCCACAAAAAGTTCAAAGTCCTGCATTTGGTCCTAGAGAATTAGAAAATTACGTTTTTTCGGCTCGCCCCCCTTTTATGGGCGTGGAATAAAACATTTTTTTAAAATACTGATAATCTTGTATTTCTTTAGTGCAAAAAGCATAAGAATGAATTTTTAAACACAAATTCGAGGGAAAATTTGCCCCCCTCAATTACAACAAGCGACCCCCTGACCCCCCCCCAAAAAAAATAAAACGCCCCTGTATTTTATTTTTTTTTATTTTTTTGCATGTTGGAGGGTATACAAGATTCGGCCCAGCCGAATTTAACACTCTTACTTGTTTTTTTTGATTTTTAATTTTTTTTGATATTAATTATTATATTACTTGCTTAGCTTATTTACGACAAAAAATTTGATTTCGTGGGACAAGGCTTTCAGCTCTAAAAAAATTTTCGAAAAAAAAAAAAAATTAGAGCCGCTGGTGTCCTACGGTAAAAAATTTTTAAAAAATATTTTTTTTAGTTTTGACAAGCTACGGTTTTAGTTGCTATGTTGCTTTAAATGATATATATTCATAAAAAAATATTATTTGTATCTGTGACATCTTTATCGGATCCAAACAAAATTGTAAAAAATGCTTTGTTGATGTTTTTCGATACACGATAAAGATGTTACACATACATATGAATAATATTTTTTTTGAATATATATCATTAAAAACAAGTAAGAGTGTTAAATTCGGCTGTGCCGAATCTTTTATACCCTCCAAAATGTAAAAAGAAAAAAATTGTCAGGGGCGTTTGTTTTTTTTTTTTGGGGGGGGGGGGTGATGGGGGTCAGTGGGGGATGTTGACAGCACCTTCCCATCCCGATAAATATAACAAATGTTTCATTTATTTAACAAAAATACAAAAAAACATATAAAAAAGTGTATTTTTTCAGAGGTTGGTTTAGTTCTTCAAGGGGGAACTTTTTTCCCCCTGGTCCGATTTTGCTCATTTACGAACTTAACCTGCCTATTAACATAAGACATATTTGTGCCAAATGTCGGGAGTCTAGCTCTTTTATTTTGGACTGCATCGTGTTAACTACAGACGGACAGACGGACAGACGGACGGACAGACGGACAGACGGACATACGGACAGACGGACGGACGGACGGACGGACATCGCTAGAATGTCTTAGAATCGATCACTGATCATAAATATATATACTTTATGGGGTCCTAGACCGATATTTTGATGCGTTACACACGGAATGACAAAGTGAGTATACCCCCATACTGTAGTAGGAGGGTATAAAAATATAACAACTAAAACCGTTGCTTCTCAAAACTAAAAAAAAAATATTTTTTATTTTTTTTTGCCGTAGGACCCCAACTGCTCAAATTTTTTTTTTTCGAAAAAAATAAAGATGTCACAGATATGAATAATATATTTTTTAACAGCAACATAACAACATAACATTAACAGCAACATAACAACTAAAACCGTTGCTTCAGATCAATTTAGCATTTATTTAAAACAAGTTAGCAAAACGCAATATGAAAAATATTTATCTTCTTAGTACATTGGGACTTAAAGAATAAAAAAATGTTGTTACAGTAGATAATTTCAATAAATTTCAAAAATGGGGCTCGAATCCCTTGATTATATGGTCTGACACACGTAAGTTGCCTAGGGAAGTTGTAATAACTTGGCTGATTTTCAACCGATTTTAGTTTTTAATACCTTATTCGATAGACATTTTACTTCAAATCCCAATTCTGTGATCATTTGAATTCAAACTTAACTTAAAATATCGAAAAAATTAAAAAAATTGATAAAAAGTCATATTTTTACAGATTTAAAGTTTTAAAAATTAAAAATTTTTTTTTAAGTTTTTTAAAAATTTTCTTATTTTTCCTCATTTTTTTTTTTTTCTATTTCTCCAACATTTTTCCAAATTTTGCAGTATTTAATGATTTTTTATTTGTTTTTGTAGTGTTTTTTTAACTTTTCTGATTTTTTTTTTTTAATTTTTCTGTTTTGTTGTTCTTTTTAAGACATTTTCTGAGGTTACTGGAACTTTTAGGATCATATCCGAATTTTCAAATTATATGTCATGGACGTTCAATTTTTATACCCTCCAACTACAGTATGGGGGTATACTCACTTTGTCATTCCGTGTGTAACGCATCGAAATATCGGTCGGGGACCCCATAAAGTATATATATTATTGATCAGTGATCGATTCTAAGACATTTTTGCGATGTCCGTCCGTCCGTCCGTCCGTCTGTCCGTCCGTCCGTCCGTCCGTCCGTCTGTAGTTAACACGATGCAGTCCAAAATAAAATAGCTAGATCCTTCAAGTATGGCACAAATATGTCTTATGTTCCTAGGCAGGTTAAGTTCGGAAATTGGACAAATCGGACCAGGGGGAAAAAAGTTCCCCCTTGAAGAACTAAACCAACCTCTAAAAAAATACACTTTTTATATGTTTTTTTTTTGTATTTTTGTTAATTAAATGAAACATTTGGTATATCTATCGCGATGGGAAGGTGCTCTCAACGTCCCCCACTGACCCCATCAACCCCCCCCCCCAAAAAAAAAGAAACGCCCCTGACAAATTTTCGTTTTTAATTTTTTTTTACATTTTGGAGGGTATAATAGATTCGGCACAGCCGAATTTAACACTCTCACTTGTTTTTTTTAATTTTTTTAGGGTGGTCTCGATTTTTGTTAAAACTTTTTTCTAAACTGACCTAAATTTTTTGAATTGTTTTAGAACCCATAGTTTTTATCTTCTTGAATGATTTCGCTAAATGTAATACATAAAATGTATACTAGAGATTCCGTGAAAAAAAAAATCCATTTGTGTATATTTGAATTTTAAATTTTAAAAAATTCCACTAGTATTTCCACTAGTCAATCGAGTTATATGTTTAAATCGAATTCGGTGATTGAAGTAACAAAGTGTGCATTATAAAGTGGATATACTACATTGTAGTATAGCATATTCCCCATACAGTTAAGAATTGAAATCAAAAGAAGACTATAAGGCAAAAATAACACTTAAATTGTCTATATTTACTTTACTATACTCTTTTGAAATAAAATATAATGACAATATGTGTTTGTATGAAATTACATGTGAATATGTATGTTTGTTAGACTGGGGGAAAAATCTAACAAACGGACAGATCAAACTTTGCACCATTATGCTATTAGCGATTTAACCACGAATACAAGAGCGAAACGGATACAATTTTTTGATCAAAGTCTATAATGACTTAATATGGTGCCAGGACACTTAAGGTCATAGTCCAATAGAGTCTTGACTTATGGAACCATCTAACCTAATATAATCTTAAATGTGTATGAACTTTGGTTAGATAATTTTTTTCCCTATTTTCTAGTTAAATTTGCCAAAAGATATAAATTATTGTGTTTTATTATTTAAAAAAAAAAAAATATGAACTACAACGAAAAATATCTTTTAAGCCAAATTATTACAATTTTTCTGAAATTAATTAAACTTTTTGCTGAGTCTGCGCAATCTTATAAAATAATTTAAAATAGCGGATTTTGACCCAGCCTAATGTACGTTTTTGTATTATATACGTGCACAGACAATAACATAAAACTACTCACATAAGCCAGACACTACCAACATGTGACAAAGGGTAAACAATTGCGTGTCCCGTCGTACATTATTGTTAACTTATGTATATCATTCAAGCGATGCGAAATAATTAAATTTAAAAGGTTACTATAAGAGTTCTTACAGGTTAAGGTTTTTTTTTTAACGATAATACATATTTTCCTGAATATTTCTGAAAACGTCTAAAAAAATGTATGAAACTCTTAAAAAAAAACGCTGTCATAGTTCCTTAAGAGTGGTAAAATTTAAGACCGATCTCAATTTATTTTTACCCCCGCAACATTTTTTTAAAATAAATCTACTTTGCTATCGGCAAAGAACGTGAGCCTGTCAAAATTTAAAATTTCATGTTTTAAAATGGCTCTATCTTGGAAAGTATAAGAGATAACCCACCCACTAAGCTGGTTTTTTCCCCTCTTACCCTCTACTAGCACATTATCCGCACATAATTTTTTAAGAATTCTGATAAAAAGAAAAAAAAAGCTGATAAGCGCTTAAAATGTTCGTATCAAAATGTTCATATCAAAAAAATGCCCTTCTTTAGGGGGTTCTGCTGCATTCCACGTTCAACTGCTGTACTCCAACTTCAAACCTAAGCTCGGAAATACGTTAGCTATAACCGTTTCAAATTTCATGGCTAACGGTCCAGTACTTAGTGGACATCTGAATTATTTCAAAAAAATTAGCCATTTCTGTGTGGTGGTCATACAGAATTCATGTGCGTATGAGTGATATAAAAATCATTAAAAATAAATAAAATATAACTCATACGCCTTACCATTACGGTTTTTGTTTCTTATTACACTGTAATTCCGAGAAATTGAACCACCAAAACGATTTTTTATTGTTTTTCAAAAAAATTTAAAAATTAAAGAAAAAAAATATTTTTCTCGCCTAAATGATCGGCTATCATTGTTAGAGTAAAGTTTCGAGTAAGAAATACTTAATAATGTAATTTTAAAAGAGTTTTTGAAGAATATTCCTAGGAAAGTTTAACAAAAACCCGTTGAAAGTTGCAAAACTTTAAACCGAAATGTCTCTTGATTTTGACCTGACCTGGAAAAACGGAAAATGACACTGGATTCTACGACCCTAAATTAAGTTTACGTGTCTCGGCGTTTCGTGAGTCATTTCAAAAGTTAAAATTATACTTACATTGTTTTTGAGCGTTGTTTGGCCATTTTACCATAACCACCGTTAAACTAAAAAAAAATCCCAAAATTTTCCCGATTTTTCCCGATAAACTTAAAAAAATGCCTGCGAATTTTGTACTCTTGCCCAAAACATTAAATCATGATAATGTTTTGCGGAAGATTTGGGTGTACTTGACAAAGCATAGTTTTTTTAGAAAAAATACTATTTTATTTCTTTGCTCTTCCATGCAAAACGAATTGAAATATCAGTCGAGGACCCCATTAAAAAACCAAAAGAGCTGTACATTTCGTAAGTGAGTGCAAAAATAAGTGCAAAAAAGTGTTTCTACATTTTGGAGAGTATAAAAGATTCGGCACCAAAGAATACAACACTTGTTTTATGTACATTTGATAAACAAATGAAAAATTTTTATGCGAAAAGCTTAGACTTGGTGAAAAAGTAGTTTTGGAAAACAAAATGATTATTTGTTCACGAAAAACAAAATTATGTTAAATAAAATTTGATGAAGCCAAAATTTTTGGTGAAAAAAAAATTTTGATGAAAAGAAAAATTTTTGATGTAAAAAAAATTTATGAAAAAAATATAAAAAAAAAAATTTTTTTGGTGAGAAAAAATTGATAATAAAAAATTTGATAAAAAAAATTGATGAAAAAAAAAATTGATGAAAAAATGTGATAAAAAAAATTTATGAAAAAAAATTTTGATGGAAAAAAAAATTTGATGAAAAATTAATGAAAAACAAGTGAGAGCGTTAAATTCGGCTGTGCCCAATCTTTTATACCCTCCAAAATGTAAAAAAATTAAAAAAAAAAATTGTCAGTGGCGTTTTTTGTGAGGGGGGGGGGGGGGGGGGTGATGGGGGTCAGTGGGGGTCAGTGGGGGACGTTGAGAGCTCCTTCCATTCCGAGATATATACCAAATGTTTCATTTATTTAACAAAAATACAAAAAAGCATGTAAAAAAGTGTATTTTTTCAGAGGTTGGTTTAGTTTTTCAAGGGGGAACTTTTTCCCCCTGAGCCGATTTTTTCCATTTACGAACTTAACCTGTCTAGGACCATAAGACATTTTAATGCCAAATTGCAGGACGCTAGCATTTTTATTTTGGACTGCATCGTGCCATCTGCAGACAGACGGACGGACAGACGGACATTCACAGAATATCTTAGAATCGATCATGGATCAATATTATATATACTTTACGGGGTCCCCGACCGATATTTCGATGCGTTACAAACGGAATGACAAAGTGAGTATACCCCCATACTGTGGTTGGAGGGTATAAAAAAATTGATGAAAAAAAAAATTTTTGATGAAAAAACAAACAAGTGAGAGTGTTAAATTCGGCTGTGCCGAATCTATTATAACCTCCAACACGTAAAAAAAAAAAAACAGGGGCGTCTTTTTTTTTGGGGGGGGGGGGGGGGGTTATGTCGGTGGGAGACAACCTTCCTGGATCCAACATCAAGACTTTGAACTTCTTTTGACATAAAATGTTTCGTTTGCTAAGCAAAAGTACAAAAAACCTATAAAAAATGGCTTTTTTTTAGAGGTTTGTTTAGTTCTTAAGAGGGGAACTTTTTTCCCCCTGATCCGATTTTGCCCATGTTCGAACTTAACCAGCCCAATACCATAAGACATATTCGTGCCAAATTTCAGGAGCCTAGCTCTTTTACTTTGGACTGTATCGTGTCTTCCACAGAAGGACGGACGGACGGACGGACGGACGGACGGACGGACAGACGGACATCGCCAGAATGTCTTAGAATGGATCACTGATCAATAATATATATACTTTATGGGGTCCTAGACCGATATTTCGATGCGTTACACACGGAATGACAAAGTGAGTATACCCCCATACTGTGGTTGGAGGGTATAAAAAATTGATGTGGAAAAAAATTGATGGAAAAAAAATTTGATGAAAAAAAAAAAAAAAATGATGAAAAAAAAAAAATTAATAAAAAACAAGTAAAAAAGTTAAATTCGGCCTTGCCGAATGTAGTGATACCCTCCACAATTTCAAAAAGATTATTGCAAAAAACTTTATTTAAAAGTTAATTACTTTTGGAAAAAAAAAAAAATTTTGAAAAAAAAAAATTCCGCGAAAAAAATTTTGGGAAAAAAAATCCGCGATTTTTTTCTTTTTTTGTCAAAAAATATGTTCGTACTTGTTAAAATACCATTTGGTGTTCAATTATGTTCACATATGTCAACCAGAAGCCGAATTAAAGCATTTTGTATTTTTAGGTTATGTTGAATGTACTGAAATTTTTGAGGTGTGCTTACATTTTCGTTCATAACTTTTGAACCGCTGAACCGATATCGCTCAAATGCAATACCAAACTTCTCGGGAGAACTTCCAATAAATATGTTAAGTTTCAGTCATCTCTGTGCAATATTTTGTCCGCGACAGCATTTTCAACAGACAGACAGACGGACAGACGGACAGACGGACAGACGGACAGACGGACAGACGGACATCGCTAGAATGTCTTAAAATCGATCGGGCATCATGAATATATATACTTTATAGGGTCCGAGATCGATATTTCGATGAGTTACAAACGGAATGACAAACTTATATATACCCTCTATCACTAAGTGGAGGGTATAAAAAATTGGTGAAAAAAAAAAATTTGATACAAAAAAAAAAATTGATGAAAAAAAAATTGAAGAAAAAAAAAAATTGATAAAAAAAAAATGATGAAAAGAAAAGTTTAATGAAAAAAAAAAAAAATAATGAAAAAAAAGTTTGATGAAAAAAAAAAAAATTGATGAAAAAAAAAATTATGGAAAAAAAAATTAATGAAAAAAAAAATTATGGAAAAAAAAAATTTGATGGAAGACAAAATTGATGAAAAAAAAATATTTGATGAAAAAAAAAAAAAAAAATGATGATGAAAAAAAAAAAAAAAAATTATGAAAAAAAAAAAAATTTTTTGTTGAAAAATAATTATGTTACTTTTTATTCGCCAGCTGGTGAAAAACGGTTTATGGATTAAACCAGCGGTTACCAACCTTTTTGGCTCGCGTACCCCTAATTTTAAATGTTATCAGCCGCGTACCCCCTAATGAGTTTTTTGTTTTCGTTTAAAAAAAACACAAATATTACAGTTAATATTGAAATTTTTGATCGCCGGGCATTATCATATTTTTTTATGGATTTAGGGGAGATCAAAACAATGGTGTTATTTTTTGGAAAAATTTTTGCTCCTTGTCGATTCTACACCAAAAATTAAAACAACGCACTTTGTTTGAACTCTTAAAAAAATTTCCAAAAACCCATCACGGAAATATAATGTTTTTAATTTTTCTTTTAGACCGCTGTTCCAAAAAAAGTAATTCACATAAAAAATGTGAAAATGAAAATTTCCGAATTTTTTTGGTGTTCTAGATTTTACATCCGATTTTTTTTTTTTCGTTCTGTTTCACAAAAATAAAATTTGGTGAAAGTAAAGCGAATGTACTGTTTTTAGTCATTTGATTTTCATCTTACAAGGGAAGTATCTCAACCCTTATGAACCGATTTGCCTGAAACTTAAAATATATATAAAAGAGACGATTTTAAGGTTGAGGTGTCTCGGCTTATCGGCCATATCAGAGTTTTAAAATTTCGTTGTCCCCTTATGAAACAAAGTGGACCTTCGGGAAAATTTCTATAACTCCCGAACAAATAAGAATATCCTCTAGGGCAAAAATACGTGTCGACTTAAAATTAATAAAGATTATTTCATATTCATATGGACATCGTAGGTCTATGTCTTCATATAAATACCCCCCAAAATTTACACATTTTCGTGAAAAAAGTATTTAAGAAAGCTGAACTTTTACAAGGTTATGCCACCGTTGGATAGGCATTAAAAAAACCTTTCTTCTCATATGTAAACATCATATAGTTTCTTAGAAAAAAATGGCTGAAAAATCTAAAAAACGTTTTTTTCGCCATTTTTTGACCCATGTTTTGAACCCTTAAATCCCCGATATGGCCGATAAGGCGAGACACCCCAACCTTAAAATTGTCCCTTTTATATATATTTTACGTTTCATGCAAATCGGTTCATATGGGTTGAGATACTTCCCTTGTTAGAATGAAAACGTTATCAACAAAACACTAAACTTGGTTTTATGCGATTCGGAGATTTTCATGTGAATTGAAAAGTTGTGAAAGACAGTACTGAGGCCTTAATTTTTTTTTTTTTAATACCAGGGCAGATCAATAATTCCGTGACTTTTCGAAAATGCACACAAACACGTTTTTGGAGAACGTTGACATAAATTTTCTCAAAAACCTGACGTCATAAAATTTGGGAACCATATTCGGAATCAGCATCGAAAGGTTTATCGAAAGCAAATGGTCCGATATCAAAATATCATCCAAAAATATAGTAAAAAAATTCACTCTAAATTGCATAAAAATACGTTTTTTGTGGGTGGGTAACCGCTGGATTAAACCATTATCATTTCCCGATTTTCTTTTTTGTGCATAATGCCCAACTTTGTGAGTTATACCCAAGGCTGGCAGAACTGAAAAATATGAAAAATATACACCTGTTAACAATTGAAAAAAATTAATTATGGCTATTTTCTGGTGGTATCTAGGGTTAACATGGTTTTAAATTATAATAATCTAAAATCGTCAGCATTTTTCTATGACTTTTTAATGACTCGAGAATTTTGTATTTTTTTTTCCATAGGAAATGTGTTTTATAATGTGAGAGTTTCTTACAGGAAAATCGTAGTTTATTAGATTATTTCTTTCATAAAGTATAATTTATCTAAATTCCAATAGAAAATATCGAAACATGCAAGAAATTTTCTTAAAAAACACTTTGTAAAGTTGGTTGAAATGAAGTATATATTTGAAATTCATTATGTATTTGAAATTTATTATGTCAAAAAGTTGTACAATCAAAAAACCTGGTTTTCTACTCCTTTTTGTGTACTATTTCTAAAATATTTACAGATTTATTATTTTGAGTGTATGTATTTAAGTTTCCCTAATTCCCTGAATTAGTTAAGCTTATTTGATGAGTGTTTTAATGTCACATTCAATATAAAATATTTTGTTTCAAAGACAGAAAAACAATGAAACTCATCCAATATCTTTTGTTATTGAAATTAAGAAAATACAAACAGATGGGGAAACTTTTTAAGGTTAATATGGGAATAAAGAATAAATTTATGTATGTATATTATTTTAGATTGTCAACATATGTGCTGCAGCAGGAATCCCCCAGATGAAAATGAATGATTAATAAACAAAAAAAAAAAAAAACATTAAAGAAAAAACTTGAAAATGAAATAAAAATGACACTATGAAATCAATTTAAGATATATTGAAATGTAAGAGACACGTACTTGATTTAAATATTTGAGACAGACGATATTGACTTGTGTAGTTTAATGACCCCAAAAAACCAAACGATACAATTACACTAGTCTACACGGTTTTTACACAGACATGTTACATACATTTTTAAAGTATTTTGGCCTCCTAAACACGAATATGTCATTAGAAAAGTTGTATAAAATCGGCTTCTCGAGATATAGCCGAACAGATTTTTTTTTTTAATATTGTAAAAGTGTATTTAAAGTAATTCAGATTTTTTTTCATTCAAATTTCCAATACAATTACCTAACTTTTGCAAGGTAGCCGGACTCGATACGAGCAAGGAAACCATCAGGACGTTATAAGGAGTTTCAAAATGTCCTTTTTTGGTTATGTCTTTATAAGTAACCGAATTTTGGACAAAACTTCCTGTTCAATTTTGAATTTTACCCCCAGGTTCTCTTTATTGGAATGTCAACTTTACATACATCTGCTTTGAACAGGAAATTTCTTGCAAAATTGGGATACTTACACTGTGCAACAATTTTGGGGTCTTCGAATGTATCTTGGACGGGACCAAAAAAAAATGAAAGTATAGCAATGGAAGACCAAAACCCCCAAAGGGTTTTGAAAAATTAGCTCGAGTTCTTTTTTTATGGCCCACTGAAATTTTTCAATTTTTTCCAAAGGAGTTTTGAATAAGTCAAAAAAAAAGTATTTAAACTAATTCTGAGGTAATTAATGGTAAGATATGTCTTCAGTAAAATGTGATGGTGTTTTTTTTTTCTTAGAATATATTAAACTTCTATCTCCCATTTTTATGGGTCATTTCGGTCCTTATTTAAATATCCTCATAGAACACCAATAAAACGTGCGTTTAAGTGGTGAAAATGATCTAAAAAATTTTCTGCGTCAAATTTCACTAGGGGTTGTCGAAGATCAAAAGTTCGTGCGTAAAGTGCGAAATGCTTAAAAACCCTAGTAAAAATATTATGCTGATTTTACTAAATAGATCTAATTTGATCCGTAAAATGGTTGTATCAAATAATATCTAATTGTATTACTTTAGATCAAAAAATATAAAAATTGATACAATTTGATCCTGAATTTGGTCAAATCTAATTAGATCAAATTGATCTTATAATATCTATTTTTATATAGTTTGATGAGCAAAACCAAAATACGAATCTAATCATATTTGGAGCAATATCTAACCATGTAAAGTGGATCAACCGTATCAAAGTGATAGATAAAATTTTATATAAATTTATACGGAAGCATATTAACTCATATAATATTGTATCAAATTATATATGATTAGACCAGAAAATTTTTACTCGGGAAAGTAAAATTTTAAATTATCAAATACTTTTAAATTGTTTTCATCAAAGTCGTGTGAAATAATTCGAAAAAATGTTATTAATCTGCTTCTGAGCTACATTACGATAATAGATGTCTGTAGTAAAATTTGATAGTGGTTATTTTCTTAGAATATATTAACCCTCTAACTCCCATTTTTAGGGGTAATTTTTGTCGTTCCTTTAAGGGGTTTAAATTGTCTACAAAAGTGAAAAACTTCAGTGGGAATAACCCGAGCCAAATTTTCAAAACCCTTCTGGGGTTTTGCTCTACTGTTCGTTTACTTTCATTTTTTTTGGTCCCATCCAAGATACAAAATCGTGTTGCACAGTGTTATAAGGACATAACCAAATAAGGACATTTTGAACATCCTTATAATGTCCTGATGGTATCTTTAATCGCATCTAGTTCGGATTTCTGGTAAAAGCTAGGTAAATTTATTGGGAAATCGAATAAAAAAATATGAATTACTTTACAATACACTTTTCCAATATTAAAAAATTCGTACTTAAGAAGTCTGTGCAAAAAAAAAAGATGATTTTTGTAGATTAGTGTGATATACCTTTAAACTCCCATTAAAATCTGAAATTCCAAAATGAAGGATTTTTTGAACTGGATGATCTCACATTTCAAGTTTCTATGATATTTGCCCCATTAAAATTGAATTTCCAAAAAATACTTTATTCAGAATGCTTTTAAATAGGATGAGTAGTTTCGGAGGTTTTTAAATTTACGTCTTTTGACCAAAAGTGGGCTTTAAATTGGCTGTGGTCAATTAAACCTACCTTATGCTTACTCATAAAAAAAAAACTTCTGGGGTTTTGCTCTACTGTTGGTATACTTTAATTTTTTTTGGTCCCATCCAAGATACAAAATCGTGTTGCACAGTGTTATAAGGACATAACCAAATAAGGACATTTTCATCCTTATAATGTCCTGATGGTATCTTTGATCGCATCGAGTTCGGATTTCTTGCAATACTTACAAGGGAAGTCTCCCTGGTGTCACCCTCCGATCTTCATGAAATTTGGATATGTTGTTAAGAATGAACATTAATTCGACACGTATTTTTTTTTAGCGGCCCAAACTCATTTTTAGGGGGGGTCGATTTGTATGGGGGGAAATTGACTTTTTCAGTTTTTTACGATTTACGCCTATTTAAACAAAATTCTATTGGCATGTGCGGTATCACATTATTATTAGGTATTAAAAATACCTATCTCGTGGTGCTAACAACGGGCCAAAGAAGTTAATATTTTTCGACTTATTAACAAAAGTGTCCTCAAATTTTGATATTTTACTCAATATGACGAAAAGTTGTTCATGTTTGGACACGTTCTTAGCACACGTAGATAGGTTTTCTAAAGACCTTTCATTTGGTGTGCAACATGACTAGGTTTCTTTGCATAGTATAGGATATAAACGAAAAAAACTGAAAAATGGCCTTGTCTTCCCCCCTCCTTTTTACCCCCTAAATATGAATTTGGGCCGCAAAAAAAAAATACGTGTCCCTTTATTTTTTCTGCTCTACAAAATAAAACTAAGTCCATAAAGATCCGCGGGTGACACTAGGGAGACTTCCCTTGTTAGTTAATTTTATTAGGAATTCGAATCAAAAAAAAAATATGAATTACTTTAAAATACACTTTCCCAATATTAAAAAAATTTGTCTATTTGAGGGCTTGGTACACAAAAACTAGAATGCCTATATCTCGAAAGGGCGATTTGATGACGGATTCGTTTTTAGGAGGCCAAAGTACTCAAGAAAATGTACTTAAGAAGTCAGTGCAAAAAAAGTTGATTTTTGTAGAGTAGTGTAATAAACCTTATAACCCCATTAAAATCTCAAATTCCAAAATGTACTTTTTAGAAAGATTTTTTGGGCTGGAGGATCTCACACTTAAAGTTTCTATGATCATTTTTTCAGGAGACAGAAAAAGTTACAAAGTATACTACTTTGCTCTTATTTGCCGTATTAAAATCTAATTTCCAAAAAGTACTTTATTCAGAATGCTTTAAAATCGGATGAGTAGGTTTGGAGATTTTTAAATTTACGTCTTTTGATCAAAAGTGGGCTTTAAAATGGGTGTGGTCAATAAAACGTACCTTATGCTTACTTACTCTAAAGGAGCATTCTAAATATTGGTGAAAACATTTTTGAAATCGCTTGAAAAGTTTCGTAGATTTTAAAATTTTAAATTTTTTGACCAAAAGTGGAAGTAGAAGTGGGCGAGGTCGATGAACCCCAGCATATGTTTATCCAGAAGAATCATTCGTAATATATATTGATGAAAACTATTTTGAAATCGTATGAGTAGTTTCGTAGAAATGGGGGTGGTCGATAAAACCCAGAATATTTCTATTCCGAAGGACCATACCGAGTATTGGTGAAAACATTTTTAAAATCGGATGAGTAGTTGTGAAGGTTTCTAAATTTTAATTTTTTTTGCCAAAATTGGGCGTAGAAGTGGGCGTGGTCAATCCTAGCCTATGTCCAACCTGGAGAAAAACATTTTTGAAATCAGATGAGTAGTTTCATAGATATTTAAATTTTAAGCATTTTTGACAAAAGAAGGCGTAGAAATAGGCGTGGTCGATAAAACCCAGCATATGTCCAAAGTTCACGAAATGTAAAAAAAAACTGGTAAAAAGTTAAATTCGACTTGGCCGAGTCTATGAATGCCCTTTTTAAGTAATAGTAAATCTTCTTACGTGAAAAAAATAACATTTTTGATTAGAAATACTTTATTTTGTATAAAAAAACTTTGTTTGAAGTAATTTTTGAAAAAAAAAATAATTTACTAATTTTTTTTGAGCGTAAAGTATTTTTTGACTGTAAAATTTTTTCGAGTGATTTTTTTTTTGAAGTGTAAAAATATTTTTGAGTGCCAAAAATACGTTGTAAAATATTTTTGTGACTTACCAATGTTTTTAAAACATGTTTAAAGGGTCTTCATTCAACACGTGAATTTAATGTGAAACTAATCTGAAATTCATGGTTTTGCTAATAACTTTTGAACCACTGAACCGATTTGGCTGAAATTCAATTAAAACCTGGCCTGGGGAACAGAAAATATATGTGCCAAGCTTCAGCATCCTCAGAGTTGCCTTTCAAAAGTTAGCGTGTTCTTTATCTCGTAAATTCACGAAAAACCCTTGCCGAAATTCAGCCTTTTGCTCAAAGCTTTTGAAACACTGGACCGATTTTGCTGGATTGCAATACCAACCTGACCAGGTAAATGACCAACATATGTGCGAAATTTCAGGAGCCTCCGTATAGTCTTTCAAAAGTTAGCGTGTTTTCAACAGACAGACGGACGGAGAGACGGACATCGCTAGATCGTCTTAAAATCGATCGAGGATCATGAATATATATGCTTTATATATTCCAATATATTTCGAGGTGTTACAAACTTATATATACCCTGTATCACTAGAGTGGAGGGTATAAAAACATTCTTTGCTGACACTTCTAGAACTTAATATAAAATTTCATATAAGATATTTTTTGGAGCCAAATCCGATCACTTAAGCCCGTGGCGCGTTCCGATCAAAGCTTTAAATTTGTTTTAACATATCTGCTAAATATTCAAAACTAGTTAATACGATCGGACTCAAATTAAGTTTAAATGGAAGCTTGTCTCTATGAAATAGTCCGAGAAGAACGTTTTCTCGAAAATCGGAAAACACCATAAATTTGTTGGCAAATTTCATATGGCGATATCTCGAGACCCGGTTGAATAATTTTATTTTCTTATGATATTTGTATTCAGCATATTAATATTATAAAAAATCAAGAGAATTTTTTTTTTTTTGCTAAACAAAAAAATTCCGGTCTACACCATTTACAGATGTTATTCGAAAAGGATCAAATGCAATTCGAAAATTCTACTTATATTCCGAAGATTCCATTTGTAATTTAAAATTTTCATTTGTAATTCGATGATTCTACACGAAATTTGAAAATTACATTTGTAATTCAGAAATTTGATGGGAAATTCGAAGATTCCAATTATAATTCCAAAAATTTCAATTGTAATTCTAAATAAATCAATTGTAATTCTAAAAAGATCAATTGTAATACGAAATAGATCAATTGTAAATCGAAAAAGATCAACTGTAATTCGAAGATTCCAATTGTAATTCAAAACAGATCAATTATAATAAGAAGAATAACAATTGTAATTCAAAAAAGATCCATTGAAATTCGACAAAGATCAAATGTAAGTGAATGATTTGAAGTGCAATTTGAAAAATATCAATTAAAATAAAAATATTTAAAAAAAAAATTCCACTCTATCCTCCATATAATGTAATACTTGAAACATGTTTCTAATAGTCATAACTAGATTTGAATCCATTCCATTTAACTGATTTTGCTTTTAGCTTTTTTCACACAATTTCTCATATATTTTCAATACATACTTATATGAATATATCAAGGATATGAAAATCATTTTCTTTTTGCCTCAACATAATTATTTATTTATGATTGTGAATATCATAATAGAAGAAGCATACGAAAAAAAAAAAAAAAAAAAACTATCATATTTCCACACATTTTTGCAATCTTAAGTATCATCGAGTGAAATAGCGCGAAAACAATGAAATAAGATGTAGAAAAGAAAATACAGAAACAAATATTAGAAAACTATTGAAAGTAAGGGGAAAAGCAGAAAAGATAAAAAGATTCTATACAGAATGATACTTCATTAATATTGTACTAAAAACTGTTGCATACTTCTAGGCGTATAAAGAGGGGATGACAAATGAAAATAGAAAAAAAAAATTTAAAAGAAAACGAGGACAAACACTTAAATAATCAATGTAGTGTAATATGTTTACTCAAGTATAAGTATGAATGAGTATCACTCTATTTCTATTTGTATTTGTAATAAATTAAATTATAGAAAAAACGAGTATTATTTACTTTTTATGTTATTTATACACTGATGAAATATTGATACTTTGTTAAAAGACGATGTGTAGTTAGTTGTTTGTATAAGTAATTGATATTTGTTTTCTTTTTTTTTTTTTTTTTAATAAAATGTGTATGTATGTAAATTGTAACTAATTACTTCATACTTATTCAAATTTATTATTTTTTTTCATATATGTTTGTATTTGGGTAAGCTCTTATACTTAATTTGTTTAAAGAATCAAAGGTTCCCAACCTTTGATTCTCGCCCAACTGGGTGGCAATTTGAATTCTTCAGGGGGGCAACGAGCAAATTTTCAAGTTGTTTTTTTTATCAAATAAACTTAAAAAAATCTTGTTTTAGTTAAATTATTTAGTTGATTGTTGAAAACTTTTTCTAAAAACTTTGGTTACAACGATTATTTTATAAAAAATTTGCTTAACCACAAGTAAATGTTGAATTTTAAGGCAAATTTGAAAAATTTCCAAATTTTTATTGAGTGTAAGGGGGACATTGTAGTTTTTTTTAACTTAAAAGTGGGGCAAGGCGCAAAAAAGGTTGGGAACCATTGGTTTAAAGTGTATATTAATTACACAGTGATACAAAATCGGACTTTCCGAGTCGGAATGGCATGAAACCAAAAGCAAATTAAAGTCGACATTTTACATAAAAAACCTCAAGTCTTTTTTTATTGCAGCGCTAGATTTTTTTACGCGCATTTGAAGTTGGTGATTTTAAAGCATTTATAGATTTTGTGAACTAAACACGTCCTACTTTATGGCAACTGGTTCTGCCCTTATAGGACATGTGGGGTAAGGCGTCCAAACTTGAACTCGAAATTACGTTGGCTATAACTGGTATTAATTTCGCTGAAATCGGTCAAGTACCTTCTTACAAAATAGCTAAATTATAATATATAAACTACTGTACATCGTTGCGTATGAGTGCTATTTAAAGGCCATTAAAAATTAATCATACGCCACAGTTTTATAGTTTACAGTTTTAAAGCAATTTTTATTATAACAAAAATGAAAAAATTCGTCGAAGACGATGTGGATAATATACGTTTGAAACTAGAGACTAACCTTAAAATGCATAAAAGTTAAAAGAGGATAATAAGAGATTGATTAAACAAATTTTGTATGGAAATTCGATTAATAAACCTTTTATTAAACGCTTTTATTTTTTAAGAATTAGGACGTTAATGTAGTAAAACTGCATTTACAGTTTTTCATTTCGTGATCCTGTTTCCTTTTGAAAAGAGCTTCAAAGTTTTGGGGGACTAAATTTTATAAAATATTTTTTTAATATTTGTACTAGTCCTAGGATGCCACTATTGATAGCAAAAGAGAGATAAGGATCTCCCCTAATTTTTCTATTTTTTTAGTTTTACAAATCAGGAAAAAGGAGGTAAGTTACGTCCATTCAAAAATGTGTCCTTCAATATCATTCAAAATTTTCAACAAAATATTTTGATAAAGTTTTCAAATGAATTTATTCACATCCTTTTATCCTAATATGGGAAATATAGAAATGGGAAAATTAGGGGATCCTCCTCTTTCATCTGCCGTCACCAGTGTCATCCTAGGACAGTTACAAATATTTCAAAAATATTTTACAAAATGTATTTTTTAAAACTTTGAAGCCCTTTTAAAAGAAAACAGGATCACGAAATAAAAAAACTGTAAATGAAGTTTTACTCCTTTTGATCTCTACTTTCAGACGTAAATCATCCGGTTCATGTTTAATATTGGCTGTCGGACGGTGTTATATTACCAAAATGTAATAAAACCCTGTACTCAGATTGTCCATTCTGGTGACCAAATCATTTGTATGGGCCTCCAAAGATTCAGAAAAGCAGTGGAACCACCCACAATAGCGCCTAAAGGGGTAAATGCAAGACCCCAATTAGTTTTGCCCCCAAAACATTTTCTGCAGACATACCAAAGCTATGTCACCACTCCTTATCGGGGCCCCCATATAAAGATTACGTTTTTAAAAAAAACTTCTACTTAAAGTTAAAAGTATGATCGACCCTTAATATTTTGTCCATCCCAACATCTTTTCAGAACCAACCCCCGATCTATCTCCAACCCATAAGGCGGTCCCTATATAAATTTTTTATTATACCCTCCACTCTAGGGATAGAGGGTATATATAAGTTTGTCATTCCGTTTGTAATACCTCGAAATATTGGTCTAGGACCCCCTAAAGTATTCATATATATTCATCATCATCGATCGATTTTAAGACGATGTAGCGATGTCCGCCCGTCCATCTGTATGTCTGTCTGTCTGTCTGTCTGTCTGTCTGTCTGTCTGTCTGTCTGTCTGTCTGTCTGTCTGTCTGTCTGTCTGTCTGTCTGTAATTTTGAAAGACTTAACGAATGCTCCTGAAGATTAGCATATATGTTAGCCATTTACCTGGTCAGGTTGGTATTGCAATCTAGCGAAATCGGTCCGGTGGTTCAAAAATTATGAGTAAAAGACTGAATTTCGGCAAGGGTTTTTCGTGAACTTACGAGGTAAAAAACACGCAAACTTTCGAAAGGCTGAGGAATCCTCAGTGAGGATGCTGAAGCGTTGCATATATAATTGTCGTTTCCTCGGTCTGGTTCGTATTGAATTTCAGAGAAATCAGTCCAGTGGTTCAAAAGTTATTTGCAAAACCGTGAATTTCAGATAAATTTCACCTTAAATTCACGTGTTGAAAACCCGTTAAACATGTTTTAAAAACATTTGTAAGTCACAAAAATATTTACAACGTATTTTTGTCACTCAAAAATATTTTTACATTAAAAAAAAAACAATAGAAAAAAAATTTTACACCCAAAAAAAATTTTACACTCAAAAAAAAAAAATAGTAAATTATTTTTTTTTTAAATAACTTAAAAAAAAGTTCTTTTACACAAAATAAAATATTTCTAATCAAAAATTTTATTTTTTGCACGTCAAAAAATTTACTATCACTTCAAAAGTGCATTGTGGAGGGTATTCATAGATTCGGCCAAGTCGAATTTAACTTTTCTACTTGTTTTTTTTAAAGTCAATTTTAAAGTGGAAGGGTTTATCTCAGCAAAATAAAATTTTAGCCCTTAATAAGCTAATCAAGTAAAATAATAATTAAAAAAAAATTTTTTTTGGTGTGTATGGGAGAAAAAAATTTTGGGGGAAAAACTTTAACCCCCCAAAGACACGGGTTAATTTTGACCGATTTGGCTTAAAATTTAAACATAGTGTTTTTAGACCAAAACGAACCATAATTTGATCAAGGAAATTCTATAAAAGTCATTATTCGTGCCACCCTAATGTATAATCGATAAAGCATTCATTTACCATTTATTTAATACTAAATAAAATTATATCCACAGATTTGGACTGGAGATATTTTAATTTGAATTTTTAGAAAGTTGAAAATTTTAGAAGTTAGCAATATTTCAAAAAAAATCTACTTAATAATTTTTGGACTTGATTTTCGGATTCAGCGTTAGTTTTAACATGGAAAATCATTGTAAAAAAATCATTTCGTGTTTGTTTTTATTTGTAAACTTCATCATTTCCATCTATCTATCGATTGTATTTTAGAATTTATCAATTGTATTTCAGAAACCATCAATTGTATTTCAGAAATTATCAATTGTATTTCAGAATTTATCAATTGTATTTCAGAAACTATCAATTGTATTTCAGAATTTATCAATTGTATTTCGGAACTTATCAATTGCGTTTCAGAAATTGTCAATTGTATTTCAGAAACTATCAATTGTGTTTCAGAACTTATCAATTGCATATCAGAAATTATCAATTTTATTTCAGAAATTATCAATTGTATATCAGAATTTATCAATTGAATTTTAGATATTATCAATTGTACTTCAGAAACTATTAATTGTATTTCAGAAATTATCAATTGTAATTCAGAAACTATCAATTGTTTTTCAGAACTTATCCATTGTATTTCAGAAATTATCAATTGTATTTCAGAAGTTATCAATTGTATTTCAGAAGTTATCAATTGTATTTCAGAAATTATCAACTGTATTTCAGAAATTATCAATTGTGTTTTAGAAATTATCAATTTCATTTCAGAAATTGTCAATTGTTTTACAAAGGCTAGTTTCTGAAATACAGTTGATAATTTCTGAAATACAGTTGATAATTTCTGAAATTCAATTGATAGTTTCTGAAATACAATTGATAATATCTGAAATACAATTGATAACTTCTGAAATACATTTGATAAGTTCTGAAATACAATTGATAACACTGTGCAACAATTTGAAGGTCATGGTCTGGGGGGTGGACCAAACCAGGACAGAATGAAAGTATTTGGTTAGTATAGTAAAACCTCCATAGGGTTTGGCGCTGTGTGGGTACAGTTGATTTTTATGGCCCACTGAAATTTTTATTTTTTTTCCAAAAGGGGGTTAAAAAAGTCGAAAAAAATAATGTTTATAATACTCTTAGCCTAAAATTGAGCTCAGATGTCTATAATAGAATTTGATGGGGATTATTTTTCTAGAATATATTAACCCTCTATCTGCCCTGTTTTTGGGTCATTTTAGTACTTTTTTCAAGAAATGACTCAAAAGTCTCATAAGATCTGCGTTTAAAGGGTTAAAATATTCTACGAATATTTTGTTCATCAAATTTCGCTTGGGGTCTTTACTGGCGGAAAGTTCAACCGGTCTGCAGAAAATGCCTAAAAATTTAAAATTGTAAAGTCTTATTAATTTTTGATATATATTCCGAAAACTGTTTACGATTGTGAGCAACAAATATAGGATATTGGTCTGGGGGGTGGACCCTTCCAGCTGAGGATGATAGTATTTGGTTAGTATAGTAAAACCCCCAAAGGGTTTGGCACTGTGTGGGTACAGTCGATTTTTATGGCCCACTGAAATTTTTACTTTTTTCCCAAAGGTGTTTGAGAAAAGTAGAGAAAAATAAAGTATTTGTTAATCTGAGCCTAAAATTGAACTCAGATACCTGCAGTAGAATTTGATGGAGATTATTTTTCTAGAATATATTAACCCCTATCTGCCTTGTTTTTGGGTAATTTTAGTCCTTATTTTAAGGAAGACTTAAAAGTCTACTAAGATAGGAGTTTAAAGGGTTAAAATGTTCTGGGACTATTTTTTGCATCAAATTTCACTAGGGGTCTTCACAGGCGGAAAGTTAAACCGGTCTATAGAAATTGCCAAAAAATTTAAAATTGTAAAGTCTAATTAATTTTTGATATACATACATGCCGGAAACTTTTTACGATTGTATGCAACAAATAAAGGACAATGGTCTGGGGGTGGACCCTTCCAGCACAGGATGACAGTATTTGGTTAGTGCAGTAAAATCCCAAAAGGTCTTGATGCTGGGTGGGTATAGTAGGTTTTTATGGCCCACTGATTTGTTGTTTTATTTGTCCAAAGAGGTTTAAAAAACGAAAAAAATAATATTTATGTTACTCTGAACCTAAAATTTAACTCATATGTCTTCAGTAGAGTTTAATGGGTACAATTTCTCTAGAATTCATTAAACTTCTATCTCCACTTTTTGGGTCATTTTAGTCCTTTTGTTAAAAAATGACAAAGAAATCTTCTTAGATTTGCTTTAAAAGGGTTTTACGAATGTTTTTTTTATCCAATTTCTTTAAAGACAGAAAGATTTGCCAGCTTACCAAAAATACAAAAAACGGACACTAGTTTTATAAGTTTTTCAAATTTAAGCCAACCAATGGGTTTGGCGCTGTGTGTTGTAAACCCCTTTTAAAGCAAATCTAAGGATACTTTTTTTGTCATTTCTTAACAAAAGGACTAACATGACCCAACAAGTGGAGATCGATGGTTAATGTATTGTAGAAAAATTATACCCATTAAATTCTACTGAAGATACCTGAGTTCAATTTTAGGCTCAGAGTAACATAAGCATTAGTTTTTTCGTTTGTATAAACTTCTTTGGACAAATAAAACAAGAAATCAGTGGGCCATAAAAACCTACTGTACCCACCCAGTGTCAAGCCCTTTGGGGATTTTACTGCACTAAGCAAATACTGTCATCCTGTGCTGGAAGGGTCCACCCCCCAGACCGTTATCCTATATTTGTTGCATACAATCGTAAACAGTTTCCGGCATATATATCAAAAATTAATAAGACTTTAAAATTTTTAATTTTTAGACATTTTCTACATACCGGTTTAACTTTTTGCCTGTGAAGACCCCTAGTGAAATTTGATGCAAAAAATATTCCTAGAATATTTTAACGCTTTAAACGCATATCTTATGAGACTTTTAAGTCATTCCTTAAAAAATGGACCTAAATGACCCAAAAAAAAAGGCAGATAGAAGATTAATATATTCTAGAAAAATAATCCCCATAAAATTCTACTGAAGTCATCTGAGTTTAATTTTAGGCTCAGATTAATATAAACTTCATTTTTATCGAATATTCTCAAACCCCTTTGAGAAAAAAGTAAAAATTTCAGTGGGCCATAAAAATTGACTGTACCCACACAGCGCCAAAACCTTTGGGGGTTTTACTATACTAACCAAATACTATCATTCTGTCTTGGTTTGGTTCACCCCCCAATTTCACTGTTGCACAGTGTAATATCTGAAATACAATTGATAAGTTCTGAAATACAATGATAAATTCTGAAATTCAATTGATAACTTCTGAAAAACAATTGATAGCTTCTGAAAAACAATTGACAACTTCTGAAATACAATTGATAATTTATTAAATACAATTGGAACTGGTGTAGTGTAATCAGCGCTTCAAAGTCCATCGTTCTATGTCACAAAGAAATTCAAAAAATTTCCTAATTTCGGGAGATCCTAACATACATGTTGACGTCAAAATGTTAAATATCTGTGATTTCGTCTGCAAACTAAGAATTATTTATGTTCATGGTCATAATAAATCAAATCTTAAAATTCACACTTACACAACACGATAGAGAGAAACCCATACATAAATAACTATTTTAGATTTTCAGTAAATTATACACACAGACACAACTAACAAAGCAATTTATGTGTTTAAGCAGGCAGTGTAATGGCTTTTTTGGTTAATATAATGTTACATACATAAATTTTGTTCTGTTAAAGGTTCAAATTTATTAAGATTCAAATATATATCAGAATAAACCAAATTTAAACAGATTCATAGTATAAAGATCATATATTATATGGTAATCAAAATAAATTAAAAAAAAATATATATATAAGCGGGAGTGTTAAACTCAGATGTGTAAAATCTTTTATAAATTTTTTAAATGAAAAAAAAAAAATTAAAAAAAAAATGTAAAAAAGGTAAATTCGTCTTGGCCGAATCTATGAATACCCTCCACAATGCCCTTTTTAAGTTATAACAAATTTTCTTACGTGAAAAATAACATTTTTGATTAGAAATATTTTATTTTGTGTAAAAAAACTTTTTTTTTTAACTAAATTTTAAAAAAAAAAATTACTAAATTGTTTTTTGGATGTAAAATTTTTTGGAGTGTAAAATTTTTTTCGAGTGTATTTTTTTTTTTTAATTGTAAAAATATTTTTAAGTTACAAAAATGCGTTGTAAAATGTTTTTGTGACTTACCAATGTTCTTAAAACATGTTTAACGGGTTTTAAACACATGAATTTAAGGTGAAGCGAAACTGAAATTTACGGTTTGCTAATAACTTTTGAACCACAGGAACGATTTGGCTGAAATTCACTATAAACGAGCCTAGGGGAACGACAAATATACACCAAAAAAACGTGGGCATTCAATACTAAAAATTTAACTAAGTTTTAGTTCAAAAGGACCTAGTGCAGAAATTGGTCACCAATACTAAAATTTTTTACTAATATTATTCAAAACCAGTAAAAATTACTAATTTTAGCACTTTGAAGATACTAAAATTAGTAACTAATTAATTAGTAGTTTTTTGTACAACATCACTTACTAAACCCTTTACTGTAGAATTATTTTGAGTGTATATGCTTCAGACTTTACGGAGACTCCTGAAGTTTGGCATGTATTTTGGGAATTTACCTGGTCAGGTTGGTAATGCAATCCAGCGATATCGGTTCAATGGTTCAATAGTTATGAGCAAAAGTCTGAATTTCGGCAAGGGTTTTTCGTGAATTTACGAGATAAAAAACACGCTAACTTTAGAAAAGCAATTTTGAGGCTGCTCAAGCATGGCATATGTATTTATCGTTCCCCTGGCCTGGTTTTCATTGAATTTCGGCCAAATCGGTTCAGTGGTTCAAAAGTTATTAGCAAAACCGTGAATTTCAGATTAGTTTCGCCGTAAATTCACGTGTTGAAAACCCTTTAAACATGTTTTAAATACATTTTTAAGACACAAAAATATTTTACAACGTATTTTTGTCACTCAAAAATATTTTTAAACTAAAAAAAAATACACTCGAAAAAAATTTTACACTCAAAAAACAGTTTTCAAAAATTAGTTAAAAAAAAAGTTTTTTTACACAAAATAAAATATTTCTAATCAAAAATGTTATTTTTTTCACGTAAGAAAATTAGTTATAACTTAAAAAGGGCATTGTGGGGGTAGTAAATAGTAAATTATTTTTTTTTTCCAAAAATTATTTAAAAAAAAACACAAAAGTAAATATTTCTAATCAAAAATGTTATTTTTTTCACGTTAGAAAATTTAGTATCACTTAAAAAGGGCATTGTGGAGTGTATTCTTAGAGTCGGCCAAGTCGAATTTAACTTTTCTACTTGTTTTTTTTTTTTGAAGTTTAGATGTTTTTCTATCAACAAAAAAAAAATCTGGAGGTCGTTTTTCGAATTTTTCGAGAAAATCGCGTTTGAATATTGGTTTTCATAAAAATTCTGTAATTCTCTTGTATTTTATTGTAACAACACCGCGTATGAGTAATATTTGCGAAACCAACGCATTTAAGTTACTCATACGCGATGTTGACCCAATAAACTACAAGAGAATTATTGAATTTTAATGAAATTCATTCATGAGATTTTCTTGAAAAATACGAAATTTTCTTACTACATTTGCATAATTTCGAAATACAATTGGGAAGATTTTAAATACATTTGGATAATTTTGAAATAAATTTGGACAATTTTAAAATAGATGTGGAAATTTTCAAATTGTATTTGGTTAATTTTGAAATACATTTCGACAATTTTAAAATAGATATCAAACGTTTTAAATTGTATTTGGTTTATTTTGAAATATATTTGGACAATTTTCAAATACTTTTTGACGATTTCAAAATACGTTTGGGCAATTTTAAAATATACTTGTTTGAACATTTGAAAAAAAAAACATTTGAAACATTTAAAAATACATTTGAAAAATTTCCAACTACATTCGGATAATATCAAAATACTTCTGCAAAATTTTAAAATACAATTTAAAATCGTGTAGACTTAAATCATTTTTCATTGTACAATTAAAATTTTGAAAAAATATTTTTTTTTTTAATGACAGTTACAAACACTTTTTAATCTCAAAATATTTTATACCAAAAATCATCCCCCTTAAGAATCTGAACTTCTGTTTATCGGCCTACTTATTTTTTAAGCCGTATTAAAAGTTTTAAATACCAATTACTATTATATTTCAAAATTTTTTTTCATCTTTTAATTACATATTCAAGTATTTTACTTACTCTAACTTATGTACGTATTAGTTGTTGAAAATAATCCTTTAATTTATCCTTTATTGCAAACAATTAATTATTTGTTTGTACCTTAGGGCTTTAATTTTACATCAAGAATCAGATGAAAGAAAAGAGGATTTACTTTTAGATATTCCAACAAATTAAAATGAGAAAATCTTAATGAATAGGCAAAATATTAATAGAAAAAGAAATTCATTAAGAAATTTTAATAATACAATTTTACAATTATATACCCAAAAGCAAATATTGTTTAAAGATGGAATTAAAGCACTTTATTAAGAAGATATTTACATTTGAGGGGGATTTAAATGAAAAAAAAAAACTTACTCAAGGTGAGCAATTTTTAAACTGCTATAAAAAAATAAATACGCAATATTTTTTAATTCTGTTTTTGTAATAACTTCATAATTTTATATAACAAAATTTAGTCAGCGACATTTTCCAGGGTTGCCATTCAATGGTTTATATTTTTTTAATGAAAAAATCGGCTACAGTTGTACAGCATAAACTACTGAACCGATTTTGATGATTTTTTTTTTTTTTTGATTATAAAATTTTCTAGTTCATACGGTAGCCATTTTTTGGAAAAATTTTGTTTTTTGTTGAAATTATGCTAATGTAATCTTTAAAAATGTACTTTTCATCTTTCATAAAAACATAACTAGGACAAAATTTTAAAAAATGGCCACGGTGAGTACTAAAGATATTAGTAATCTATAAATCAAGGAAAATTTTATCAAAATTGGTTCAGTAATTTTTGCTACGCAACTGCAGTCAATTTTGTCCTAAAAAAAACATTCTATAGTTGAGTGTCAACTCTGGCAATTCTAGTTGACCAAATTTTGTATTATTTATAATTTCAAAAATATGACAATAATTTATCCTTCAAATAAAAAAAAAAACTGAATTAAAAAATATTCCGTATTTATTTTTTATAGCTGTTTAAAAACTGTGCTGTTTTTTCCCCTTTAATAAAAAAAATAAGTTATTTTCAAAGATTTTTTTTTTTATTTTTTTACAGAACGAAAAAAATTTTTTCCATAAAAACACTTATTTTAAAGTAATTTTTAAGTATAAACTAATATTTCAACCAAAAAAAGCTCAAAAATTTCTATTTTTATACCCTCTAATCTGGTGATAGAAGGTATATATAAGTTTTTCATTCCGTATGTAACACATCGAAATATTGGTTTAGAATCGTTTAAAGCAGCGGTTACCAACCTATGGTACGCGTACCACTAGGGGGTACGCGAAAATGTCCGCGGGGGTACGCAACAGTTTAGTAATTTCGACATTAAGATTAACCTTTCAATGCGCATCTGGCTTCCAAAGTTTCCATAACGTCAGGTTTTTAAGAAAGTTGCGGTCAAAATTCACAAGAAACGTATTTTTGTGCAATTTAGAGATCATATTTTTGGATGATATTTTGAGATCCGACCACTTGTTTTCGATTAATCTTTCGATGCTGATTCCGAATATGGTTTCCAAATTTTTCTATGATGTCATGTTTTTGAGAAAAAATATGTCAAAGTTCTCAAAAAGCGTGGTTTTGGGCATTTTTGAGACAGGTTGTGATAGAGTGGAAATTTTGGTACCATTTTCTTAAGTTTAAAATGCCTTTTCATTGTAAATACGAGGGTGTTTCTTTCGAAAAGTCACGGAATTATTGATCTGCCCTCGTATTAAAAAAAAAAACATATAAAAAAAAAAACAAAAAAAAAAATGTAAAACATTATATTTCCGCTCCCTGTGATATGTTTTTAGAACTTTTTATAAGAGTTCAAAAAAACGGCCGTTGTTTTAATTTTTGGTGTAGAATCGACTGGTAAAATCAGATTTGCAGTTTTTTATTGAAAACAAAAATTCGTTAGGGGGTACGCGGCTGATAAAATTTCAAATTTGGGGTACGCGAGGCAAAATGGTTGGTAACCGCTGGTTTAAAGTATATATATTCATGATCCTGGATCGATTTTAAGTCGATCTAGCGATGTCCGTCTGTTGAAATCACGTTTTTGGCAATAATCTGGAACCGATTTAAACGCTTGGGGTACCAAAAGTTGCGTTATTCTCCTATGCAGAACCTGATGTATTTTTTAAATCGGTTAAGTATTTAAAAAGTTATGAGTGAAAATGTAAAGGTACCTAGCAAAACTTAGATTACCAAATAAGGTATAAAATAAGGTATAGGATCTCTTATTTTATACATTGCAGCATTGATGATTTTAACAGGCGATGAGACTCAAAGTAATGCATCCACATTATCACAAAGAATACCAGTAAGGTATAAAATAAGTCATAAATTTATAACGAAGAATACGAGTAAGGTGTAAAATATATGATATTTTATAGGTTACGAGAAATGAAATAATATAGCATACCAGAAGATAATATATAAGGTGTTACGAGTAGTAAAAAAGTAATTTTGTATTAAATTTACTCACGTGATTGTAAGAGAGTGTAAGTAGATAAAATATGCTCGTGAGTGTGTGTCGTTAGAAAGTTCCTGTTGTGAGCCCATCTCTAGTTTAAACTTATGCATTTTTTTATAAAATAATTATTTTTTATGTTATTGTAATGCATTATGCATCCAATTATAAATAATGCATTATTTCAAACTTTCAAATAATACATAATGTAAACA
Source organism: Pegoplata infirma (assembly GCA_963921195.1). NCBI lineage: Eukaryota > Metazoa > Arthropoda > Insecta > Diptera > Anthomyiidae > Pegoplata > Pegoplata infirma. Next base: position 101,482,209 of record OY992537.1, read on the forward strand.
AATATAAGTCATCCATGATATAATGTTTAGAAATAATAAATATGAAAAACATTTCATGCATTACGTAGCAAATTATTAGTAATGCATTATTTTACACTTTAAAATAATACGTTGTGGAACATATGTTTGTTAAGACATCCTAAAATAATGCTACAAATAAGGTATATACATTACCTGGTAATGTGTTATATAATCACTACCCATTACCAAAGTTTTGCTGGGTACCTGTAAAATTATTGTGAATTTTACACAAAAAAATGCTATAACTTGACACCTGTTGAATGAATGTGAACGAAACTTGGAATTTAATGTTATTTTATCATTCCTAACACTCACAAAAAATTTGGGCGGAATCGAACAATGGGGTGAGGCACCAGAAATTTGACCCAAATTTTAAAATGATTTATCTTGGCTCATGGTTGACATATTCAATTAAAATTTTAAATATGTTCATATTTTATTGTTCTCAACGTTTTTCTGGTTATTTTGGTACCAATTATGGCAAAATCGGTTCAAAGGTTAAGAAGCTATGAGCAATTGAGATGAGTTTCAATATAAACCTCCATGATATGGCGTGTCAGCGCGCCATTTTGTAGTTGTTGATGTTTTTTGGCTTGTCAGTTGTTAGTCGTATCAATAGAAGTAAAAAATACGTAGTATGTGTCATAAACGTGGTTGCTTTTATATAATTTGCATACATACTTATAAAATATTTTTTTTTGTTTTTTAAATATTTACATTGCACTATGGTTCCGATCATCACTTTTCTTGGCCAAAATTACAAAAATGGAAAAATTTTTGGTTTGAAATAGGTTTTGTGTTAAAAACTGATATAATTTTTTTATTTTCCATGTACAATAAAAGAAATTTTTTGTATTTAAACTCAAAAAAATAATTGAAAAAATTTAAAAAAATACGTTTTTTTTATTTTTAGCTAAATTTGTTTTTGAACGGTAAATGAGTGTATACAAAAACAAAATATGTTTTCTGTTGTTTGTAAGTGTTTACGATTTTCTATAAAAAAAATTTTGAGAAAATTTAATTTTGGCCAAGAAAGGTCGTCTGCAAAACCATAGTGCATTGGTTACCATTGTGGAGGGTATTTAAAGATTCGACACAGCTAAATATAGCTTCCTTACTTGTTGCTTTTCATACAAAATGTGGTGCCAATTGTGACTCCGCTCTGAAAAATATTTTTACACAAAAAGAAAAAAAAAATCCACTCGAAAAAAATGATACACTCAAAAAAAAATTTTACATTAAAAAAAATTGAATAAATTACTTTTTTACAAAATAAACTATTTCTAATCAAAAATGTTATTTTTATCACTAAAAAAGGGCATTGTGGAGTGTATTCATAGATTCGGCCAAGTCGAATTTAACTTTTCTACTTGTTTTTTGTTTACTTTGTTTGGAACTTTCCAATTTTCACATCAAAAAAAGAAACCAAAGCCATTGTCCTACAGGTCGAATATTTTTGTGTGTTAATATCGACTCTAAAAATAAACTTTCCCGACCCCGACGGTACTCATAGATTCGGCCAAGTCGAATATAACTTTTCTACTTGTTTTTTTTTTTTTACTTTGTTTGGAACTTTCCGATTTTCAAATCAAAAAAAGAAACCAAAGCCATTGTCCTACAGGTCAAATATATTGGTGTGTTAATATCGACCCTAAAAATCAAGTTTCCCGACGGAGCACAGTGCCACATTTGGCCAATCTAGCACGACAAAAATAAAAAAGAAAAGTTCCCCGATTTTTATGATTTGTTTGTATGTTTTATAAAACATTCCTAATAACACGGAAATACTCATATAAGAACTATAATTCTATTCGTTATAAAGATGTGGGTGCATAAAGTTGCAGCTTGTAAAATCCTGAAAGTAGTGTTCATTATTTCGCATTAATTAAGTCGATTTTAAACTGTTGTAGTACTTATTTCAACCATAGTATTTATTTCCATAGTACTTATTTCAACGGCTAACTTTTGCGACCGTCTGCAACGCCGACTACAGTGGGGCGATATGTAAACCTTGTTTTTACATGTATTTCAAACATATTTTTAAAAAGTGGGCGTGGCAGTTGTCTGACCGCCCCCTTTTTTTGTGATATTATATCTACAGTCCTTGGGAGTATATATACCAAGTTTTAAGAAATTACAACCAAAATTAAAAATTTTTTAAAAAGTGGGCGTGGCCGTTAACTGGCCTCCCATATTTTTGATAATGTTTTTTTTGAAGTCAAAACGAACACTAATACCGAACTTCAAGTCAATATAATTAAAATTGGATTTTTGTCGTACTAGATTGGCCAAATATGGCACTGTTCGGAGTTAGAGCGATTGGCGCAAATTTTAAAAATACCATAGACAGTTAAGATTGAGTGTCGGTTTGTATATTTGTAAATAATGTCTAAGAAATTAATATTAGGGGGGGGGGGGGGGTGGTCTTGCTATTGACTTTCTTGGAGGAAATATTGAAGCGGTAGGATTTTATTTAAAGATTGGAAAACTGTAAAACAAAATTTTCCAAAAACTGAAAAAAATAGTGAAAAATCTTATAACAAAGTTAAAAAAGTGCGATTTGGAGCACTATATTTGCTGTAAATTAGTTCTTCTAAAAATATTTTAAGTAAAACTGACTATCGATATTGCAAAAAGAAGAACAAATGACTTTAATAAAAAACTTTAAAGGCCAATCAGCTTCCGCTCACTCATAAACAACAAACACAAATAAAATTTTTATAGCTTTAATTAAATATAAATATTTTGACAACCCATCACAAATGATTGATATAAATATGAAATTATGTATGAGTAATGCTAGGGATATAACCATTAGATAGATGATATAAATAACTTTTTAAATATCTGTCATTGAAACATATGCAATTATGAAAAAAATTTTGTTAAATAAAAAAGAGTTAATTCTAGTTCGAGGTCACTTACTACCCCGTAAGGAATTATTACTACAAGTAGTAATGTAAGCAATACTTTCTGTCTTAGGATATTCTTATAAATAAATATTTATTCATGGTGTTTCTGCTATTAAATAGTATTGGCCATCGTTTTGGGAATTTTACAATTATTTCCCCAAATTAAAAGCTATCAAAAAAACTAATTTTAACATTTTTCGATGGCAAAACACTACAAAATCAACTCTGCTTTCATTGTATTTAGGGTCAATACTGGTCAAATTTTAAAAACACAGATTTTTTTATTTATTTTTACCGTACTTCTCACTGTGTTGAAATAATTGGAAATGTGAATATTTGATATTTGGACCACAACAGTATTACTACAATTTTGTTACAAATTCTAATAATGGGAAATAATTTGAAAATTGCCAATACGATCATCAATTGAGAAATACTGAATATTACCAAATTTTTGAAACCAGAAACTCTATGAGTATTAATTATGAGAATATCATGAGAGAAAAACTAGAGTTAACATAAGTACTTGTTATATTAATTCATTATGGGGACAATAAATAACCTCGAACTAGAAGAAGATTTTTCATCGCACAAGTAAAAGTTCGAATTAAGTATTTTTTATTATTTATAACAAAAATTAAAACAAAAATATGATTTCTGATAAAAATTACAAGAAAAATTATAAATTTTAAAAATTGTAAATGATAAAAAAAAATTTCATTAAGGAAGGGACTCCGTTTTGGACTTAAAATTAAGCCTAACATTTTTTTTTTTAAATTAAAAAAAAAAAAATCTTGAAATTGCTTATTTTTTAATTCTTTTTTGGTTTTTTAAGTTTATAAATTTGTTTCCAAAATGTTTAAAAAAAAATGTATACCCCTAATATCCATAAATATTTTAAATGCCAAATATTTTTTTTTTTTTTTTTTTTTTTTTAATTTTTATAATAATATTTAAATATAAAAACAAAAATCATTAAATATTCTTTATGAATGTCAATTTCAATTTGGCAATAATAAACAAACACAAACAAACAGTATTAAAGATTAAAAAATAAATTTTACAAAACAAAAAATGGTTGCATAAAAGTGGCGACATAATTTGGCTTTATTCAAAAATATTTTATGTGTATGTATGGCAAATGTCAAGAACAGCTTTATATCCTAATATTTATGTATGAATAAAAATAAATGTAAATTTAAAGCTATAATTCAAATTTATAATAAAACTGAGAAATAAGTATAAAGAAGTAAATTCTAAAAATACGTAAATATCTGTAATCGTAAAAGCAGTATATATAAAGTAGCGATTTTTAGGTGCTGAAAAAAAAAAATAAATTAAACATACTCAAAAACTGAACTTGATAGAGAATTTTTGAGACAAGATTAGGGCAAACAGAGAAGAGATATGATTGTGACAAACATAATTCAAGAGAGTCATATTATGATTGGACATTTTATCATGATATTTTTAAAACAATCATTAAACTTTTGTAGCAATCATAGTATGGTAACATTCAAAAAATTGTATGGTTTCTACAAATCATACATGAAGAAGAAGAATAATGATTACTATAAATAGAATTTGTTTACACAAATTACAATAACAATTCTTCTGTTAGAAAAAACAACAGCATCAACCACGAATTGAAAAAAATCATGATTTATGTAGTTGATACTTGCTTAACAGCCTACTTGGCGTATCGGTCTAGAGTGATTGTACGTTACAAGCAGTTAATAGCAAATTATATCAGATGATGGGTTCAATCTTTGTCGGCTGCGATCTGTTAATAATTTTCACATATAGAGTTCTATTGACTAATAACTGAATAAATTTGACATTAAAAGTTTTTCTGAAGATTATTATAACTGGATAATATGAAACTAGTAAGAAACAAACCAGGATGTCTTAAATTTTTAGAAAAATTAAAATTTTTCTTTCACACTTATATAATAAAGTATGATACAATTTTCAATCATAATATGACACTTATAATTATGGTTGCCACAACCATGTCTTCTCTTTGCGTGTGTTTATCATGATTCGAAAAATTTTATAGATCATTCGATTTTTTATGTATATTAAGGAAATTGTAAATAGAGATTAACTTAAATAATTTGAAAGATATTTTTGAAATATTTTATAAAAAGCGTTTTTCTTCTACAGTTCCAACGATTTTTTAATTTTTAGAAAGTTGATATCACTTAACAAAGTTATTGTTTTACTTGTTTAAAAGAAAACCCAACATTATATAAGGAATTCATTATAAATATGAAAATAAACAAAGAGAAATTATGAACATACATACAACAACAATCATATGTATGTATGAATTTATGCAAAACAAACACAAATAAAGATGAACAATATTAAAAAAATATATAAAAATATAAAAAAAATAAGTAAAATAAGTAAAATGAAAACACAACGTTTAAAAGAAATAAAAATAAATCTTAACTACAGACAAAAGATATATAAACATAAATAATGTACATAAGCATTTATGTGAGTATGTTTATATAAGAGTAGATGTATACATCTAAAAATTAATAAAAATATACATATTCACTTTAAATATGGAGTTGTTTAATATTTTTGGCATGAGAGGTATTTTGGTTTTTAATAACTCCAATTTTATTGAAGCTCTTTGTATTCAAGTTTAAATAAAATAAGAAAAAAAAAAAAAATAAATCGCCTTGGCTCAATCCGTGAATACCCTCCACAATGCCCAAAATATTTTGAATACAAATTAAAACACTCTTTTCATTTTTTAAACGTTAAAACATAAAATTGTTCAAAAACGCGGACTAGAAAATTTTTATTTTAGGTAATAGACCTTTTTTAGTAATTTTTGTACAAAAAAAAAAAAAATTAATGTAAACATATGGAATGTAAACATGATTGTAATTTTTTTTCAAATACATTTTTTTTGTACGTTGTCCAATAGAAAAAAATCAAATATAAGGTCATGATCTTAGAAATTGATGAAAGTTATATATCGAGGGCCTATATTCAAAACTCTCTATCTAAAAAAACACAATTTTTCAGAAGAACCAAAAATCTGTTTATTTCGCGTATTGTTAGAGTAATGAAAATTCGATATTCTACAATATTTTTTTAAATGAATTAGTGAATCTCACATATAATTCATTTTTAAAATTTTACACTATTGGGGATTTTATGATAGATAGAGGGTTTTGTTTCTTAAAAATATTTAAAGTACATGAATAAAAATTATCAGATAGAGGGTTGTGCATTTTATTAAAAACGAATTATTATGGACCAAATACGGTTAAAAAATAAGGAAATTTTGCTTACTCTATAGAACAAATATTTAAAAATTCCCAAATCTTGGTTTTGGTCCGCTTATTTCTAAGACAAGAATATTTTTTTTTACAAATTGATCTCAAAAGTTGAAAACCTGTTTACTATGTTATGTAAAAAATAGTAAAAAAAAAAAATAAAAACGTGATTTTGGTCCACAGCTGCTCAGCATCGCGATTTTTAAGATTAAATTTATTTTTTTTACAATCCAAAGACATCCAAGTTTTGAGCCATATTTTTTTAAAAAGTCAAGAATTTCCATCATCAGTGGACTAAAATCGTGGTTCTGGAATTTTGTTGACAAATTTATGTTTAGCATGCAAAAATTAGTGTGAAAACTTATATTGCAATATGAAATTATTCAAAAAAAAAAAAAAAATAATCATACATAAATTATTTGAAAAGATAGAGGCTTTTGCATTCAGAAAAATGAATTGTGTAAGATAGAGAAAACCAAACAATGCAAATACAATAGCAAAAAAATATTTTTGTCCTTAATTTTACACTATAGATGAGGACCGTTTTACTGAATATTTTGCCGGCTGTAGGCAAAATCGCCCAAAAAATTTTATGAAAAATCGCCCAAATGCAAAATCGCCCAAAAAATATGAAAAAAGACCCAAAAAGAAAAATACGAAACTTCTCCCAAAATTAACAAAATAAAAGCCCAAAAAAGAAATGAAAAATGGCCCAAAATAAAAAAAGATTTTTTCTAACACGTTTTTTTTCAAAACACATACTACACAGAAAAGCTTTCTTTTGCAGAGAGGGTCGGTCTAAGGCATGGAGTTTGTAATCCCTAAGCCCGGCCAAAGGCCGGCTACGCAGAAGAACTTTAAGCCAAAGACAAAAACTTTTAAGATAAGACCATAGGTTACGTGGTTATTATTTATAGATCGTTGTTTTGAGAATACAGCCCGTAAAATGCATATGCAATTGATGTAAAAGTTTTAAGTGCGGAACTTAAATTTTAACGAAATAAAAACAAATGAAATTAGCTCCGATGAAAGCGCCGCAGGCAAAAAATGTTACCAACAAATTTTAACAAAAAATCGCGCGATTTTTTGGTAAAATTTGTTGGTAAAATTCTTAGCCTGCGGCGCTTTCATCAGAGTTGCATGCTGTTTTTAAATTCATTACTTTTGATTTTCTACTGAGCTGCGATAGATTAATATATAGCGTGGTAATCTGCATGTAAGAGTTAGGGTTTTGGGTTCGATTCCCACAAGAACCTTTGTATGTTAGCAACAACGTTTTTGCTTCAGCTTATTCTTGGTTAGTTAAATACATATATAATTTATAAAAAAAACACGATATGCGTTTAATGTTTCTAAAAATAATAATATACTGATTTATTGTGACATACATATTTCAGTTTTGACATTTTAAGATTTTGACAAAAAATAAAACCTAAATAAAATTGGGCAATTTTTCATATATAATTTTTGGGAAATTTTTAATTTTTAATTTCGAAATTTTGACCAAAAACTATGAAAATTTGCCCAAAAATGTTGGGTAACTTTTCATATGAAATATGACCCAAATTTGTATGAAAAATTTTCGGGCGAATTTTCGTTTTCTTTTTTGGGCCATTTTTCTTTGGGCGATTTTGCCTACATCCTATTTTGCCATTAAAAAGTAATTTTCGTGAAAATGGAAGATAAAGGCGTTTTGAATATAGGCCATCGATATCTAATTGCTAATTAGGTACAACAATTTTTGTGTATTTCAAAGCTTCATCTTTCTGATAAGTAAAAGAAAACTTGTATACTTTTTAAAAAATTCACGTTTTTTCTTCCCATCTTTGGAGAGCTGCAGCTTCGTAACCATTGCGAGCACATCACTCGAATCAGTCTCAGATTGTGCATATTTACAAGGGCTTTTACCATGTGTATTTGAATATTAAAATTACAGTTTGCACCAAAAGCTACAATCAAAAAACCTCGAAAAATTGAAAATTGAAAAAAATGGTATCAAAGATTTAGGTCCATGTAACTTTTTTCTTATCGATGGCACATCAGCTGAACCTACACCAAATAATTGCCCAAGTCTACTGATTAAACGGTATTAAATTTGGAGCAATAGCTTTAACGCACCCAACAATATGGAACTTTGAACGAAAAATTTCATGAGAGTATCAAGCAATTTTTTTACATTTTTCAACTTTGCACGTTCCCTACCATGAGATAATGAGACTATTTGCGCTGTGCCTTTGCAGAATTACTCATTATGGTTCCCTTAACATATCTACATTCACAGGTACCACCTAGTTTACAAATAAAAATGTTATTGCAAAATTAGTAAAATATCACAAGCGTTAAAAGTTAATGACAAAAGTCCATATATATATAATTATAGAATTTTCAAGTTTCTTTAATTTTTATTAAAAATAATAAAAATTAGATATTTTCTATAGAAATCCAAATAGTGCATTATTTCCATTATTTTACAAACAATACAGAAAAATTTGCAATCCCGGGTGAAAATGACCATGTATGTTCATATATGATGCATATATGGAAGTCCATACAAGTGCATATCCGTAATTTGAGGGTACATGTACATTAATGATCATACATTGTCATACATGAATTTGTATGTAATTTTTTTTTTTTTTTCATAAAACGTCTATTAATTGAAATTTTTTCAAATATAAATAATTTGTACAAATTTATGACACTGATTTTTTAATAAAAACTAACGAACATTTTAAAAATATACTTTGGACTTTATGATACTTTAGGCTAAACAAAGCTTCGAAGATTTAACCACTTTTCGAATGAATTCACAAATAAAATACATTCGATTTTTATAGTCACTGAATACAATTATCTTTAAATATCAATATTTCTTGGAATGGATTCGATTTTTACCATTAAATCGAATTCTTGTTTATGAGAATTTTAAAAACTGAATGCAATCTTTTTTTCATTTATTTATTATTCATGAGACATATAAAAATCGAATTTATAAAAACTTACGCATTCAATTTCAAAGTCGAATGAAAAAGAAACCGAATTCATTTTATATTTTAAATTCAAATGTAAATTCATTCGATAAATTGCGATTGGGGAATGCAATCATTAAAGTTTATTTCAGAACACCAAATCTTATTAAGGGATGAAATCCTTCGCAGCTCTGACAGTAATACCGTCAGAGTGTTCGAATTTTCTTCTAAATTTGGTTGTTTACGTTAGTGCCGTTTATATTCGCCTATATTAATTATAATCAATCTTGATGACATATGATCATTATTGTCCAACCGAACGACTTTTTCAGACTGAACCCATACATGAACTTCGTCCAATTTTGCAAAGTTCTGCCGAACCCAACCTTTAAAAAAATTGTTTTTAAGACATGTATGCTATGCAGATGCATAGCATATATGAAGGAGTATGTCATATACCTATCAACACATAGTTGCATCAACATATTATGGAATATTACATTACTTGTGTATGTTCATATATGCTCCCATATATGACATACATTTCCATATATTGTTCATATACTATCATACATGGAATCATGTATGAGCATGTATGAACATACATGGTCATTTTCACCCGGGATGACAAATATTTTTTTATTTCAAACTGACTTTGTTTATTTTTATTTTTTAGAAATTTAAAAATAAAGAAAACATTAATAAATAGTATGATTTTGTACATAAATACATAGTATAAATTGAATTCAATGAAAGCAATTCATACTATTTGTGTACAAAATTTGTTCTGTGTATAGTTATTTTCAGGAAAAGTTAATTTATTACGGGGAAAGTAAATGACCTCGAACTAGAATAAACTCTTTTTCAATTCTTTTTGAATTATCTTGAAAATAAATTCAGAAAACCATTCACTCAGAAATACATTAATTTCAATCAAAATCCAAAAAAAAAAAACGTTTGCTTTAAGGCGAAATGCATGGTTTTAATTTATGAAAATTAAGAGGTATTGTATGACAAACTGAAGATCCGCAACCGGTGTAATAAGAAGTTTTAGGATGCTGTTGATTTGGCGGACACATTAGATTATTTAGAGTGTGGACTTTCGGTCTTTTACAACCCACTCACTCTTTTCTTTAATTTGAAATATATGTTGTTGGAATACGATTATATGTTTGAAAAGATATGAATGCGTATGGATGTGAAAAATCTCCCGATTTTTTTTTTAAATCTCTTGTAAAATTTTTTCGTCTGCGGCGCTTTCTTCACGTTCATACGCATTCAAATCTTTTCAAACAAATAATCGTTTTGTTACCACATTTATTATACAGAATCCTAGAAGATCTAAAAGGCTTCCAGGAATCTGCTTTCAAGTTTTATTTGTGGCTTGTTAACTGTTTTAACCAAGATGATTTATATATTTTTATACCCTCCACTCTAGTGATAGAGGGTATATATAAGTTTGTCATTCCGTTTGTAACACATCGAAATATTGGTCTAGGACCCTATAAAGTATATATATTCATGATCCTTGATCGATTTTAAGTCGATCTAGCGATGTCCGTCCGTCCGTCCGTCCGTCCGTCCGTCCGTCTGTCTGTCTGTCTGTCCGTTGAAAACACGCTAACTTTTGAAAGACTTTACGGAGGCTCCTGAAGTTTGACATATATGTTCTCCATTTACCGGGTCAGGTTGGTATTGCAATCCAGCCAAATCGGTCCAGTGGTTCAAAAGTTATGAGCAAAATAGTAAATTTCGGCACGGGTATTTTTCGAATTTACAAGATTAAAACCACTATAACTTTCGAAAGACAATTCTGAGGGGGCTGAAGCTTAGCATATATATTTGCCGTTCCCCAAGGCTATTTGGTTTTGAATTTCAGCAAAATCGGTTCAGTGGTTCAAAAGTTATAAGCATAGCAGTGAATTTCAGATTTGTTTCACCTTAATCTGTTGAAAACTCGTTAAACAAGTTTTAAAAGCATGGTGAAATACCAGTTTTGTAAAACTTGTTGTTGTTTGTTTTCTTGTGGTGGGGTGCAGTTTAGTTGTTAGACAAGTAAATATTTGTTATTGTTTTGTATTTGTTAGTGTAACTGTATGTAACGGGAAAAAATCAAATAAAGTATGTGTATGATTGAATGTTAATTTGTTTTTGGTTTTTAAAGAAGAGGATGGTAATATAAAAAGAGAAAAATATGTGAAATAGTTTTTTTTGTATTACATATAGGTATAAAACAACAAAAATATTTTACAAAGTAATTTGTTACTCAAAGAAATTGTACACTAAAAAAATATTTACACTCAAAAAAAAATGTTACACTCAAAAAAAAAATGTACACATTATTAATATTTTTTTTTTTTAATGAAATTGCAGACTCAAAAAAATTTTGACAGTCAAAAAACTTTTACACTCAAAAAAATTTGATTGATTAAAAGAAAGTTTGACTCAAAATTATATAGATATTTCTAATAAAAAATTTGTAATGCAATTTTTTTTAATTTTTTTTAGAAAATTACTATCAGATAACATTGTGGAGGGTATTCATAGATTCGACCAAGTCGAATTTAATTTTTCTACTTGTTTTAATTTGAGTTCATATTTTAATGGAGTTTATATGCTGTTCTTCTCGCCGCCAGAGGGACTTGCGATAAGTAAGCTATTGCATGAAATATTATACTGATATGATTCAAACATTAAAAGAATTTTAATCAATGTGTCAGTAAGCTGCATCCCAAAAAATTTGAGAAGGGATTGTAGGCACTTCAGAGATTTGTTTTTAAACACTAAGAAAATATTCTTTTGGCAGTGGGAAAAAGGAGAGTGGGAAGGAAATTATATGAAAAAAATTTCTATGAAAAATGTCAAACGATCTGAAAAAAGTGTCTATTAAAAATTTTAAAGAATCTTAAAATTTTTCTTGTTGGAAAAATTTTAGAATTTTTTTAGAGAAAAAATTGTCAATTTTTCTATAGAAAAATCCATAAAAGTTTTCTATAGGAAAAATCAGGGAATTTTTCTATAGGAGAAATTTTTTTATAGAAATTCTTCTATGAAAAATGTCTAAGAATCCTTAAAAGTTTCTGAATGTTCAAATTTTTCTATGTGTTAAAAGTCTCAAAAAATTTAAACTTTTCTGTATAAAATATATGTACAAAAATTTTTCTAGACGAAATATTTGGGAATTTTTCTAGACGAAAAATTTTTAAATTTTTCCAAATGAATAACACCGCTCTACAAATCTGAGGTTTGTCGCTGCGTTTTGGATGATATCGAAAAAAGTTGATAGGGTTTGGTTCCCCGATTCCGAAACGGTCACTAAAATTTTTCTATCACGTCACAATTTTGAAAAAATCGCGGTTAAAGTGTCAAAAAAGGCCCATTTTGACCATTTTTGAACGCCTATAAAATAAGATACTGACATACAAATGACTTGGCATCAAGCTCATTCGAAAGTGTGTAATTTTCTCTTTCAGACAAGATCAAATCTTCTTGGAATTTAATTTTCTAAAATGGTAAAAAAAACATTGGCCACAAGTGCTTTAAATCTAAAATTTACGTATGAATTTGTATGGAAATTTGTTAAAAAACACTGTGTAAATAAACTAAATATTGAAAAAATGGAAGGTTTTTTGCTAATGATTTTTTTTGCCATTTTAGAAAATTAAATTTTTGGTACATTTTATCTTATCTTTAAGAGAAAATTACAAGCTTTCGAACGCGCTTGATACCAAGTCATTTGCATGTCAGGATCTTATTTTATAAGCTTTTAAAATGGGTCAAAAATGCCCTTTTTCGGCACTTTAACCGCGAATTACTCAAAATCCTGACGTGATAGGCAAATTTGGGCTCCGGATTTGGAATCAGCGCAACAGACACTATCCAAATCACTAACCAGAATCCAATACGCATTTTCTTGTTGAGCTGTGTAATTTGTGAATTTATAGAAAAAAGCTGAGAATTTTTCTTAAAACTTTTTTATAGGAAAAATCTAATAATTTTGAAAATTTTTATATGAAAAATCTAACAGTTTTTCTATAGGATTTTCTATATTGAAAATTTGACAATTGTTCTGGGTAAAAAGAAAAGAGGAAATGAAATCATGAGTGAGAATATTTTCTAGAATTTTCAAGAATCTCAAAAGTTTTTTTTAGAAAAATTGTTTTAAATCTTAAATTTTTTATAGAAAAAAAGTAATATTAAAATAAAAATGTTCTATAGAAAAATTAGAAAATTTTCTTCAGGGAAAATTTGAGAATTTTTTATACAAAAAATGCAATAGACTTTTCTATAGGAAAAATTATACAGAATCTGAGATTTTAATAGGAAAAATGTCTCAGAATGTAAATGTCTCAGAATCTGTGATTATTTTTATTTGAAAGATGTCGCAGAATCTAAGACTTTTTAATAGGAAAAGCTGAGACCTTTTTTGTAGGAAAAAAGTCCTAGAATCCTAGAAAAAATTTGCGATTTTTTCGATATTAAAAATATCTCAGAATTTTTGAGTTTTAATATTAAAAAAATATTCTAAAATTTATGACTTTTTCAATAGAAAAACAACTCAGAATCCAAGTGTTTTTCTATAACAATTGCCTTAGACTCTAAAAATTTTATAAAAAACATTCTGAAAATTTTACAAAAAAAAAATAACAGAATCTAAAAAAGGTCTTAGATTCAATTTTTTTTTTTATTTTTAAAATGACTCAGAAACGAAAACTTTTTTGTTGGAAAAATTTCGGAGACTCAGGCTCTGAGTCTTTTTCTATGGGAAAAATGACCCAGAAACTAATTTTTTTAGGAAAAAATTTCTTCGACTCTCTTATGAAAATATTTCTCAGAAAAAGATTGACTATTTTAGACTTTTTCTAGGGAAAAGTTTCTCAGAAAACACAATTTTTTAATTGATAAATGTCTCAGAATCTAGAAAATTGCCTTCAAAAATTTTAAAAAGCATTAAAATCTTAAATTTTTCTAATCTCAGGTACCTTCTACGAAATATTTTTTCAAACCCTAAACATTTTGGTGTAGAAAGATTGTTTCAGTATCTTAAACCGTTTCTGTAGAAAAATAGAATAGAAAAAAACGTTTAATATTTCCGAACCTAAGAAGTTTTTAATGGGGAAAAAATTCACTAAATCTGAGAAGTTTTTTTTACGAAAATTTTTTCTAAATATAGAAATTTTTGGTGTGAGAATTGCATAAGTATCTGAGAATTTTCTATATGAAGGTGTATCAGAAATTTTCTTTACGAAAACTTTTTCTAAATATAGAAATTTTTGGTGTGAGAATTGTTTAAGTATCTGAGAATTTTCTATATGAAAGTGTATCAGAATTTAAAAATGTTTGTATAAATTCTGATTAATTTTTGTTCCAAAATAAAAATCGTTACATTCTAACTTTAAAATATAAAATTTTAGTAGGTTTATTCTAGCTCGAGGTCATTATTTTTTTATTACTTATTTAGACTTTGATATTCTCATAGAATAATTTTTTGAAAATTATTCTATGAGAATATCATAACTTTAATAAGTAAAGGAAATAAGGACCTCAAGCTAGAATAAACCTACTTAAAATATTTTTATATAAATTTTAAAAGCTTTTCTTATCAAAATCTATCAAAAGCTTATTTCAGAATCTGGATTTTCTGTCAGAAAAATGCTTTAGAACCTCAAAATTTCTTGAAGAGACATTTTTCAAAACATCAAACATTTAAGTTATTTTTATTATAGGAACAAATTTTTAAAATTTGAAAATGTTTCTATAGAAAAAATCATAATAAATAAGAATTGAACACTAAAAAAATTTAACCAATGATTCAAATTCGACCTGAAGTTCCCTGCAAAAAAATAGTTTGAGCAAAAAAAATTGTTTCCCCCCCCCCCCCCCCCCCCCCACCAAACCCAAGAGCTGGATCCGCGCCTGAAGTACTTCCATTTAAGTAAATGAACTCAAACAAATGTAACACTCGAAGAAGTTGGAATCAATTCTATTCTTTGATGATTTATCGTTTCTAGGATTCTGTATAATGGCAGTAGCAATAATACATATTTCTTTTGAAAAACTTTAAATGCATAGGTGTGAAGAAAGCGCCGCAAGCGAAAATTTTTTACAAGAGATTTTAACAAAAAAATTTTAATTTTGTGTTAAAATCTCTTGTAAAAATTTTTCGTCTGCGGCGCAGCGCTTTCAAAGTTTATAAAACATAAAAAATTTAACTTAAATAACGCGGAAATAAAATTTAAGTAGGTTTTTATAACACCGAAAGACCAACGGACCTCAGAGTCCATGTGTGCTGACGTAAAGCGTAAGCAACCACTTGAAACCTATACCAAAATGTAATAAACATTTCAAATAATCTATCCAGGTTCCTTCCAACTTTTTGTTTTGTCACTTCAGATTTTTGTTTTGTTGTATGAGAAATCAAATTAAAAAAAATATTATGAGATAAAGTACTGCTGCCCAAAAAAACTTTATTTTGCGGAAAGGGTGGGTTTAATGTTTGTTATCCCTAAGTCCAACCTAAGGCCGGCTACGCAGAAAAACTTTAAAGCAAAAAAAAAAAATTTCACAGAGATTTTGTACACCTATTACTAAATGCATGTCAATTGTTAAAAGTTTTAATTTAAATACGACGGGGATTATGTGAAAATAATTATACTATTTTTATTAAATTTGGGGCCATTATTCATTCTGCAAAATAACCCCAAATCAAGAAATGAAATATGGCCCTACTAATTTTGGGGTCATATTAAAATGAAAAATGCCCCAAAATTATTAGGAAAAATTACCCCAAATAACTTGGAAAAATGACCCCAAAATTTCGTGTTGTTGTACTCCATATAAACATTTTGAACCATTTTTCATTTTCGTTTTGGGGACATTTTGCATTGGGGTCATTTTTCATGGTGCCATTAAAATTGATTTTCAAAATGAAAGAAATCTAATTTTTTTTTAAATCATAAAAACCCCACTGTGCCTTACAAGGAAGGTCTTTCACAGGGCACCAACCGATTGTCCGAAACTTGTCGATAGGAAAGACAGGAGCAAAATAAGAGTTACCACTTTTTTTTTAGATGCCCAGTCTCACATTTAGCGGGTCAAAGGGGAGGAGAAAAAACGGGATTTTTTTCCTTTTTTGAGGATTTTTTCCATTTCTTCAAAAGAAACTTTTTTTTTGAAGGCCTATCCAATGGTCGTGGCCAAATTGGGTTTCGTTAAGTTCGTAATTGTCAAAAATGTATAATCGTTGGGGTAGTTTACACGGAGACCGCCAAAATCATGTAAAATAATCTCTATCAAAATTAAGCTGACCCGCATTTTTTCGCTTGGCAAAATTCCTACTAGCTTTTATACGGATTTTCCCGAAAGCCCTCAATTTTTCTTAACCCTTTTTAAATTTGAAATTGGGTAGCTAAAAAAAACAGGTAACTTTTTTTTTTTTTTAAATTTTCAAATTTCACAAAAGACATGTGGAAACATTTTTAGTTAAGAAGTTGATTTAATTCATTTTGCTTTACTTATTCCAACGCCATTGGAAAAAAACTGAAAACTACAGTGGGCTTAAAAAAACAACTCGAGCTATATATTTTCATAACTCTTTAGTGGTTCTAGGGTACTAATGGTATACTCAAATTTTTTTGGTGCCATTCAAGATATAAAGTCATTTTGCACAGTGTTGTTTACCACATTTTATTTTTTGTTCACATTCAAATTTTAATAAAGTATGTATATTAATTTTTTTTCTTCTCAAATCCGTCATCTCGGATTTTCTTTCGTTTCATTACTATTTGTAGTTTAATATGTTATATTTTGCAAAACAAAAGAAACGACTCATATTTTCAACTCTTTATATTTTTAATAACCCATTTTTCAATAACGGATGTTTTTGTATTTTTAACATTAATAACCCGATTTTAACCAAATTTGGCATTAATATAAACCTTTTAAATATCAATAATATATATTTTTTTTAACGATCCCACATTTATTGTAGATTTTATACCGTATAGCAAGACTTTTTATTCTTCCTCCGATTTAAATGTAAATTTACGCACAGATTTCTAGTTGTATGTATATCAGCATGACCACTTTTTGTAATTTTGCGGACAATATTACTGCTAAAATAACATTTTTCAATTTCAGTACACATGGGCGGTACGCGTGTCCTTTCACTGATTTTTCCAAAAATGCATACTTTTCTTAATTGTGGTATTTTATGCTAGCATACCAGATCATACCAGATTTCAAAAATTTCTTACTATTCCTTCTACTTTTTTCTCTCCGTTATATGGGCTCAGCGCACTGTGCGGTATGAGAATATCAGAAATGTCTTCAATTTTTAGAAAGAAAAAGTTTCAGTTTTTAGAAAGCTGACGGCTAAACATAGACGGCAGCACGTTTAGACTCTGAACTCCGTTATGACACCACAGGAAATATGTAAAAAAAATTAACTGCCGTTATCCTTAACCGTCATTTGTTTCGATAACCAACCTAGAAATAAATCAAAAATTCAAATGACAATCAAAATCAATACCTTTATCATTTGAAATTGTGATAAGGAAATCAATTTTTTTCACGCTGTGTTATTGCCAAAATTTCAGTGTCACCTTATTTTTTCTACTATGTATATGTTCAAGATCTTTCTTTATAAATATACTAGCTTACAATCCCGGTACTTCGTTACCGGTTGTATTGAATACCGGATAATAGAAGGATCAGAATTATTCTATCGATTTCAAAAAAATTCCCCTACGTAGTCTTTGTTTTATTTACTTGTGGACGTTTAAGTCTTCCATATAAAAATATTTAAAATTTGAATAACTTTGCTGGTACGTTATCATGTTCGTTCCGGGGGAAAAATATAATGACAATTTTCGAGCCCTTATGTCTGGATTTTGGATTTTGAGTGAATAAATATTTCAGTGAAAAAAGAAATTGGAATAAAAAAAATATGGTGTAAAAAAAGCTAAACACCAAAAATTTGAGTTGAAAATATCATTCCATATTGTTCCCTGCTCTATTTCATATTGTTCCCCGTTCTACGCCATTTCAATTCCAATTCCATCACCATCTTCTAAGGTCATTATAATAGGAACAAAAAAAGTACCAAAAGTACACTTTATTACCCCTATTAGAAACGGAATTTAAAAAAAGTACCTCTTCCAGAATGTTTTTTCTTCACCGAAGGATCCATATATCAATTATCTAGGATCATTGTTTCAGCAAATATTAAAAGTACTTTTTATTCCCGTTAAGAAACGGAATTTCCAAAAAGAACTTTTCCCAATCTCTTTTTTCACCGAAGGATTTTACATTCCAAATTTTAAGTTTCTGGGACCATTATATCAGGAAATAAATAAGTACACTTTTTTAATTTTCCGCGAGGCGAACCTTACCCAATTTTAAGTTTTTTAAGGTAAGGTAAGGTAAGGTAAGGTAAGGTAAGGTAAGGTAAGGTAAGGTAAGGTAAGGTAAGGTAAGGTAAGGTAAGGTAAGGTAAGGTAAGGTAAGGTAAGGTAAGGTAAGGTAAGGTAAGGTAAGGTAAGGTAAGGTAAGGTAAGGTAAGGTAAGGTAAGGTAAGGTAAGGTAAGGTAAGGTAAGGTAAGGTAAGGTAAGGTAAGGTAAGGTAAGGTAAGGTAAGGTAAGGTAAGGTAAGGTAAGGTAAGGTAAGGTAAGGTAAGGTAAGGTAAGGTAAGGTAAGGTAAGGTAAGGTAAGGTAAGGTAAGGTAAGATAAGGTAAGGTAAGGTA
Organism: Pegoplata infirma; assembly: GCA_963921195.1. Lineage (NCBI taxonomy): Eukaryota > Metazoa > Arthropoda > Insecta > Diptera > Anthomyiidae > Pegoplata > Pegoplata infirma. Next base: position 101,501,158 of record OY992537.1, read on the forward strand.
AGGTAAGGTAAGGTAAGGTAAGGTAAGGTAAGGTAAGGTAAGGTAAGGTAAGGTAAGGTAAGGTAAGGTAAGGTAAGGTAAGGTAAGGTAAGGTAAGGTAAGGTAAGGTAAGGTAAGGTAAGGTAAGGTAAGGTAAGGTAAGGTAAGGTAAGGTAAGGTAAGGTAAGGTAAGGTAAGGTAAGGTAAGGTAAGGTAAGGTAAGGTAAGGTAAGGTAAGGTAAGGTAAGGTAAGGTAAGGTAAGGTAAGGTAAGGTAAGGTAAGGTAAGGTAAGGTAAGGTAAGGTAAGGTAAGGTAAGGTAAGGTAAGGTAAGGTAAGGTAAGGTAAGGTAAGGTAAGGTAAGGTAAGGTAAGGTAAGGTAAGGTAAGGTAAGGTAAGGTAAGGTAAGGTAAGGTAAGGTAAGGTAAGGTAAGGTAAGGTAAGGTAAGGTAAGGTAAGGTAAGGTAAGGTAAGGTAAGGTAAGGTAAGGTAAGGTAAGGTAAGGTAAGGTAAGGTAAGGTAAGGTAAGGTAAGGTAAGGTAAGGTAAGGTAAGGTAAGGTAAGGTAAGGTAAGGTAAGGTAAGGTAAGGTAAGGTAAGGTAAGGTAAGGTAAGGTAAGGTAAGGTAAGGTAAGGTAAGGTAAGGTAAGGTAAGGTAAGGTAAGGTAAGGTAAGGTAAGGTAAGGTAAGGTAAGGTAAGGTAAGGTAAGGTAAGGTAAGGTAAGGTAAGGTAAGGTAAGGTAAGGTAAGGTAAGGTAAGGTAAGGTAAGGTAAGGTAAGGTAAGGTAAGGTAAGGTAAGGTAAGGTAAGGTAAGGTAAGGTAAGGTAAGGTAAGGTAAGGTAAGGTAAGGTAAGGTAAGGTAAGGTAAGGTAAGGCAAGGTAAGGTAAGGTAAGGTAAGGTAAGGTAAGGTAAGGTAAGGTAAGGTAAGGTAAGGTAAGGTAAGGCAAGGTAAGGTAAGGTAAGGTAAGGTACTTTTTATAAAAGGTACTTTTTATAAAAGGTACTTTTTATAAAAGGTACTTTTTATAAAAGGTACTTTTTATAAAAGGTACTTTTTATAAAAGGTACTTTTTATAACAGGTACTTTTTATAAAAGGTACTTTTTATAAAAGGTACTTTTTAGAAAAGGTACTTTTTATAAAAGGCACTTTTTATAAAAGGTACTTTTTATAAAAGGCTTTTTATAAAAGGTACTTTTTATAAAAGATACTTTTCATAAAAGGTACTTTTTATAAGAGGTACTTTTTATAAAATGTACTTTTTATAAAAGGTACCATTATTTCAGTAAATTAAAAAAAGTACAAAAAGTACACTTTTTTCCATTTTAACCCCGTAGAGTCAACATTGGCAAAAACCCAGCCTTGGTGAATATTTTTTCCGGGAGGTGAACCAACATTGCAAATTTTAAGTTTCTAGGACCATTATTTAAGAAAATATAAAAGGTACCAAAAGTACAGTTTTTTACCCTTTTAACCCCTTAGAATCAACATTGGCAAAATCCAGCCTTAGTAGATTTATATTCCGGGAGCTGAACCTACATTCAAAATTTCAAGTGTCTAGGACCATTATTTAAGGAAATATAAAAGGCACCAAAGGTACATTTTTTTACCCTTTTTACCCCCTTAGAATCAACATTGGCAAAAATCCAGCATTACTGGATCTATATTCCGGGAGGTGAACATACAGTCCAAATTTCAAGTTTCTGTGACCATTATTTCAGGAGATATAAAAAGTACCAAAAGTACAGTTTTTTACCCTTTTTACCCCCTTAGAATCAACATTGGCAAAAATCCGGCCTTACTGGATCTATATTCCAATAGTATAACATACAGTCCAAATTTCAAGTCTCTGTGACCATTATTTCAGGAGATATAAAAAGTACCAAAAGTACAGTTTTTTACCCTTTTTGTCCCCTTAGAATCAACATTGGCAAAAATCCGGCCTTACTGGATCTTTATTCCGGTAGGTGAACATACAGTCCAAATTTCAAGTCTCTATGACCATTATTTCAGGAGATATAAAAAGTACCAAAAGTACAGTTTTTTACCCTTTTTACCCCCTTAGAATCAACATTGGCAAAAATCCAGCCTTAGTGGATCTATATTCCGGGAGGTGGACCTACAGTCCAAATTTCAAGTCTCTAGCTTCAGCGGTTTGGGCTGGGCGATGATGAATGAGTATATCAGTCAGTCAGTCAGTCAGTCAGTCAGTCAGTCAGTCACATTACTCTTTTATATATATAGATAAAAATACTATTCTTTAAATAAGACCACACATAAAAAAAGCTTCAACAAAAACAACAAAGAAAAAAATATGTAGAATTGGAAAAGTGCGCCACATGAACTTTACATTTATTTTTATTTTACATCTACAAACACAAACAAGAAGAATACTACAAAACACAGAACACAGTCCCCTACTCATAGTCATTTATACATAGATACAAAAGAAAACCACGACGACAATGACTACCACAACACTAACTCTTAAGTTTGTGTTTCAGTAGCGGTTTTTATGGTGTAAGATAAAGTGCAGAGGGTGAGGTGGAGGAGGAGGAAGAGATTTTGTGGGTTATGGGTGCAAGGTTTAGTATATTTTGGTATAGTACGGTAATATGGGTACTGATGATGGTTATGGTTGGAGTGGGTACTTAAAATTCTTTTTATATGTTGCTGATGCTATACAAGATTTTTGTGTTATTTTTTTTTTTTGTTCATATGTTTTTTTATAAAATCACACATAAAAAAATTTTAATATAAAATTTTACAGAGTAACAAAAATGTATTAAAACACGATATCACTTAAATGATAATCCAGCGATACAGCTACATATATCGATTCCTTGAAGGTGAAAATTGACATTATTTTTTTTTATTCATATTTTGGCCATTTTAACAAGACTAAAAACATTTGCATTCACCTGAAAAATGTATCCGCAACATTCGCTGAATTTTTTATTTTATCTTTGAAAGCAAATTTTGTGGTGTTTTGCCAAATTTTATATTCTTTCAAAGATTTCGTGTTGCGCTTGATAAATTATTTTATTTTAAATTGACAAAAAAATAAAAATTTTAAATGTTTTTTTTTGTTTATCGCCAAACTATTGGTCGTGTGAGAAAACGGCGATATAATAAAAATACTATTTTGATTTATTTATTCAAATGATAAATTTTCGTATTGCCGCAATATCTTTTGGCGATAAATCGCCCTATTGTTTGCAGCGCTCATTCCAATAAAAAATCAAAGTAGGATTTTTATTATATCGCCGTTTTCTCATACGAACGATATTTTGGCGATAAACAAAAATATATTGAAAATTTTAATTCTGTTTTATATATTGTTGGACTTTATATTTTATAAGTGAAGTTTTTATTTATTTCGGTTTGAGTCCATATTAATTATTTCTGAGAAATAATTATTTTTGTTGTACAATGAGAAAATCTGAAAAAATTAATTGACAACACAGGCTAAGTGGAGATGTCGACAGCTTTCGGAAGAAGCCACCCTTCCTTCGTCAGCACTCTTCGATTGTCACTGTAGGTGTGTAAGATTAAGATCAGCTATTTAAACGTACATTAAGGTGAAAAAGCGAACGGGAATTATATCACATTTCATTACCCATATGTTACGTTTAGCACGAACTTAATGAATCTATTTTTAACTTTTTTTAACACAGTTGTAATTTCTTACACTGTAGTAGATTTTCTCAGAGTTGCAACCCTTAGTAGGACTTTTCAAGTCTTGAAAAATGTCCGTTAGGTTTGAATTTATATTTCGTATTTCTAATTCTTCGACATCTCCACTTAGCCTGTGTTGTCAATTAATTTTTTCAGATTTTCTCATTGTACAACAAAAATAATTATTTCTCAGAAATAATTAATATGGACTCAAACCGAAATAAATAAAAACTTCAGTTATAAAATATAAAGTCCAACAATATATAAAACAGAATTAAAACTCAACTCATAAGGTACAATGCAATTTAGTAATATTTCTAAGAATTAGAAATACGAAATATAAATTCAAACCTAACGGACATTTTTCAAGACTTGAAAAGTCCTACTAAGGGTTGCAACTCTGAGAAAATCTACTACAGTGTAAGAAATTACAACTGTGTTGGAAAAAGTTAAAAATAGATTCATTAAGTTCGTGCTAAACGTAACATATGGGTAATGAAATGTGATATAATTCCCGTTCGCTTTTTCACCTTAATGTACGTTTAAATAGCTGATCTTAATCTTACACACCTACAGTGACAATCGAAGAGTGCTGACGAAGGAAGGGTGGCTTCTTCCGAAAGCTGTCTACATCTCCACTGTGTTGTCAATTAATTTTTTCAGATTTTCTCATTGTACAACAAAAATAATTATTTCTCAGAAATAATTAATATGGACTCAAACCGAAATAAATAAAAACTTCAACTATATTGAAAATTGTTATTTCTTTGTCAATTTAAAATAAAATAATTTATCAAGCACAACAAGAAGTCTTTAAAATAATATAAGTTTGATAGAAAGCCACAAAGATAAGATAAATTAAGAAAATGTGCGAATGTTGCGGATATATTTTTCAGGTGAATGCAAATGTTTTTAGTTCTGATAACATGACCAAAATATGAATGAAAAAAATAATGTTTATTTTTAGCTTCAGGAAATTGATATAGCTGTATCACCGGATTATCATTTAAGTGATATTCCGGCGATACATACAAATCTTTTATTTTTCGTTTAAATGATTATTTGACGACATTGCCCTTTTATCGTCAAGACAGTTTGTTGTCGGATCGCTGGGATGTATTGCCGTCGGGTAACAGTTTCTACCGAAGGGTATATCGCCGGTGATACGAATTCGATAATTGCAGCAATAAAATAAAGGTCTCGGCAATATAACCGTCGAATCGATGTCGTATTGTTTTGTTTTGCAGGGTAAGTTCTCGCCCATACTAAGGTTGAATGTTACACAAAAATCATTTTTGAAAAATTATGATTTTCGAAAGATTAAAGGAGATCATTGCGTATACGTAATATTTATATTACTAAAAAAAAACTGATATTAATCATACGCACCGTTTCGCAGTGGGGCGATCTACACTTTTTTTGTCAAAATTACTCTGCAGCATTCAATTCTTAACCGATTTAAATTATTTTTTTTTTGCTGCTTGTATCTATTAAATTTCGCATCAACTTATGCAGCCCGTGTTTTTAATTTCATTTTTTAACCTATTTAAATTAAATTGCGAAAGTCAAAGGAATGTGTTTTTTTTTTTTTTTTAGTATTTGACTTTAAAACGCTGAAAAGTCGTTTTTTGCAATAATATACTTCTTTTGTTGCAAAAATTCTGTTAATTTATGCTAGTATTGATTTTTTGAATAGATATAGCTGTATAAATTTTCCTTAGTACTTATAGTATGGTAATGATATTAATCGCAAAATAATGCTACGAAAGTAAATTTGAATATTTAACCCATTTTGGACCAAGATTCAATTTTATTTTTATTTTTTGGAAAAAGGTACTTTTTTAAGGTAATTCGCACCCGCTTATCTCAAAAATCTTGTCAAAAAAATTTTCCAATGTTCCGTTTTCCCAGAAAAGCCTGCATTTCAACTTTTTATGCAATTTTGATATTTGAATTTATTTGCTATTTTATTAATTTATTTCATTATTTTCAAAACAAATAGTTTTAAAATAATTCAAATTAGTGGAATTTGACAATAAATTAAATCTAAAAAAAAAATTTTAATTAATCAAAAAAATTAAAAGCTGAAAATAAAAAAATGCTAAATTTTCGTTTTTGCTTGAAACAATTTCTATGCTGATTTGCATTGCATTTCATGGACACATAAATTACGGTGGTCAAGGGGGGATATTTTTTTTAATTGCAAAAAGATGAGACTTAACATTCGTAACCATATTTACCTGAAATTTAACCTCTTTCATATATAAATATTTTTTTGAAAAAGGTGCTATTTACTGTTCGAAAAATCGAATAGAGGGGTTAATAAGAATGGAGAAAATTTGTGATAAAAAGGTGCATTTTAAATGCGCTTTTAAACTGCATTTTTCAAAAATGCATTTTTTTCGATTACATTTTTTTGATTAAGGAATTTAAAGAAATTAATATTACAATTATTTAAGTCAAGTCACTTAAATCCGTATATTTTTGAACGTTTTACAGCAAAAAAAAACTAAAAAAATCATATTTTTTACATTAGCAATAAAAATTAAGTTGATTATAATAATGAGCTTAAAATTCAGGCTGTATAAGTCGATGCGAAATTTAAAAAGCTACAAGCAGGAAAAAACAAAATTAAAATCGGCTATGGATTGATGGCTGTAGGGTAATTCTGAACAAAAAAATTGCATCTCGCCCCACTGTGCGTTTGTTTTATACATTGACAATAGAACAGCAATTAACAAAACAAGTAACAGAGTTAAATTCGACTTGGCCGAATCCTTAGATATCTAAAACAGTTTTTTATTGACTTAGGCTGGATTACTCAATAGGATGACTCGTTTTTGGGCTTTTCTCTGTTATCAAATTCTAATAGCCGCCAAAAGTGTTACCATCTAAGGGTAACTCAGATGCAAAATATCACTCCGATCGGAGTTTATCTTCTGTCTCCACTTTGAGGCTCAAAATTGGGTTTTTTGCAAAAAAACTTTTTAAAAAAAAAGAAAAAAATTTAAAGTTTTATTATAAAAATAATTAAAAAAATATTTTTATATAATATTTTATCGTAAATACTTAAATATGAAATTTAAAGATTTAACGGTATCATTAACCTGTTCAAACTTGATACCAAAAAAATGGCATAGTTTTGGGGGCGTTCTCATCTCAAAACACCTTTTTCAAAATTTGAAAATTTTATAAAAAAAAAATTTTAAATATATAATTTTTTTCTGTATTCATTAAGAACACCATGGAGAAGAAAAATGTGAAATATGGCGGATATCCGTCGTGCCACTTTTCGGAAAACGAGGGGTGAAATTAGCGGATTTCAAAGAAATGTTGGTTTTGTCAATAATTAGTATTAATAAAATCTTATAAATTAAATTTTTGGGCAAGTTAACTGTTTTTTGGTGTCGTGGGACTCTATTACACTCTAATTAAAATGATTTCAGTTTCCTACTATAAATTGGGTAAATTTACACACACTGCGTAATTCTACTTAATTATATTGGAAATTTACCCAATTTATAGTAGTATAATTTTTTGAATTTGTTGAAATCTACCCAATTTATAGTAGGAAACTGGACTCATTTTTTTAGAGTGTAGATAACCTTAAGTCTGTCATGAAATCTTACCGGTCTAGGACGTCTTCAATCCACATTGGCTGGGGGACAAAAATGATCTCCGCAGAAAATTTGAAGTTCAAACTTAAATTTTGTGTGATAAACAAGTATCAAATGGCTCCTGTGTTTTTTCCCCCAACTATAATTTTGTATTAATATATTATCTTTAAAAAATCATTAACCCCTCTTGGTAGGGGTCAACAATGACCCATTCAGTAAGAAATATTTGTTTGGTTGATGTCAAAAAATGCAAGCACTATGCCTAAAAGTTTTTGCCGGGATCATTTTTGACCACGGGCCAATATGGATTAAATCTTAAATAGGTAAGATTTTAGGGTTGATTTAAAGCAGTGGTCGGTACCCATTGCACGCAGGTGCATTATGAAATTGGCTATTTGCACGTAGACAACGCGAATGTCAACGAAACTCACAACTGAGAGCATTAAAAATACAAATATTTTATTTAGTGTCATGGTAGCATTTTAAAAAAGCGGGTAGATGAAGCTTTGTTTTAGAAAAATGTAAAAATGTTCCCTCTTTCTGCCGACCACTGATTTAAAGTTATCTAAAAGATTGCCACAAATTTATTTTCTATAAAAAAAATATATATTTTTTATTGAATGGGTCATTTTTGACTCCCTACCAAGAAGGGGTAACGATTATTTTAAAGATGATATATTAATACGAAATAATAGTTGGGGTACAAAACACAAAAGCCGTTTTATACTTGTTTATACCACAAAATTTAAGCTCTAAACTTCAAATTTTCTGAGGGGGTCATTTTTGAACCCCAGCTAATGCGGATTAAAGATTTCCTAGATCAGTAAGATTTCATGACAGACTTAAAGTTATCTAATAGAATGCCACGACACCAAACAACTGTTAATTTGCCCAAAAATTGATTTATAAGGTTTGATTAAACCTAATTATTGATAAAACCAACATTTGCTTAAAATCCGCTAAATTCCCCATATTTCACATTTTCCTTCACCAAGGTGTTCTTAATAAATTCCAAAAAAAGATTATATATTTAAATTTTTTTTTAATAAAATTTTCAAATTTTGAAAAAGGTGTTTTGAGAACGCACCCAAATTCATGTAATTTTCTTGGTATCGAGTTTGAACTGGTTAATGATACCGTAAAATCTTTCAATTTTATATTTAAGTATTTAAGAACAAATGTTGTACAAAAATATTTTTTTAATTATTAAAATAAAAAAAAATAATTTTTTAAAGTCTTTTTTTTGCAAAATCCCAATTTAGAGGCTCAAAGTGGAGTCAGAATAAACTCCGATCGGAGTGATATTTTGCATGTGACTTACCCTTAGAGGACCGACACCTTTGGCGGGTATTAGAATTTGATCTGACAGAAAATCCTAAAAACGAGAAAAAAATGTTGCTTACAACATAAAACTCGATAAAAAACTTTACCCCAAAACTTTTTTTATCCCCGGGATGTATTCGACGAAATCAAGTAGATAAACGAATATATTTTGAATTTTTTTTTTATAAAATTTTGAAAATTCTAAAAAAGTTTTGAGATCCATCACGGTGAGCCTCAGCGATGTTTAGGTTCAACTTTAGTGTCGACGAAAAGTGTAAACGCAATTTGTTACTGTTAACAGCGAAATCGTAGCTGCTCGCATTCGCGAGATATCGCGAAATTAGTGTTTTTGTATTTTCTAAAATTTTGACAATGAAGTTTTTTAAGTATCTTCAAAAACTGAGTATGCAGTTTTAATTGTATTTATTTACAGGTCACAAAACAGTTAACATCGAAATCATATCTTCTTAATATCGCGAGAAATCGCAAAATTAAAAAAAAAATTTAAAAAAATTGGAAAAAATTTTATTTTTTGCATAAAATATATTTGTCGTTTCTTGATTGTTTCCTTTATTTTAGACACTAAAAAAAATAAATTAAAATAGCACAAAGTAATGAGTAAATAGTAGTTTAGCGAGTTTTTTAGAGAAATCTCGATGAATTGAGCAGCTAGAATTTAAATGTTAACAGCCTTGTCACCTTTAATCAATAGCAAATCAAACTGCATTTCGTGTTTTTCAACAATGTTAAAGAAACTTCTTTTATTAATCAAAACAAAAAATACCCCCAAATAGCGGTTTTTTGCTATTTCTCGCGAAAGTGAGCAGTTATAATTTTTATGTGATCAGTTTTAATTTCTTCCAACATACTCAAATCAAACTGCATACCACTTTTTTTATTATTTCTAAAGAACCGGTTTTAAAATATAAATAAATAATAAAAAAAAAATTATATAATTACGCGATATCTCGCGAAAATTAGCACCTACAATTTCGATGTCAACAGCTGTGTGACCTTTGATCAAGCACAAGTAAAACTGTATACCATGTTTTTACGAAATTTTAAAGAAACCTATCTAAAGATAAAAAACAAAAACCCGCAAAAAATTAATTTCGCGATTTCTCGCGAACTAAAGAAGATTGGATTTTGATGTTTACTATTTGGTGACCTTTAAATAAGTACAATTAACACTGTATACTAATTTTTTGAAAATATTTAAAAAACTTCAATATCAATATTTTAAAAAATACAAAAACACTAATTTCGCGATATCTCGCGAATGCGATCAGCTACGATTTCGCTGTTAACAGTTTTGTGACATTTATTCATGCAGAAATCGAACTGCGCTTACACTTTTCGTCGACACTAAAGTTCAAACTAAACATCGCTGAGGCTCACCGTGCCATGCTAAAAATATGTCTTTTTTTTTGTCTCACGTTTGGTTGGGTTTTCGATATACGACAAACATCAAAATTTTTATCTGAACATTTATGAATTAATGCAGCTCAAAAATAAAATTGTTTGATTTTAAATATTTTTTTATTTTTTTTTTAATTAAGTCCATTTTTTCTAAAACCGAAATTATGTCCGGCGATTTGTGAACAAAAGATATAGACCGATTGTGATTATTTTGATTTTAAAATTCTTATATTATTTTGTAACAAATTTTCCGCACTATTAATAGTTGATTCCACTTTGTTGGAATACGCACCACAGTAGTGCACAGGTCAAACGTATTCGATGTATTAAATAATATTTTCAGCAAAAAATCTGAATAATACTTTCCCATTTTTAAGTCGAAAAATAAACCCAAATGCTAGGGCGTCCCGTAAAATTAAAATTTTGGAATATCATGTCGTAATACCTGCCAAACGATGGCCACGTTAGAGCTAATTGTGAGAAAATTTATGAAAAAATTTCGCAAGGGCATATTAAAAAAAAAAATACAAAACCGCGCTTTTGTTCCACAGATGCTGATTTTTAAACAAATTTTTTTTTTTTCGAAAATGTTAAGTGTTTTAAAAAATATAAAAACAAGTAAGAGTGTTAAATTCGGCTGTGCCCAATCTTTTATACCCTCCAACATGCAAAAAAAAATTGCATTGGCTTTTTCTTTTCTTTTTTTTCTTCTCGAATGTGTATTTTAAAATTAATTTTTTGCTCTAAAGAAATACAAGTTTGTCATTATTTAAGTTTTTTTTATTCCACGCCCATAAAAGGGGGCGGACCGAAAAAAACAACACTTTCTAATTCTTTGGGTTAAAATGCAGGACTTTGAACTTCTTGTAGCATAAAAATTTTGCATTTGTTAAACAAAACCACAAAAAATCATATGAGAAAATGTTTTTTTTTTCAGAGGTTGGAATAGTTCTCGAAGGGGATACTTTTCCCCCCTGTTCCGATTTTGCTCATTTACGAACTTAACCTGCCTAGGAACATAAGACATATTCGTGCCAAATGTTGGAGTCTTGCTCTTTTATTTTGAACTGAATCGTGTTAACTACAGACGGACAGATGGACGGACAGACGGACGGACATCACTAGAATATGTAAGAATCACTGATCATAAATGTATGTATATAATTTATGGGGTCCAAGACCGATATTTTGATGCGTTACACACGGAATGATGACAAAGTGAGTATACCCCCCTACTGTAGTTGGAGAGTATAAAAATATAAGATCGCGATTTTTGTCCAAAAATGTTGATTTGTGATTTTGGGCCACAGATGCTGATCAGTATTTTTGGAACAAATTCATGTTGTTGTATTTTTTTTTAATATTTTTTAGATAACATTTTCCCACTTTTATTATCTAAAAAGTATTAAAAAAATATAAAAACACGATTTTGGTCCGAAATCCAGAACTTCGAAAAGATCAGCATTTTTGGATCAAAATCGCATTTTTATATCTTTTTAATATTTTTTAGATAACACAGTTAACATTTTCCTACTTTTTAGACCGACTTGGGTAAAAAAAGTTTTTATGTTTAAAAATCCGCATCTGTGGACCAAAATCGAAGTTTTGAATATTTTTGAAATATTTTTACAATAAAGTACGCAAAACTTCCGAATTTTTGAGCCGGATTTGTTCTAAAAATTCGGACATGAATTTTGGTCGAAATAAGCAATTTTTCCAACTTTGACCGCTGGTTGTAGACTGAAGATGACCTTGCAAAATTTATTCATAAAATTTCCCACAATCAACTCCAATGTGGCCGTCGTTTGGCAGGTATTACGACATGAAATTCGAAAATTTAAATTTGACGGGACGCTTTACCAAATAAATTACCCCACATGTCTAATATTGACTTAAAAAGGCATCTGTTTCGTTCCCGACGCCATCAAATCTCGCAAAAAAGGAAAAACTGCTTTATGACACGTTATTGAAACAACTTTTCAATGAAATATTTTATCAAATATACTGAAACGTATATTTGCTTTCAAAATACTTTGAACTATCAGTTGGAACGTACATATGTTTGTTTTGTATGAAGATATATATGTTACACTGTTTTAAATTAAGACAAAAAAATTTTTGAAAGGAGTACTCACTTTAACACAAGAAAAGAAACTGTAGCACAATCAGATTTTTTTGTATATGTAACTTGAATCAGAACGAGTGTGTGTTTTCAAATGAAAATCACAGTTGGGGTGTTGCCCTTGAGTAATCCACAATTATCTGATGTTGTCGTATTATTTGATTTTTTATTTTTATACAAATATTTGTTTTTTTATTATTTATTGTAATTTTAAAAAGAAGAATTTTATTTTGATTTCTTTTTACTCCCGAAAGAAGTAAGACACATGTAATCCTCTACGATTATATTTATATAAAACACACACAATCACACATCACACTAATAGTAAAAGAACTGATTCTTAACTATTTTAACAAGCTGTCTTAAACAGAGATGCTTTCGTAAGACTAGAATTCTCAAGTATTTATTTTAAAATTTTCTTTGTAAGATTTTCTTTTTTATTATTTATTTTGTTCTACACTGTTTTTTTGTTAAATGCCAAGAAAATGAAGAGAACCGTTACGTTAACCTAAATAACAACCGGAATCGATATTTAAACGTATTAAATATTTAAAACTTGAAACTATGAAGCGTAAAACGGAAATGAAAACAATAAAATGACATCATCATTATCATCATTTTAAAATTTTTGGCAACATTAATTTAAGAAACAAACAACTCTTTATGACAAAACAACAAAATAACCTTGACTTCAATTGATATAATTTTTTTGTTTAGATTTGAAATTTTTTTATTATCTTATTTATTGAATTTTTAAATTTGAAAAAATATTTTAAATAATTTTTAACAAATTTCTTTCACAAAAATTCTTAAATTTTTTTAATAATTTATTGTTGAAAATTTATTTTTCTCTTATTTGTATGTTTTTCACCTTTAACACATCTTTTTCTGGTATAAATAATAAATCCTTTGATTTATAATAGTTGTTGTTTTATAGTGCTATTTATTTTACCGTTTTAAACTGCGTTTCCTTCCGTTATTTCGTACCGTTATGTTTACAAGTTTATCTGCAACTGATTTCAAACAAACAGCATCCATTCATCCTTTGTTAAGGATGCTGTTTTTAAAAAGCTTTTGGTTCTTTATCTCAATCTCTATGTCTCTTTCTCTCAGTAAAGCTATTTATTCTCTTTGTTGCTTTTCCTCAAATACTGGGAAATTTTCTTACACATCCCTTGTTTATGATTTTCTTTTTAGTTTGTTTTAGTTAAAAAACATGTTACAACGTGTTCTTTTGAAGTTTATTTTTCAAAACAATTGCATTTTGTTTTGTGGTTATCTTCTGTGTATTGTTTTTGTTTTTATTATATTTTCTGTCTTAAAACTTTATATTTTGTGGCATGTTTTCTTGTATCAGCTGTTATGATTTGAAGTGACTTATTTGATATGACCTTTCAAATGAAGAAGCAGGTTTAGTTCTTTAAATGCAATGAATAACACTAGTTTACAAATTAAAAAAAAAAAATGATCAACGACATTTTGCATATTTTTCCATGTTAAATCTTACGCTGAATCCGAAAAATAATATACTCCAAAATTTTAAAGGTAGAATAGCTTTCGAGATAATGCAAACTTTTTAAATTTTTATCTCTTTAAAAAAGTGGTTTTACAAAAATTTAAATATCTCCAACACAAATTGATGGATTTCATTGTTTTTGGTTTTAAATTAAAGGTATAGGTATATGATCTATCAACCATTTATACTTAATGCCAACGATCCTTAATGCCCATGTGGAGATTCTCGTCAAACCATGCGCGGGTACAAGGGGGGGGGAAAAGGGGAAATTTCCCCCCCAGACCAAATTTCAAAAAGAAAAAAAAAGAAGAAAAAAAAAAGAAAAAAGAAAGGAAAAGAAAGAAAAAGAAGAAAAAAAGAAAGAAGGAAATTTTCTAAAAAAATTTTCCAAAGGAAAAAAATCTCGAAATCCAAAAATTTTTAATAGCAAAAAATCTGAAAATTTTTAAAGGAAAAATGTTACTTAATCTGAAAATTTTCAGTGAAAAATATCTTTCAATCTTATTATGAATTTTAGTATAAAAAATTACTTACAAGGGAAGTATCTCAACCCTTATGAACCGATTTGCCTGAAACTTAAAATATATATAAATGAGACGATTTTAAGGTTGGGGTGTCTCGGCTTTTCGGCCATATCAGTGTTTCAAAATTTCGTTGTCCCCTTATGAAACCATATGGACCTCTGGGAAAATTTCGATAACTTACGAACTAACAGGAATATCCTCTAGAGCAAAAATACGTGTCGACTTTAATTTAATAAAGATTATTTCGTATTCATATGGACATCGTAGCTCTATGTCTTCATATAAATACCCCCCAAAATTTTCACATTTTCATGAAAAAAGTATTTAACGAAGCCAAACTTTTACAAGGTTATGCCACCGTTGGATAGGCATTAAAAAAACCTTTCTTCTCATATGTAAACATCATATAGTTTCTTAGAAAGAAATTGCTGAAAAATCCAAAAAACGATTTTTTCGCCATTTTTTGACCCATGTTTTGAACCCCTAAATCCCCGATATGGCCGATAAGCCGAGACACCCCAACCTTAGAATTGTCTCTTTTATATATATTTTACGTTTCATGCAAATCGGTTCATAAGGGTTGAGATACTTCCCTTGTTAGATTAAGTATGTTTTTTTTTGTCTATAAAAATATAACAGGATTTAGTTTACATAAAAAATGTTTGTCTACTGCATAGGAATAGGTAAAATATCTTAAAATCTCAAAAATATTGGTAGTCTAACGTTTGAAAAACTATTTTGGAAAACTTTTTTTGAATGTCTTAGAATCGGTCACAAAATCTGAGAAAAAGGTACAAAAAAACTCTAAGATTTTTCACATCCTCAAACATTTTCTTTTTAGGATTTTTGCAGAAGAATTCCCGAATTCTAAAAGCCTCAGAATCTGAGATTTTTCTACGGAAGAAAGGTATCAAAACTTGAGACTTATTTATAGGAAAAAAGGTCGCAGAATCTGAGACTTTTTCGAAAGGAAAAAGGCTTAAAAATCTGAGACTTTTCTATAGGAAGAATCTCTGAATTTGAGACTTATTTGAGGGGAAAAGGTCTCAAAATCTGAATCTTTTTTAAAAAGAAAAATGTCTCAAAGTCTGAGACTTTTTATTGTTGAAAAAGTTGAAACTTACTCAATTAGAAGAAGGTCGCTGAATCTGTGATTTTTTCTATAGGAAAAAGGTGTTAGAATCTAATACTTTTTCTATTGGAATAAGGTCTCAGAATTTCAAAATTTTAGACTTATTCTATAGGAAAAATGTCTCAGAATCTGACACTTTTTCTTTGGGAAGCAGGTCTCAGAATCTATGAATTTTTCGATAGGATAAAGGTCTCAAAATTTGAGATGTTTTCTTTAGAAACAATTGTCTTTTTTATATTAGAAGAATGTTTTAGAATCTAAGACTTTTTCTATAGGGAAAACGACTCAGAATCTGTGACTTTTTCTTTTGGAAAGAGTCTCAAAATCTCAGACTTTTTCTATATAGGTCTTTGAATCAGAATGTTAAACTTTTTCTGAAGGAAAAAGTTCTTACAATCTGAGACTTTTAATAAAGGAAAAATTTTTCAGAATCGTTTTCTTTAGGGGAAAAAGTGCCAGAATTTTAGATTTTTTTTTATTTAAGAAAAAGCTCTCAGAATCTGCGACATTTTCTATGGCAAAAAGGTCTGAAAGTCTGAGACTTTTTCTCAACAAAAAAAATCTGAGAATCTGAGATTTTTTTCTATATGGAAAATGTCTCAGACTTTCTCTATAGAAAAAAGAATCTGAAATTTTTTTAGTACGAACAAATCTAACAATCTTAGACCTTTTCTATAGGAAAAATATCTCAAAAATGCTTTAAAATATGACACTTTCTCTATAGCAAAATTTCTCAGAATCTGTGACCTTTTCTGTGGAAAAAAGTTTTTAGAATCCAAAAATTTTTCTATACGAAAAACTCTCAGATTCTGAGACATTTTGCGTTAAGAAGAAGTCTTAGATTTTGAGACATTAGCCCTATAAAAAAAATTTTTTCATCATATGTAGGAAAAATTTCTTCTATTGAAAAATTCTCAGATTTATTTATAGCAAAAAAAAAAAATTATCTAAACAAAACACATATGATTATGAAAAACAAACCCCCTTCGGCAAAAACTAATAATTTTATGATATTATAGCTTTCCCATATTTTTTTTTTTTTGCAATTGAAACGTATCCCTGTTTTTGCCCGTCCGAGAAAGCATTATGATTTTTTTTCTTTAAAGTAAAAAAAAATTTCCCCCCCCAAAGCCAAAAGCTGTACCCGCCACTGCGTCAAACAGTCAGCCAAATCCTTTCTTAATGCATATTATCATAGAAACCCCCTTTGTGCAATATAATCAACACCCCAGACGCAGCACAGTATGAGACTTTTCATTTTAGGGGTACAAAATTCCAAAAATGGACAAAATTGACTTGGAAGTTGGGATATATAATTTATATTAAATTTTTTAAGATTTTGCATCAGATAGGCGTGATTGGACTAAAACCACGCCCACATTTAAAAGAAAAAAATATTATATTAGAGAGATTTTGAATTGAAAAGTCGTGGCATTAAGAGATAATGTACTAGTGTTCGTAATTGAAGAATGTCACTCCCACTTTTTTATTTTACGCCCACTTTAATTTTATTTGTATTAGTTTAAAATAAATCGACTTCAACATTTTTATACCCTCCACTATAGTGATAGAGGGTACATATAAGTTTGTCATTCCGTTTGTAACACCTCGAAATATTGGTCTAGGACCCCATATACTACATATATTCATGATCCTTGATCGATTTTAAGACGATCTAGCGATGTCCGTCCGTCTGTCTGTTGAAAACACGTTAACTTTTAAAAGACTTTACGGAGGCTTCTGTAGTTTGGCATATATTTTGGATTGGGCTTACCTGGTCAGGTTGGTATTGCAATCCAGCGAAATCGGTCCAGTGGTTCAAAAGTTATGAGCAAAAGACTGAATTTCGGCAAGGTTTTTCCGTGAATTTATGAGATAAAAAACACGCGAACTTCCGAAAGAAAATTCTTGGGATGCTGAAGCTCGGTATATATATTTATCGTTCCCCTGGACTAGTTCGTATTGAGATCTGGCAAATCCGTCTAGTGGTTCAAAAGTTGTTAGCAAAACCGTGAATTTCAGATTAGTTTCACCTTAAGTTCACGTGTTGAAAACCCATTAAACATGTTTTATAACATTGGTAAGTCATAAAAGGATTTTACAACGTATTTTTGTCACTCAAAAATATTTTTACAGTAAAAAAAAAAACACTCGAAAAAAATTTTACACCCAAAAAAAAATTTATACTCAAAAAAATTGTAAATTATTTTTTTTTTTAAATTACTAAAAAAAAGTTGCCCAGTAAAACTTTGGTAATGGGTAGTGATTATATAACACATTACCAGGTAATGCATATAACTTATTTGTAGCATTAATTTATGATGTCTTACCAAACATTTGTTCCACAACGTATTATTTGAAAGTGAAAAATAATGCATTACTAATAATTTGCTACGTAATGCATGATTATTGGAAAAAATGTATTTCATATTTGTTATTTCTAAATATTAAATCATGGATGACTTATATTTGGTTACGTTATGTATTATTTGAAAGTTTGAAATAATGTATTATTTATAATTGGATGCATAATGCATTACAAAAACATAAAAAATAATTATTTTATAAAAAAATGCATAAGTTTAAACTTGAGATGGGCTCACGACAGGAAGTTTCTAACGACACACACTCACGAGCATATTTTATCTACTTACACTCACTTACAATCACGTGAGTAAATTTAATACAAAATTACTTTTTCACTACTCGTAACACCCTATATATTATCTTCTGGTATGCTATATTATTTCATTTCTCGTAACCTTTAAAATATCATATACTATTTTACACCTTACTCGTATTCTTCGTTATAAATTTATGACTTATTTTATACCTTACTGATATTCATTGTGATAATGTGGATGCATTACTTTGAGTCTCATCGCCTGTTAAAATCATCAATGCTGCAATGTATAAAATAAGAAATCCTATACCTTATTTTATACCTTATTTGGTAATCTAAGTTTTGCTGGGTGTTTTACACAAATAAAATATTTCTAATCAAAAATTTGTACGTGGTCCCATGTCGGATCTGTTCCGATCTTCAAAAGGCAACTTTCACAACCCCGACGCACAGTGGGGAAAAATTGACTTTTTTTGTCCAATTTTGCCTACAGGTCGCAATTCTCAACCGATTTTAGTTTTTCTTTTTTTGTATTTTAGCTAATAAAATTCCCCATCGGTCTGTCATGGTGGATTTCTAAAAATCGGGTTTGTTTTATTTGAATATTTTTTTAAAATTCAGAAAATATTAGTTTTTTTAGAATTTTTGCTCTAAAAAATGTAATAGGCAGCGGACGAATAAGCTGTTTGGACAAAATTAAAGGTATTTGAACCCCTTATAAATGACATGAATAGCATTTGTTAATTTATTGTTATTTTGGTTTTTATAAACATATGAAAACTTTAAAAATGTTCACTTTTAAGTACCTATATTATTTTAAATAATGTACCAATTTCAATGAAATTTTTTTAGATTAAAGCTTATCATTTAAATTAAATATTTTTTTTAAAAAATTTTGTGTACCAATATGACTAAACAAAACAAAACAAAACAAAAGCTTTAATTTAAAAAAGATTTCATTGAAATCGGTACATTATTTTTAAAGATATAGGCTTTTTAAAGTGAAAATTCTTGAATTTTTGTCTGGTTATAAAAACCAAAAGAATAATATATTTTCAAATACTAATCACGTCGTTGATAAGGGGTTCCAATACCTTTAATTAAGTTTTTAAAGCATATTCGTCCCATGCCTAATATTATTTATATTGCAAAAAAACTGAAAAAATTAAAATTTTCTGAACTTTAGGAAAATATAAAGAGTAATACGAAATTTTCTTTCAAAAATCCACCATGACAGATCGATGCGGAATTTTATTAGCTAAAATACAAAAAAAGAAAAACTAAAATCGGTTGAGAATTGCGACCTGTAGGCAAAATTGGGCAAAAAAAGTCCATTTTTCCCCACTGTGTGATGGAGCGTTTTTCATGTTTTTATCGATTTCCAAATGCAAAAAAAAAATTAAATTTTTTTCCTGAAACACGTGTTTAATATTTTCAAAAGCAGAGTATATAAAAAAAAGTTTCAAACAAATTCAAATCATCAAAGTCAATTTTTACCAAAAATCGTTCGGTTTGACATGGAATGACTCACATCGATGAATAGATTCAAAGTTGATATTCAGATTGAAAAATATTGTATAGAGACTTGATTAAGTATTTAATTATATTTAATTAAAAGTAAAAAAAAATCAATTCCACCAATGTTGTCTGGAGATATTTATATCAAACCACTTTTTTAAATACGGAATTTCGGAATATCTTAAAAACTTCTCTAATTTTAAACTTCTTGACTTCAGTTTCGGATTCTGGGCGCGATTTTACATGGAAAATTAAATGTTAAATATCGTGTTTTTTTCACTTTGTTCGGGACTTTTCGATTTTCATGTCAAAAAAGAAACCCAAAGCCATTGCCCTGGAGGTCCAATATTTTTGTGGGTTAATATCGACACCAAAAGGCAAAATTCACGACCCCGACGTTTTCGAAATTCGAAAAAAGCTATATTTGCTTCACCCTATTGTACAAGTTTCAACGGATTTTTTTAAAAACCATCTTAATTTCTTCGTATTAGATAAGACTTAAAAATAATTTAAATTTGTTTTCTTTGTGAAAGTTTAATATTTTGTAGTTTTAATTTTTTTCCCAAATTTTGATAAAATTGAAGCAAAATTGTCCATTTATATTAATTACCCAGCAAAACTTAGATTACCAAATAAGGTATAAAATAAGGTATAGAATTGCTTATTTTATACATTGCAGCATTGATGATTTTAATACGGGATGAGACTCAAAGTAATGCATACGAGTAAGGTATATAATATAGCATACCAGAACATAATATATACGAGTAGTGAAAAAGTAATTTTATATTAAATTTACTCACGTTATTGTAAGTGAGTTTAAGTAGATAAAATATGCTCGTGAGTGTGTGTCATTAGAAAATTCCTGTCGTGAGCCCATCTCAAGTTTAAACTTATGCATTTTTTTTATAAAATATTTATTTTGTATATTATTTTAATGCATTATGCATCCAATTATAAATAATGCAATATTTTAAGCTGTAAACAAATATAAGTCATCCATGATTTAATGTTTAGTAATATTAAATATGAAATACATTTTTTCCAATAATCATGCATTACATAACAAATTATTAGTAAAGCATTATTTTTCAATTTAAAATAATACGTTGTGGACAAAAGTTTGATAAGACATCCTTAAATAATGCTACAAATTAGGTATATACATTACCTGGTAATGTGTTATATAATCACCACCCATTATCAAAATTTCGCTGGGTTCTCTTGTATTTTATTGTGTCAACACCGACTATTTGCGAAACCAATGAATTTTCGCTTCTCATACGCGGTGTTGAGAAATAAAATACAAGAGAATTACAGAATTGTTATGAAATCTAATATTCAAATGCTATTTCTCGAAAAATAAATTTTTTGATAAATTGACTTTTTAAAAAAATAAAACTTTCAGAACGGTTTCTAAAAATTTCCAAAATAAAAAATGTTAGTAGATAGCCCATAAAAAAATATACCCGAATGTTAAGTTTTGAGATTGTGGTGCATTTCGTAAATTTTATAAATATTTAATCATGGAAACTCGACACAATTTTTGCAATATTTAACCACGCGTCATTAGCCTAGTTTTTAAAAAATTGAAAAACAAAAAACGCAATTTTCTTAGTTTCATATAGGGCTATACATGCCACCAATTTTTGTAAAAGAGTTTTTCTGAATAAACTATTGCAATTATATTTATTTAAAAAACTCGTTTAATCGATAATCGCGATTAACAGCTATTTTTATACCCTCCACTCTAGTGATAGAGGGTATATATAAGTTTGTCATTCCGTTTGTAACACATCGAAATGTTGGTCTAGGACCCCATAAAGTAGTATATATATTCATGATCCTCGATCGATTTTAAGTCGATCTAGCGATGTCCGTCCGTCCGTCTGTCTGTCTGTCCGTAGAAAACACGCTAACTTTTGAAAGACTTCACAGAGGCTACTGAAGTTTGGCATATATGTTAGTCATTTACTTGGTCAGGTTGGTATTGCAATCCAGCCAAATCGATCCAGTGGTTCAAAGGTTATAAGCAAAAGAGTAAATTTCGGCAAGTGGTTTTCGCAAATTTACGAGATACAAAACACGATAACTTTAAAAAAACAATAATGAGACTGCTGAAACGTGGCATATATTTTTGCCGTTCCTCAGGTCTGCTTGGAATTGAATTTCGGCTCAATCGGTCGAGGGATTCAAAAGTTATAAGCAAAACCCCGAATTTCAGATTTTGTTCATCTTAAATGCCTCGTGGTAATTAAGTTTTAAAAGCATTGGTGGTAACTAAGCAATGCTTTTCAAACTTGTTTAGTTTTAAAGCAATGCTTTTTAAACTTGTTTAGTTTTAAAAGCATTTGTAACTCAAAAATTACACTCGAAAAAAATTTTACACTCGAAAAAATTTTACACTCAAAAAAAATTTACACTCAAAAAAAATTAATTTTTTTTTTACAAAAATGTCAATATTTTGTGTACATACGTACGTGCATTCACTCAGAAATATTTTTACAGTAAAAAAACATTACACTCAAAAAAAAAGTTTTACACTCAAAAAAAAAATTTAATTTTTCTTTTAAATGACAAAAAAAGAGTTTTTTAATCAAAATAAAATATTTCTAATCGAAATTGTTACTTTTTTCACTTTAAAATGTACTATCCTTTAAAATAGGCATTGTGGAGGGTATTCGTAGATTCGGCAAAGTCGAATTTAACTTTTCTACTTGTTTTAATCGTAATCGCGATTATGAAATATCTCGATTATTTGCAAACTCTAAACTACATATGACCAAAAGTCATATTTTTTTTAACTCCATGGCTTATACAGAGAGACAGAAGGACATCAATATAATATCTTTTCAATTGTGGATCAATAATCTCTATACCTTATGGGGTCCCCGACGGATATTTCGATGACAAAGTATGTATACATAAATGGTCGGAGGAGCGTTTTGTGGAGGAAGGTTGATTGCGAAAACCTTCCTCAACGCGTTAAATGTTTACAAGTTTATTTATAATGCCTTTGGCATCACATAAATAAGATTTGGTACAATTGAAAAACTTTTTACTGCTTCTAGCATTAAAATTTTCATATGTTTAACAATAATACAAAAAAACATTTATTAAGGTATGGTTTTTGAGAAGTTGGATTAATTTTTAAAAGGAAAACTTTTTGCACCTGGTCCGATTTTGCCCATTTACGAACTAAAGCATACTAAAACCAAAAAAACATATCCGTGCCAGAAGTCTAGCTCTCATTTTGGACTGCATTGTGTTACATACAGGCAGACGGACGGACGGACGGACGTCGAGGCGAATATTCATAGAATGTCTTAAAACCAATAATAGTTCAATATTATGTACCGATATTCGACGCGTTACGCATGGAATGACAAAGTGAGTATATCCCCTCTTACAGAGGTTGGAGGGTACAAAAATATAGAAATCTGATAAAAAAAACATCATTTCCGGCAAGTTAAAACCTTTATGATGTTAAACTCACAAAATGCATTATTTACTAAGATATGGAGAAAAATGTGTACCAATGGTAAAAACACCTCATTACTAAAAATATTTTTTCGAAATTCTACTTTAAGTATTTTTTTTTCTGATTTTTCATTTTTCATCATACATGAATAAAAAATCAAGCTCTTTGAATTGATTTGATATTAAAGGTTTTTGCCTCATAAAAAATCGTTGAAACAAAAAAAAAACAATGTAAAAAACCGTTTTTGGCTTTTACAGAATGTCTTGTAATCCATTTCACATAAGACCTAATCTCCCTTTCCTACGGTTATGACCGAATTTACCTATTGTTAATTTTAATAGTTTTTACTTATTGTTACACTCAAAAAATTATATCATTAACTGTTTGTAGTTTATTTAAAAAGTTTTCCGTTTAGTCGTTTTTAAAAGCAAAAACATTTGTTTGATGTTCAGTTTTTATTAATGACTTCTTCTGTCCTTTGTTTCAAAAATAACACACTAAAAAATAAAGACTTTCATTCACATTTAATTTTTAAAGTCATTTATTTTTGTTCTGTAGGTAAAAACTACTGATTATTCTTTAAATTTTTAATGATTTGTGTAAGTCATTTTTTTTTTAATTGTTGGTATTTTTTAATGAAATATCATTAGTTTTTACCTACACAGTCAGTAATTTTTTTGTAGAAAAAAAAAATCAAAAAATTATTTATAGAAATATAAAAACATGTTTGTATCAAGTGACTTTGGCACGATGGGTAGAGTGTCTGGCCAGAATGTAGTTGGTTGCGGGATCGATTCCCCAAAATTTTATTAAAAATTTTTAAAAAAATATTTCAATAGAAAATTGTATAAAATAACCTACGGAGTCATTAATTTTTAATGTTTTCGTAGGTTATTTTTTTGGAATTTGTTGGTAAAAATAACAGAACTATCATTAATTTTTAATGTTTTCGTAGGTTATTTTTTTCGAATATGTTAGTAAAAAAGAGTGAAAAAACCGTAATTTTTTAATGTTTAATGTTATTTATTTTAGAAAATTTTGCCAACAGTAAAAAATAAATGTTGATGTTTTTTAAAATAAATGAATAATTACTGGGATGGTTTTCAATTGTTTATTCACTTGTTTTAAGTGTGTTTTTCTTTTGTTTTTGCCTACAAAATATTTTGAGTGTAGCTGCTTTTATCATTTAAAGAATATTTTCTTAATTTTCTTACATTTTAAATATAATTCATATAATTCATTCATTTCAATAGCATCTTGTAAACAATGTTTATTAAAAACTAAAATATGCCAAAGTAAAAGTATTTTACACAGGGTGATTTCTAAATGGGTATGTTGTTTATTACAGTACTTAAGGAACATTTTTAAACAAATATTTTAAAATCAACCTAAAGGCTAGATTATACTTTACGTACACTCAAAAAAAAAATATTGTAAAACTAGCAAAAAAATGGTTTTGGACGTTGCAAAAATTTTAGTAATATTAGCAAATCCAATTTGCTAATCAAAAAATTAGGAAAAAATGGTAAAAATTACAAGAATACCACTTTCTTTTTGTAAAAAAACAACCTTGTAAAATTATAAAAAAATATGGTAAAATTACCAAAAAAATTGTAAATTGAAATCGATAAAAAAAAAATTAATTTGGTCAAAAAACAGTTTTTTAGCCTTTTTTTGAGCACCACGTTCTTTAAATGTAGTTAAAGCAGTATCAACCATTACTTCACTTGTTGGACGGTTTCTTCGGCTTGATGGTGGCAGCATCTTCTTTTGCCTTTTCTCAGCAGCTGTAGTTGCAGTAACTGTACTTCCAACATCAAAGTAATTTTGGTGATAATTATTTTTTTTTTATTATTTTCGAAGTTACATGCATTCAAGTAAAAAGGCAAAAATTCAGTTGTTTTACAAATACAGTTATATTTGTGTGTTTTTGTATTCGGCACACCCGATATAAATACAACTGTTTTTGTATAGAACTGAATTTATGCATTTTTGTTCAAATAGATGTTACTTCTGCAATTTTTGACGGATTTTTTTAGAAAACTTTTTCTTTTCTTCGAAAATTTAACAATATCTCGACAAATGTTTTGATTTGGACTTCATTTTGAGATTTAGCGCTATATTTTACATGAAAAAGAAATGCAAATTTGTCGCGGATCAAAATCTTTCTAAACGAGTGTAATACGTATATGAGCAGTGGCGGGTACAGCTTTTGGGTTTGGGGGGGGAAAATTTTTTTTTACTTCGAAAAAAAATCTTAAATTCTCCTTTGTTGACGAGCAAAAAAAAAGGCTTACGTTTTTTTTAACAAAAAAAAACGTAATGGGATAGCTATAAAATCATCAAATTTATTAGTTTTTGCCGAATAAGGTTTGTTTTTCATGATAATATTTCGTTTCACAGAAAAAAAAAAATTTGTCAATACAATTAATTTCATTGTTAATACAATTAAACATTTAATTGAAACTGAGCCTACATTGGATTTTGTCAATACAACATTGACTTTTGTAACTTTTAAAAAAACATCAACTCATTTTTGTCAATTAAATTCATTGTTGTATCAACAATGCAATTAATTGAAAAGTTTGTAATAAATTATATTAACGGAAATAAGCATGCTTTAATGTAATTTTATAAAAAAACATCTAAAAATAGAAAAAAAAAATCTAAAAAAATAAAAAAAAACATTAGGCGGCAGCTGGAATCGAACCCGCAACGAACATGATACGAGTCTAGCATACTACTACCGTGCTATTCCTTGTATATATTTGTAGTTGACTATACGCGTATATTAAAGGAAATAAACCGGTTTTAATTTCATTTTATTTAAAAAAAAATATAAGAAACTAAAAAAAAAAAAACATCTAGCGGCAGCTGGAATCGAACCGGCAACGAACTTGGTACGAGCCTAGCACACTACCACCGTGCTATTTCTCATATATTTTTTACTTGACTTAAAGCGTATAAAAGGTATTGCAGATTAGCAAAACAAAAATAATTTAAAATAAAAATAAAAAAATGTTTCCGCCAGCTGGCAGCGAACCCGCAATGTTCATGATTTGAGTCTATCACACTACCACCGAGCTATTGTCACATAAATTTAAGTTTCACTAAATGAATTTATAAGGTGTATGTGTTATCAATGACCATTTTGTGCGTTTTTCAACAATGATTTTAATTGATGCATTTAATTGGAAATTAAATTGGATTTTTGTCACATTAACTATATACATTGTTGATACAATTAAAAACGTTGTTGAACTGGAAGTTAGTTGCTAACAATTAGTTTTGTTACTTTTGATTTCACGATATTTTTTTCTGTGTTTAGATCATTTTTTTTTAATTTGTTTTTAATGAAAATTGTATATTTTTCGTATACATAAGAAGCAGAGAAGGTAAAATCACAAGTTATGTGTGTGATGTGCTTGCATACGTGGAATTTCTGTATTAAATATCATGTATATTTTTTTTTTTCTTGAGTCTAGTGTGGCAGCGCAAAAAAAAAAAAAAATCAAATTAGCAGAAGTGTGGCTGTGTGATTGTGTTTTTTTGTTTTGTTTTGCAAAGATGTGTTTTGTGATTTGTGAATTTATGTGTTTTCGCATAAATGTGAAATTGATTTTAATTTTCGTATCAAATTTTAACATCAACATTATGATTTTGCCAAATCGTATATACATACATATAATGTATTTAAGAATTTATTAATATTTAAAATTGTGGAATTGTAGTTACTTTGAGAATAACAAAATTGTTGTGTTATTTAGGAAATTTTATTAAGAAATGTAAAGATTTGGTTTTGATAAAGGAACATACATATGTATATTAGGGTGGGGTGGATAAAAAAAATCGTTTTGTATGATGACAACATATTACAAATTATTTTGTAATTTTTGGTATCATTTTATTTTTGAATGCATTTTACAACAAATACTTTTTTTTTTTTTTTTGTTTAACTATACATATTAGGGGTTTTCACGATCTCTGGCATTATTCGTGATATACGCGTGATCGTGAGTGAAATTTTATGTTACCCACGTGATCGTAAGTGCACGTAATTAGAAAATTTGTTTTTTGAGTAGAAAAGATTAAAAAAAAACAAGTAAAAATTTTAAATTTGGCCGTGCCGAATGTATTGATACCCTCCACAATATCAAAAAGATTATTGCATAAAACTTGAAAAAAAAAAATTAAAAAAGTTTCCGCGAAAAAAAATTTTGGAAAAAAAAATCCGCGATTTTTTTTTTTCTTTTTTTGTCAAAAAATAAATTCGTACTTGTTTAAGTACCTTTCGGTGTTCAATTATGTTCACATATGTCAACCAGCAACCGAATTAAAGCATTTTGTATTTTTAGGTTATGTTGAATGTATGAATGTGTCCTTACATTTTCGATCATAACTTTTGAACCGCTGCTCAGGAGAACTTCCAATAAATATGTTAAGTTTCAGTCATCTACGTGTAATACTTTGGTCGTGATCACCATTTCCACAGACAGACGGACATCGGTAGAATGTCTTAAAATCGATCAGTGATCAATAATATATGGGCTTTCCAAGCCAAATCACTCACTTTTAGACCCGACCCCTTTCGATTTATTTTATTTTTGGATATGTTTTAGTACTTATTAAATGCAACTTGGACACCAATTTTCAGCCTTTTATTCCAGGATGGTGTTGAGTAATCAATTTTTCAAAATGGCGATTTTCTCCAAAAAATTTAAATTTTTAATTAATTTTGACCATTAAAAATATAGATATTTTAAAAAAAGTTGGACAACGTTTTGTTGGTATTTAAATGTAGTTTTAGAAAAAAAATATTATTCGAAGTAATTATTACTTATTTTTTTAACGTTTTAAAATTAAAATCTACTTTTTGAAAAAGTCCGAAACCTTCGATTTTTTTTTTAAAAGTCTAAAAGTTCTACTCTAAACTACGCAACTTTTGAGCCATAAATCGAGATGTGATCGCAATTCGTTCTATTTTTTTTTAAATTTTGAAAATTGCCCCTTATATTTTTTGAGTCTGATTTATTTTGTATGGTGCTCCAAAAAAAATTAAATTGGTAGATATTGACCCTAACTTACCCTAGATATATTCATTTCGAGGTAAAAATACGTCTCACAAAAATTAACAACGATCGGACGTGATAAGGCGTTCCGCATGGGAATTGAAGTTTAGAAAGCGGATTACAAGGAAAAATATGGATTTTTTTCTGTTTTCTAATTTTTTTTTTTGGTATTTTAAGTTAAGCTTAAATTTAAGTGGTTACAGAATTATAATGCGGAGTAAAATGCCTCTTTAATAAGGTACCAAAAACTGAAATCGGTTGAAAATCATCCAAGTTATTACAACTTCCCCAGGCATCTAACGTATGGTAGACCACTTGATTAAGCAATACAATCCGATTTTTAAAATTCATTGAAATTTCGTACTGTAATAACATTTTTTTTATTCTTCAAGTTCGAATGTATTTAGATGACAAGTATTTTTCATATTGTGTTTTGCTTACATTTTTTAAAGTAATGCTAAAAATGCCTGCATTTTCAACACCCTTTTGAAATCTCTATTTAAAAAAAAAAATTTTTTGTTTTAAAATTTGGAAAAACCAAAAAAATATTACACTGAAACATGAATAATGAAACAATGTTATTACAGTAGAAAATTTCACTAAATTTAAAAAAGGAACTCGTATTCATTAATCAAGTGGTATGACACACGCTAGATGCCTGGGGAAGTTGTAATAACTTGGCTGATTTTCAACCGATTTCAGTTTTTAGTACCTTATTAGAATGGCATTTTACTCTACATCATAATTCTGTAATCACTTAACTTAAAACTTAACTTAAAATACCAAAAAAATTGAGAAAACAGAAAAAAATTCATATACTTCCTTGTAATCCGTTTTTAAAACTTCAAGGACCATGCTATACACCTTACCCATTTCCGATTGTCCTAAATTTTTGTGAGACGTATTTTTACCTTGAAGTGAATATATCTAGGGTAAGTTACGGTCAGTATCTACCAATTTATTTTTTTTGGATCACCATATAAAATAAGTCAGAGCCAAAAAATAAAAGGGGCAATTTTAAAAATTTTTTAAAAAATAAAAAGAATTGTGATCACATCTCGAATTATGGCTCAAAAGTTGCGTAATTTAGAGTAGAATTTTTATAGTTTTTTACAAAAAAATCGAAGGTTTCGAGCTTTTTCAAAAAGTGGATTATAATTTTTAAACGTCAAAAAATAAGTGATAGTTACTTCGAATAATTTTTTCATATGTTTTTTCTAAAACTACATTTAGATACCAACAAAACGTTGTCCAACTTTTTTTTAAATATCTATATTTTTTAATGGTCAAAATTAATTAAAAATTTTAATTTTGTAATTTTTTTGAGAAAATCGCCATTTTGAAAAATCGATTAATCAACACCATCTTGAAATAAAAGGCTGAAAATTGGTGTCCAAGTTGCATTTAATAAGTACTAAAACATATCCAAAAACAAAATAAATCGAAAGGGGTCGGGTCTAAAAGTGAGTGATTTGGCTTGGAATGCCCCATATATACTTTATTGGGTCCTAGAAAACATATTAACCCTCTAACTCCCTCTCATAACGGTATTTTTTGGGTCTATTCTAACAAATCGCAAAAAACACCCCGAAAGATGGGGAGTGTGGGGATGAAATGTTCTACAAAAATATTGCAATTAAAATTTTACTATATACCTCAGAGCACACCAAAGCCCAAAAATTACCACAAACACCAAAAAATAGTCAAATTCTATGTTTGCTTATGAAAAAAAGGACGGACGGACAAATCTTCATGTCGTTAGGCGCGGTATAGGGTTTGATTTAAGAAACATGGTTTCTTTGGGAAATGTTCTTAGAATTTCTTGTAGATTATGTATTTGCTATACGATTTTTGACAAAAAAAAAATCGACCCGCCCTAATGTACACACAAAACAAGAAAAAAACAAAAAAATCATATTACAACACGATTTATTTTTCAGACTCTAATATTTTTTTCTATAAAAAACAATATAATATTTGCCAAAACGTGTTTTTTTATACAGGCTAATATATTTTTCCATACAGCTACACGTTTTTTTTTTTCATATTACAAAACGATTTTTTTTTACCCACTCTAATATAATATATTCTCAAGCAAAACAATTTTTTGTATTTGTACATTGTCGCTAATAACAAGTCAAAGCAAAATAATTTGTCTCCAACACATATATATGTATGTAGGATTTACCAAACAAAAGTAATGTTTATATTTAACTTTTGTTATGTTAAAAAAACCCCACATGTGTCCACATGTGAAAATTGCATGTAAAAAAAAATGTATGATGCTAAAATTAATGAATAACAAGCTAAAAAAAAAACACATGCATACAGGCACGCTAATGCAAGTTTTTTTTTTTACAAAGCTGAGAGAATAACATGTGTTTTCTTGATATTCAGTTTTATGGTGTGATTTACCATTGCGTTAATGTGTATGCAAGCACAAATACGTTCTCTGATAAGAAGATAAAAAGAAGAAATTCTCCCTACATAGAAAACTTCAGATGTTGACACATTTTTCGTGAAAAAATTATTTTTTATAGGAAACTGTCTTAGAGTGACTAAATGTCTCAGAATCTGAAACTATTTTCGTATAGAAAAGTTTTCGGATTTTTAAAAGAAATTTAAAAGAAAGTTGTATATTTTTCGTATACATAAGAAGAGTCTAAATCTGAGAATTTAATAGAAGAAATTCTTCTACATAGAAAATATCAGATTTTGAGGCATTTTTCGTGAAAATTTTTTTTTTATAGGGAACATTTCTCAGAATATCAGATTTCTTCGAAAAATGTGTCAGAGTCTGAGATTTTTTTCGTATAGAAAAATTTTCAGGTTCTAAGAATTTTTTTCCACAGAAAAAGTCTCAGATTCTAAGGCATTTTACTATAGAAAAAGTTTTAAAGCATTACTGAGACATTTTTCCTATAGAGAAGTCTCTGATTATTAGATTTGTTTCGTACTGAAAAAATTTTAGATTCTGAGACCTTTTTTCTATAGAAAAAGTCTTAGATTCTTCGACCTTTTTCCAATAGAAAAAGTCTCAGATTCTAAGACCTTTTTCCTAATGAAAAAGTTTCAAATTCTGAGATCTTATTCCTAAAGAATAGGGCTCAGATTCGCACCCATTTTTCCTAAAGAAAAAGTCTCAAATTCTGAGAACTTTTTCTTATATAGAAAAAGTTTAAGATTCTGGCACTTTTTCTCTAAAGAAGAAGTGACAGATTCTGAGACCTGTTTCTGATTCTGAAATCTTTTCCGATTCTAGGACACTTTTCCTATAGAAAACGTCCTAGTCGGAAATGTTTTTCCTATACAAAACGTCTCAGACTTTAAGACCTTTTTCCTATAGAAAGGTCAAAGATTCTGAGACCTGTTTCCTTTAGAAAAAGTGTGAGATTCTGAGATATTTTTCTGAGATTAGTCTTAGATTCTAAGACCCTTTTCCCGTTGAAAAAGTCTTAGATTCTGCGACCTTCTACCAATTCAGTTAGTTTCAACTTCTGAGATTATTTTTCAACAATAAAAAGTCTCAGACTTTGAGACCTTTTTCTTCTTAAAAGACTCAGACTCTGAGACGTTTTTCCATAAAATAAATCTCAAATTCAGAAATTCTGAGACTTTTTTCCCATAAAAAAATTCTTCTGCAACCTTTTTCCTATAAATAAGTTTTGAGACCTTTTTCACATAAAAAGTCTAAGATTCTGAGAATGTTTTCTTTAGAAAAAGTTTATTTTTTAGAAAAAAAAATAAAATAGTTTTTTTACAAATGTAAGTTTGACTATCAACATTTTTAATTTTCAGATTGATTCACTTTTTCCTTAAAAAATCTAAAATTTTTCCTTTTAAAATTTTCAGATCTTTTTCTATGAAAAATTTTTGGACTTCGAAATTTTTTTAGAAAATTTCCTTCTTTCTTTTTTTCTTCTTTTTCCTTTCTTTCCTTTCCTTTCCTTTTCTTTCTTTTTTTTTTTTCTTTTTTCCTTTTTTCTCCTTTTTTTTCTTTTCGAAATTTGGTCTGGGGGGGGGGGGGAAATTGTCCCTTTCCCCCCCCCCCCCCCCTTGTACCCGCGCATGTATATGAGGGCTCAGAAAATTGTACACAGGAATATTTTTTATTTACGAAATTGTCCATAAAATCCGACGGACATTTTTCCGTAAAGTATGACTTATTAATTGTTTTTAGTTTTAAATTTTGTAAGTTTCCGTTAAGTTACATAACCTGAGTATTTTTTTTTTAAATATTTAACTTTAACTCTTAAAAAAAAACACCCTTTATATTCCCCTTTTAGAAAATGAAATTTTTCCTTGAAAAGCACATTTTATTCGGAATGTTTTTGAGATATTTAGCTCATAGCTAACTATTGTCTTGTCTAACAGATGTAAAAAATATATATATATGAAATGAAAAAGAAACTACAAAAGCTTAACAAAGAATGTGGTTCCCATTATTTTCCAGTTTTTTCCATATCCTTCAAGAAACAATGAAAACTAAAAAATGTTTTTGCTTTGATTGTGCATTTAGAGGAACACAATGAGGTAAACAAAAACTATATTTTAAAAAAAGAAGAAAAAAGGAAATAAGTTTGAGATAACAAGCAATATAGTTTTAACTTAGGTAGATTAAAATCAAAGTGATAGTGTTAAATTCGGATGTGCCAAATATTTTATTAAAAAATTAAAAAAATTAATAAAAAAAAAACATAAAAATTAAGACCCTGGGTTCAAATTAGGGTGTTCAATTAATCGGATTTTTTATTTTAAAATTGATAGATTAATAGAATAATTTCAAATTTAGAAATTTTCAAAATAACAACATTTTTTTTCGACAGTTTTAGAAATAATTGGTACTTGAGTAAGTAAACAAAACAAGTATTAAACATTAAAAGCATTACAAATTTTAACAAAATTTAAGTTTATTACAATTTTTTTTTTTGAGAAAATTTTAAAAACATAATTTTGAAGATTTGAAAAATGTATAGAATTCAAAAATTATTTTTGTTGCCAAATTTATGTGGATTACCGATATCACAAAAATTTTATATATGGGGCATTCCATGTCAATTCGGACACTTTGAAAAATTTTTTTTTTAGATTTTCCCAATTTTTTAATAGTTTTTAGTACCCTTTGAAAACTCCTTCGTGGTAAATTTTCAGATTTTTTTGATGACCCGTTTAAAAGATATCGAATTTTTAAAAATTGGTAGTTTGTTCCTTTACTCAAACTTCTTTTACTCATAAATTCTTCAATAATGGTCCAAATTTCAATTTTTTTTTTTCAAAATTTTTGTTTTTTTACGTACTTTAAAAAAAAAATCCCAAAAAATTCTTAAAAGCGCTCTAGTATGCGATTTTTAAGTTTTAAAATTTATATCTCATTTTTGAAAATGTTTGTACTCTTCGATTTTTTTGAAATTTTTTTGTGTTAAACTTCTATCGATTCCACAAATTTTTTGCCCAGGAGGATCGTGGGATAACGATTATTACTATTTTTAAAAATTTTATTGTAATTTTCCAATCTTAAAATCATTTCTACTGCTCCAATGGTGCGTCATAGAGGGATCCTTTTTAAGACCGACCCCCATTAATTTTTACGTCTTAACATTTCTTTGGAACAAAGTAATACCCTATCTCCAATTTCTAAGGGGGCTCCCACACAAAACGACATTTTTTAAAATTTGCTCCAACCGCTCTAACTGCCCTAATAGTGCCCTTAGAGCAATAAAATGTATGACCGACCCACAATATTTTTTTAGTCCAAACATTTTCTCTGAGAACACCGAACCTCTATCTCTAATTGTTAAGGCGGTCCCCATACATTTTTTTTTATTTTTTGTAAATTTGTTTTATTTAATCAGCTTCTACCGGTCCAATGGTGCGTCCAAGAGGGGTCATTAGTGGGACCGACCCCCATTTATTTTTACCCTACAAAAATTTTTTAAAGCATACCTACGCCCTATCTCCACTCCCTAAGTAGGCTCCCATACAAATAACAGTTGGAGCAAATTTTATAAAAATCTAATTTTGTATGGAAGCCTACTTAGGGAGTGAAGATAGGGCATAGATATATTTTAGAAAAATGTTGGAGGGTAAAAATATACTAAAAAAATATTGTGGGTCGGTCATACATTTTGTTGCTCTAAGGGCACTATTAGGGCAGTTAGAGCGGTTGGAGCAAATTTAAAAAAATGTCGTTTTGTGTGGGAGCCCCCTTAGAAATTGGAGATAGGGTATTAGTTTGTTCCGAAGAAATGTTAAGACGTAAAAGTTAATGGGGGTCGGTCTTATAAAGGACACCTCTATGACGCACCATTTAAGCAGTAGAAATGATTTTAAGATTGGAAAATTGCAATAAAATGTTTTCAAAAAATTTAAAAAAATAGTAATAATCGTTATGCCACGATCCTCCTGGGCAAAAAATTTGTGGAATTGACAGAAGTTTTACACAAAAAAATTTAAAAAAAATCGAAGAGTACAAACATTTTCAAAAATGAGATTTAAATTTTAAAACTTAAAAATCGCATACTAAAGCGCTTTTAAGAATTTTTTGGGATTTTTTTTTTAAAAAAGTACGTAAACAAACAAAAATTTTGAAAAAAAAAATTGAAATTTGGACCGTTATTGAAGAAGTTATGAGTAAATGAAGTTTGAGTAAAGGAACAAACCACCAATTTTTAAAAATTCGATATCTTTTGAACGGGTAATCAAAAAAGTCTGAAAATTTAAAACGAAGGAGTTTTCGAAGGCTACAAAAAACTGTAAAAAGATTGGGAAAATAAAAAAAAAAAATTTCAAAGTGTCCGATTTCACATGGAATGCCAAATATACTTAATGGGTTCCCAGACCGATATTTCGATGAGTTACAAACGTATCAACAAACTTATATATACCTAGGCTGACCATTCGTACTGATTTGATCAATACATGTACTGATTTTTAGTCACGTGTACTGATGAAAAATCCATGTACTGATTTGTACTGATTTTTGAAAATATGTACTGATTGTACTGATTTTTTACCATTTCAACACAAAAAAACTATTTTATTCAAAAATTTTGTCTATAAACTATAATTTTTATAAAAAAAGAGTTTGCGAGTCTTAACAAAAAATTAAGATACAAAATCATTAATGGTTTTTATAAGGAAAATTTCTCGGGATGATGGATTTTTAAATCAAAATGAAACTGAGGTGCTTCGATTATGTAAATTCATCAGAATTTAAAGGGGTTTTATTCCTGAAATATCGACCTAAAATTTGGCATGACTGTTTTTAAGAAGTATGTGCTTATTATCTGGAAGTTTTTCAAAAGAGTTTTCAAAACAAAAGGGAAGAGCCCTTAAAATCAGAAAGATTTTCTCAGAAAATAAATTTTTAGAATCTAATTCTTTAAAATTGTGTTTTGTATTGTTTTCTACATTCCAGAGATTTGTTAGGTAAGACTTAATGAAGTTGTTTGAGGTAACTAGAACAATTTGTGTCAGTTATTTTTAAACGTTGGTATTTACAGAACTACTATTTGACTCCAAACACCCACATTTGTTCATATAATCAAATTTTTTAATTGTTGAAAACATTCATCAACAAAATTTTTTTTTTTCTCAAAAAAAAAAAAAAAATCATAAAAACTTGGGCGTACTGATTTCAGTTAAGAAAAAAATGGTCACCCTATATATACCCTCTATCACTAGAGTGGAGGGTATAAAAACATAAAAATTCAGGGGCGTTTTTTTTTTGGAGTATAAAGTAGCCAAAGTCATTTGTTATCATACAAATATTACCTTAAATTAGAAAATTGTATCACTATTTGTATTTGAATAAAACCGACATTTTTTAATTCCCTGGGTCCAAATGCAGGATTTTGAAATGTTATTGTGCAAAAACGATTCATTTGTTTATCAACAAAAAAAATAGTATTAACTTAGAAGAGTACCCATCGATTCCCCACAGGAGGTAGACCACACCCCAGTATGATCCTAAAGATATCCTAGAGTACAAGGAGAAAAACCCAGAAATATTCGCAGACTGTATGCTTTGAAATCATCCTCTATGTCTTCACAGAAGTTTTTCCAAGAATCACATTTGAAAATTATGATTATTTTTTTATAACTCTTAAGTTGCAGCATTTATGCAGACCAGTCCTCGTCCGCTATTGAAGATAAGTCTTGTCATAAAAAAATTGTATTTGTAAAAATGGTTGCAATAGGTGGCGCTGGATCAAGCTTTATTTCCGTGAAAAACATTGTTTGATTGCACTCTAATCAAAATTTGTTGAAATTTACCCAATTTATAGTAGGAAACTGGACTCCTACTATAAATTGGGTAATTTTACTCTGAATGTGTAAATTGAACAAATTGACCACATGTGGTCAATTAAATAAAAAAGAGGTGAATAAAATATAAACAAAAAAAAAAAAAAAAAACATGCGGCGCCAGCCAGCATCGAACTCGCGACCTTCTGATTTGAAAGTACACTTCTTAACCACTACGCTACGGAAGCTTATACTTTTATCTGGCGTTTTAGTTATTTAACATGTGTGTATGTTAGACCACCCAAATTTGCAAAAGTATATTTTTGTTCGCTCCACCGGCAGTTTCTGATAGATTGGCCATAAAAAATAATATCTGTGTAAGAACTGGATCTCTCGGTTGCATACAGGCCAGTCGATTTGAACTTTTGACCCCAAAAGTGACCTAAAAGCACTACAAAGCTTTTAAGAGCCATAACTCTTAAAATATGCGTGTTTCCAAAAAATACTATATAAGTTTTATTTTGCAGAATAAGAAAGCAAACATTTCGTTCTTACAAATTTTTAGCCTAAGTCTAAGACATCGTGGTGTTTTTCGCGGTTAAAATAAAAATTTATGTGAAGACTTCATTTAAAACGACCCTCGTTAAAATTTGGACGGAGACTCAAATAGTCGGTATCCATTATTTTGTAGAGTAAGATATGTAGTTTTCATAAACCAATTACATTTGGAATTTATATGGGTAATTTCGTTACAGAAGAGCCCAAAGCTGACTTTGAAGTTTCGATTATCCAAATGCTGTATACAAATTTGTAAAATTACTTTATTTTAAAGGACCATCGTTAAAATTTTAATGGATTACAATCGGTTTCCATGATTTTGAAGAGTTAAAAATGCAGATTTGAAACAAGTGTTGAAAAGTGCAGGCATTTTTAGCATTAATTGAAAACATGTTAGCAAAATACTATATGAAAAATACTTGGCATCTTATTACATTTGAACTTGAAGAACAAAAAAATGTTATTACAGTAGAAAATTTTAATAAATTTCATGATCCGGATTGTATTCAAGTGGTCTGCCACACGTTAGATGCCTGGGGAAGTTTTAATAACTTGGCTGATTTTCAACCGATTTTAGTTTTTAGTACGTTATTAGAGAGGCATTTTACTCCAAATCAAAATTCTTTAACCATCTGAATTCAAATTTAACTTAAATACAAAAAAAATAAGAAAACAGAAAAAAAAAAATATTTTTCCTTGTAATCCGTTTTTTAAAATTCAAGGCCGATGAGGGACTCCTTACCCATGTCCAATAAACCTAAATTTTTATGAGACATATTTTTACCAACAAATGAATGTATCTAGGGTAAGTTATGGTTAATGTCTTCCAATTTAATTATTTTGGAGCACCATATAAAATATACCAGAGTCTAAAAAAAAATGAAATTTTCAAAATTTGAAAAAAAATAGAACTAATTGTGCTCACATCTCGAATTATGGATTAAAAATTGTGTAATTTAGAGTAGAATTTTTAGACTTTTTAAAAAAATCGAAGGTTTCGGACTTTTTCAAAAATTCGATTTTAATTTTATACGTTAAAAAATAAGTGATAATTAATTCGAATAATTTTTAAATATTTTTTTTTTCTAAAACTACATTTAAATACAATAAAACGTCGTCTAACTTATTGTAAGATATCTATATTTTTTACTGGTCAAAATTAATGGAAAATTTAAATTTTTTATTTTTTTTGAAAAAAAACTCCATTTTAAAAAATTGATTACTCAACACCAACTTGGTACAAAAGTCTGAAAATTTGAGTGAAAGTTGCATTTAATACGTACTAAAATATATAAAAAAAAAATATTCGAAGGGGGTCGGGTCTAAAAGTGAGTGATTTAACCTAGAATTCCCCAAATATTTTCCAAAAAGTACACATCTAACTCTTCAAAATCATTGAAACCGATTGTATCCACTAAAATTTTAACGAGGGTCGTTTAAAATAAAGTAATTTCACAAATTTGTATACAGCATTTCAAAAATCTAAACTTCAAAGTCAGCTTTGGGCTCTTCTGTAATGAAATTACCCATATAAATTCCAAATGTAATTGGTTTATGAAAACTTCATATCTTACTCTACAAAATAATGGATACCGACTATTTGAGTCTCCGTCCAAATTTTAACGAGGGTCGTTTTAAATGAAGTCTTCACATAAATTTTTATTTTAACCGCCAAAAACACCACGATGTCTTAGACTTAGGCTAAAAATTTGTAAGAACGAAATGTTTGCTTTCTTATTCTGCAAAATAAAACTTATATAGTATTTTTTGGAAACACGCATATTTTAAGAGTTATGGCTCTTAAAAGCTTTGTAGTGCTTTTAGGTCACTTTTGGGGTCAAAAGTTCAAATCGACTGGCCTGTATGCAACCGAGAGATCCAGTTCTTACACAGATATTATTTTTTATGGCCAATCTATCAGAAACTGCCGGTGGAGCGAACAAAAAAATAGTTTTGCAAATCCCATACATTTTTTGGGTGGTCTAGTGTATGTATGTTGTTCGACAATTTTATTTACGCATTTGTGTGTAAAATATTTGAATTAACGGATAATATTTTTAATTTGCTATGTTTAATTGGTTTGAATTTATTATACGCATTTAGTGTTTATATTAACACATAATGCTTGCTATTCAACAAAAGTTTACCCAATTTATAATAGTAAGTTTACATGCGTTTTTTAGAGTGTGTTTTGATAATAAATTCTATACATTTTTATTTTAATAATTTAATATTAACACAAAAACATTTTGATTTAGATGAATATAAGCAGATATAATTTTTATCATTTCACTAATGTGTGCACATAAATTCTACGAAACATAAAAACGAAGAGATAGATAACTTACAACAACCTTTTAAGTGTTATAAAATCAAAGTGTTATCGGCAACCTGATGCGGAAATGCTGATTGGTCTCATACAAAAATATTAAAAGCTTCCAAATTTACAACATCAACATACATACGTAGATATAAACAATATAAACATTAGGGTGGAAATTATTTTTTTTAAATTGTGTATATATTTTTTTTAAATGCCAAATAAAATAATATTATTTTTTTTTAAATAAACAATAAAAAAGATTTTTTTTTGTAAAAAAAGGAAATTTATGAAAAAAAAAATAATATTTTTTTTTTAAAGGATTTTTGAAAATTTTGTAATTTTTATAAAAAAAAAATTTAAATTTTTTCCAAAAATTCAGAAACTCCAAAAATCTTCCCATAAGTGCTATCCTAATAAAAAAATATACGTATTACCGATAACACTTTTATGGTTTCAGTAAAGCCTAAACGGAAATTTATTTATGTGTGTGTATGTTAAGTGGTGTGTGTATGACAAAAAATAATAATAAACATGAATTGAATGGCATAGATTTTTCCTAGGTGATCAAATAACAACTAATGCTTGCTTGACTATATATACTCGTATGTTAGTGTGTGTGTTTGAAAAGTTTCCCACACATTTATACCAACCAATTGATAAAACTTTACATTTGTATGAGTTTATAGATTATACCCCACACATTCACACTCACACATACATTATGTTATTATATGTTGTCGATGTAGTAGTTGTCAATGATGACAAACACGTAAAAAGCTTTACAAAAAAACAACAACAAGTTAACATAAAAACCAAGTTTCGCCGAATTTAATAAGACCCTAAATTAAAGATTATTTTTCAATCATAAAACCATTTTAACATGATAATGTTTTTAGGCTGGTGTCTAATTTTTAAAATGACGCAGTACGCCACCTCAGTTTGACTATATAAGCTACAGACTAACAAAAGAGAAAATAAGAATTCTGTTTTCATTTTCTTAAAACCAAAAAGGTTTGTAACTACGATTTGTAACTTGAGTAATAATTCACCTGCTGGTGAATAAAACCGTTGTTTACCAGCTGGTGAATAAAAAGTAACATAATTATTTTTCAACAAAAAAAGTTTTTTCATCAAAATTTTTGTTCAAAAAATTTTTTTTTCATAATTTTTTTTTTTCATAAAATTTTTTCATAATTTTTTTTTTTGTTTTCGTCATTTTTTTTTTATTTTCAGCTATTTTTTTTTATTACAAAATTTTTTTTTCATGATTATTTTTTTTTTTTTAAATTTTTTTTTTTCAAATCTTTTTTTCATAATTTTTTTTTTTCATAAATTTTTTTTTCATCAAATTTTTTTTTTTTCATAATTTTTTTTTCATAATTTTTATTTTTGATAAATTTTTTTTTTTCAAAATATTTTATTTTCATCAATTTTTTTTTCATAATTTATTTTTATTTTTATTGATGCTTTTTTTATATTTTTTTTTTACATTAAAATTTTTTTTTGTTCATCAAAATATTGTATACCCTCCAACCACAGTATGGGGGTATACTCACTTTGTCATTCCATGTGTAACACATCGAAATATCGGTCGGGGACCCCACAAAGTATATATAATATTGATCCATGATAGAATCTAAGACATTCTAGCGATGTCCGTCCGTCAGTCCGTCTGTAGAAATAACGTTGCAGTCCAAACCAAAAGAGCTAGACCCTTGAAATTGGGCAAGAATATCTCTTATTTTACTGGTAAGGTGAAGTTCGAAGATGAGCAAAATCGGACCAGGGGGAAAAAAGTTCCCCCTTGAAGAACTAAAATGACCCCTGAAAAATACGATATTTTTACGAGTTTTTTTTTTAATTTTTGCTCAACAAATGTAACATTTGTATGTCATATTATGTTCCTAGACCTGCGATTGGACCAAGGGGTTTAGAAAATTCGATTTTTTTTAGGCCGCCTTCCTTTGGGGGCGTGGTTATAGAAATTAATTAAAAATAACGATACAAATTTATTATTTAAGCGTAAATATCATAAACATATATAGCGGGGTAACAGGTGTCCCCCACCAACTATTCCGACCCCCCCCCCCACCAAAAAAAAGACGCCCCTGCAATTTTTTTTTTTAATTTTAAACGTGTTGGAGGGTATAAAAATTCGGCACAGCCGAATTTAACACTCATACTTGTTTTTTTTATTAAAATTTGTTTTTGCATCAAAAAAAATTTTCTTTGATTTTTATCACCAAAATTTTTTTTCATAAAAAATTTTTTATTCATCAAAACTTTTTTTATAATTTTTTTTTTAACAAAATTTTTTTTATAAATTTTTTTTCATCAAAAATTTTTTTTCATTATCAAAAACATTTTTTTCGTCAAAAATTTGTTTCCCAAAAATTTTATTTTCATAATTTTTTTTTATCATAATTTTATTTTTCGTGAAAAATTATTTTTCTTTTTTTCCATTTTTTTACCACAACTACTTTTTCACCAAGTATAGGTCGTCCGACCAATATTTCAATTCGTTTTGCATGGAATGGCAAATAAATATAACATAACTTACCATTGGCAAGTACACCCAAATCTTCAGAAAAACAGAATGATTTAACGTTTTGGGCAAGAGCACAAAATTCTCAGGCATTTTCCTCTTTGAATCGAAATTTTCAAAATTATTTTTTTGAGAATGTTTTATTTTTGAGAAGGATCGTAGATTTAAAATTTTAAGTTTACGGGATTATTATTTTAGGAAATTGAAAAAGTACTAATTTTAACCCATCTCTGCCCTCCAAAAAAAATCAATTTTTCCCAACTGTGCGTCTGTCTGTCTGTTGAAAACACGCTAACTTTTGAAAGACTTTACGGAGGCTCCTGCAGTTTGGCATATATGAGATAAAAACACTCTAACTTTCGAAAGACAATTCTAAGGATGCTGAAGCTTGGCATGTACATTTTTTGTTCCCCTGG
Source organism: Pegoplata infirma (assembly GCA_963921195.1). Classification (NCBI taxonomy): domain Eukaryota; kingdom Metazoa; phylum Arthropoda; class Insecta; order Diptera; family Anthomyiidae; genus Pegoplata; species Pegoplata infirma. The sequence goes on from OY992537.1 coordinate 101,543,244, forward strand.
CCTGAAAGTTTTGACTTTCAGCCAGATCGGTTCATTGGTTCAAAAGTTATTAGCAAAACCGTGAATATCAGATTAGTTTCACGTGTTGAAAACCGGTTAAACATGTTTTAGAAACTTTGATAAGTCACAAAAATATTTTGAAACGTATTTGTGTCACTCAAAAATATTTTTACACTAAAAAAAAAAATACACTCGAAAAAAATTTTACACTAAAAAAAAATTGGTAAATTTTTATTTTTTTTTTTTTTGCAAAAATTACTAAAAAAAAAAAGTTATTTTACACAAAATAAAATATTTTTAATCAAAACTGTTATTTTTTCACGTTAGAAAATTTACTATCACTTAAAATGGGCATTGTGGAGTATTCATAGATTCGGCCAAGTCGAATTTACCTTTTCTACTTGTTCTATTTAAAAATGTTTTAGAGCCTAAGTCTTTTTCCTTAGGAAAAATGTCTCAGAACCTGAGAATATATCTATTAGAAAGATGTCTCAGAATCTAAGACTTTTTAATAGGAAAGCTAAAAACTTTTCTATAGAAAGAAATGTTATAGAACCCTAGAAAAAAATCTCAGATTTTTTCGATGGGAAAAATGTCTCAGAATTAGTAAGTTTTTAAATTAAAAAAAAAATATCTAGAATGTAAGACTTTTTCGATAGAAAAAATAACTCAGAATCTAAGATTTTTCTATAAAAAAATGTCTTAGATTCTAAGAATTTTAGGAAAAATATTCCAGAATCCAAGAAAACGTCTTAGATTCTGATATTTTTTATTTGAAAAATGTCTCAGAATCTAAGACTTTTTCAACAGCAAAAATTCTAAGACTTAGATTCAGAGAATTTTTCTATAAGAAAAATGTCTTAGATTCTCTTATGAAAATATGACTCACAATTAAAAAAATGCTTAAGATTCAAAAACTTTTTCTAATGAATACTGTCTCAAAAATTTTAATTTTTCAATAGAAAAATAGGTCAGAATCGAGGAAATGGCATTAAAAAATTTTCAAAAGTTATACATTTTTTCAATCTAAGGTAAAGAAAGATCGGTATCTAAGACCTTTCTGTAAAAAAGAAATATAAAAAAAATTTCAGAACCTAAAAAGAAGCTTAAAAAGTCACTAAATTTTTGTTTTAAACTTTATTTTGAAAATTGTTTGTCTTTTTATTTCTTTTATACTACTTGTTAGATTTCGATTTTATTTTAAATAAATCGATAGTATTGCCATATTTTTCTTAGAAGTTGAAGAGTTTCCGAGATTTAAAATTGTTATTTAATATACTGCTATTCTGAAAACATTTTCTTTTCGATGTCTTAAAGGAATTGTCCACACTCTAAAAGCAAACATTCAGTGCTGACAATGTTAGGACATATCATCAAGGATTGCCTATGATTTGTCAGAACCTGAAGACATTTCCCCAAGGAATCACCATGTAAGTTTCCTCAGTGACACATTTTCCAACTGGGCTGGGGCCATTATTCAAGAAGAAATAAAAAAATTGTGCAATACACACTATTTTAACCCTTTATGGGCCCTTATAAGCAGGATTTTGAAAGAGTACTTTTTCCAGAATATTTTTTACAGAAGGATCTAATACTCTAAACTTCAAGTGTCTAGAATTCTTATTTTAGGTATTATAAAAACTACCGATACAATGTTTGCCCTTTTACCCCCCTTAGAAACGGAATTTCCAAAAATGGAATTTCTTCCAATTGCCCCTGACCCACCAAAAATATTTTCTGTGATTAAAAAAAGGTTGGTGGAAAAAATATTATAGTATTAAAAACAAAACCTACACACAAAAATTTTTTTTTTCCATGAACGATTTTCATAGTATTTATGAACAAATTCATACAATTTATTAACTTTTTCATAATATTTATAAAATTTTTCATAGTATTTATGAATAAATCATAACATGTGAAATTTAAGAATTTTTAACATTTTTCATAAATACTATGAAAAAGTTTATAAATATTATGAAAAAGTTAATAAATTGTATGAATTTGTTCATAATTACCATGAAAATCATGGAAATTCATGGAAAAAAAATTTTTTTTGTGTATCAAAAATAAATTGTTGGTAAAAAAACTAATTAAAAATAAAATTTTATTAAAAAAAATAAATAGAATACTAAGTTGTCGGTGAAAACATCGATCGGCTATTCGGAATTTTGTGAATTCTCGATCTTTATTTATATGTGTTACATCCAAAATGACATTACAAACATACCACCTATAACTAATTGAAGTGTAAATAAAAAAATATGTCTATGATGACATGTGGTACACAAAACTTTGTCAACTGTTAAAACGTGTCGCATTGCAGGTATTACAAACTCTTACTCTGCTATATTTTTTTGATCATACATACAAATTTCTTCAATTCAATACAAACATCACAAACATAAATAATATCCATATAAAAAAAATATAAAAAAATATGCCTTTATGTTTGTAAGTTCATAGAATTGGAAGAATTTAATTAAATATCAAAAACCAAATCGAAGCAGAACAAAAAAAATATATGTACACAAAAATTGATTTTTTCAATCATAATAGGAATACATACAAAAACTAGTAAAATAGAAATCAAATTAAATTTTAGAAAACAAGCAACATGTTTTTATACCCTATACTAAGTTTTAGAGGGTAAAAATAATTGAACATGTCGTATGTAACGCATGAAAATATTGGTTCAGAACATCACATGTGGAATTCAACGCTAAAGCAGAAACTTTGATTTTTTTTTTTAGATTTTCCCAATTTTTTAGTGTTTTGTAGAGATGGCTGAATTAAAACAAAAATGAAAACAAAAGCTGAATTAAAACAAAAAACAAATACCCATTTCTTACACTGTTAAATGTATGATCGATCCACAAACATTCTCTCTACTCTCTATCTAAATATTTTTCCAGAACAAACCTACCTTTTATCTCCACACCCTATGTGGGCACCCATACAAAATTACTGTTGGAGAAAATTAAAAAAAAAATTTAAACCATTTGTTCTATAGAAAAAGTCTCAGGTTCTAAGACATTTTTCCTATAGAAATAGTCTAAAATTCTAAAACATTTTACCTATAGTAAAAGCCTCAAATTCTAAGAAATTTTTCCTATAGAAAAATTCTCAGATTCTAAAGAAAAGTTTTAGATTCTGAGACATTTTTCCTACAGAAAAAGTCTCAGATTCTGAGACATTTTTCCTATAGAAAAAGTCTAAGGTTCTAAGACACTTTTCCAATAAAAAAAATCTGAGACTCTGACACAATTTTTTCTATCACATTCTGAGAAATTTTATTGTAGAAAAATTCTTAAATTCTGCGACATTTTTCCTACAGAAAAAGTCTCAGATTCGGTGACATTTTTTCTATAGATCTGAAAATTTTTTTTCTATATACAGAAGTCTCAGATTTGGAACATTTTTCCTATAAGAAGAGACTAAGATTCTGAGATATGTTTTCTATGGAAAAAGTCTCAGAATCTGTGTTATACATTCTATAGAAAAAAGTCTCAGATTCTGAGAAATTTTTTCTATAGAAAAAGTGTTAGATCTGAAACATTTTTTCTATAAAAAAGTCTCAGATTTTGGGACATTTTTCCTATAGAGAAAGACTGAGATTCTGAGATATGTTTTCTATGGAAAAACCTCAGATTCTGATATATTTTTCAAAATATAAAGGATCAGATTCTGACACATTTTTTCTATAGAAAAAGTCTCAGATTCTGAGACATTTTTCTTGTAGAAAAAGCCTTAGATTCTGAGACAATTTTCCTGCAAAAATGTCTCAGATTCTGAGACGTTTTTCCTATAAAAAAAATCTCAGATTCTAAGGCGTTTTTCCCATATCAAAAAGTCTCAGATTCTGAGATATTTTTCCTATAGAAAAAGTCTCTGATTCTGAAACATTTTCCTATAGAAAAAGTCTTAGCTTCAAACACATTTTTCTTATAGAAAAATTCTCAGATTCTGAGACATTTTTCCAATAGAAAAAGTCTCAGATTCTGAGACATTCTTCCTATAGAAAAAGTCTCAGATTCTGAGACGTTTTTCCTACAGAAAAAGTCTCAGATTCTGAGACATTTTTCCTATACAAAAAGTCTCAGATTCTGAGACATTTTTCCTTTAGAAAAAGTCTGAGATTCTGAGACATTTTTCCTATAGAAAAAGTTTCAGATTCTGAGACATTTTTCCTCTAGAAAAAGTCTCAGATTCTGAGACATTTTTCCTATAGAAAAAGTCTTTGATTCTGAGACATTTTTCCTATAGAAAAAGTCTCAGATTCTGAAACATATTTCCTAAAGAAAAAGTCTCAGATTCTGAGATATTTTTCCAATAGAAAAAGTGTCAGATTCTGAGACATTTTTTTAATAGAAAAAGTCTAAGATTCTAAGACATTTTTTTATAGAAAAAGTCTCATATTCTAAGACATTTTTCTTATAGAAAAATTCTCAGATTCTGAGACATTTTTCCTATAAAATATTTTTCTATAGAAAAAGTGTCAGATTATGAGACATTTTGTAATGTTTATATTAAAAAAAGTCTCAGATTCTGAGAGTGAATCACGAGTGATCGTGAGGGAAATTTATTTTAACTCATGTGATCAAGAGTGCGCGAGATTAGAAAAGTTTCGTGCGTGAGCAATTTTTGCTTCGTGGGTTTGCGTTATTGTTATATGCTGTCTGAAACTGAAAACAAGTAAGATAATTGTCATCATTATGAATTTAGAAGGTAATTAATACAAAATTGTGAATAAAATAAATTTTTATGATTTTTTTTAGAAAGAAATCGATGAATTTTTTTTTTGTACAAGAAATTGAAAAAATTAAAACAAAAATTTGTTTATTTTAATTTCGTGAGTCTTCGTGTGCGTGATTTTTTTGTGAGCAGGATAAAAATTTTAGGTGCTTACATGAGCGTGCGTGAATGTGAGCAGAAAAAAAATCATGCGTGATCGTGCGTGACCAATATTTTTATATCGTGAGCATTCGTGAGTCAAAACTCACTCACACTTCCATCTCTATATATGGGGCATTCCATGTCAAATCGGACACTTTGAAAATTTTTTTTTTAGATTTTCCGAATTTGTTAACAGTTTTTAGTACCCATCGAAAACTCCTTCATTGTAAATTTTCAGATTTTTTTGATGAAAAATTGGTAGTTTGTTCCTTTACTCAAACTTTTTTTACTCATAACTTCTTCAATAATGGTCCAAATTTCAATTTTTTTTCTTCAAAAATTTTGTTTGTTTACGCACTTTGTAAAAAAAAGTCCCAAAAATTTCTTAAAAATGCTCTAGTATGCAATTTTTAAGTTTTAAAATTTAAATCTCATTTTTGAAAATGTTTATACTCTTCGATTTTTTGAAATTTTTTTCTGTAAAACATCTATCGATTCTACAAATTTTTTGCCCAGGAGGATCGTGGGATAATAATTATTAATTTTTTTTTAAATTTTTTGAAAAAATCTTATTGTAATTTTCCAATATTAAAATCATTTCTACTGCTCCAATGGTCCGTCATATAGGGGTCCTTTATAAGACCGACCCCCATGAATTTTACGTCTTAACATTTCTCTGGAACAAACTAATACCCTATCTCCAATTTCTAAGGGGGCTCCCACAAAAAACGACGTTTTTTAAAATTTGCTCCAACCTCTCTAACTACCCCAATAGTGCCCTAAGAGCAACAAAATGTATGACCGACCCACAATATTTTTTTTAGTCCAAACATTTTCTCTTAACACACCTATCCTCTATCTCTAATTGTTAAGGCGGCCCCAATACAATTTTTTTTATTTTTTGTAAATTTGTTTTATTTAATCAGCTTCTACCGCACAGAGGGTTGAAATGTACCAAAATTGAGGATTAATTCAAAAGCTGAACTTTATCCTACACATTCGTGTGTGGTACTGGGTGAAAGGTAATTAAATTCTACATCACTATTTGCCAAAAACTTTTGTTTTGAGTAAATTACTCTATCGACTGTGAGCTGTCAAAATCAAATAATTTTTCAAAATTTTTCGTGCCGTGCCTAAAACTGAAAATTGAGATATTTTGGGTGCTGATAATTCTTATTAAGCGTTCTAAAAGTAATTTTATGAAAATGGAACCATCAACTACAGGTATTTTGCTACATAATTGCATTAATGTTTTTTAGATAAATGTTTTGCAAATATTTTTAATATTTTTTTAAAAAGTGCTCCATATTTGGGGTATTTTCGATATATACACAGAGTTTCAACAAATTTCTTGTTGCGATCCAGCAAATTTTATTAAGATATATTTTATTTAGCTTATATATTCCATACCAAACTCTTGCAGAGGCACCGCGTTTTTTTACTTATTAAAATTTTTGTGAAAGAACTCCAGTTGCTAAAAAAAGCTGAAAAACATATGTATGAGAAAGGGCATTATGGGAGACCCCTTAGTTAGAGAAGATACGGGGTGCGTACGTTGAAAAAAAAGTTGGGGATGAAAAAATAATGATAGTTGATCTCACATTTCACCCTCTAGGAGCCAGCATGGAGCGGCAGCAACTGATTTAATTTAAAAAAAAATGAGTATGGGGACCACCTTAAGGGTTGGATATTAGGGGTGGGATAGTGCACGAGTTTTCGATTTCGACACGCTAGAACCGCTTATTTTGTGAGGTTCGTAAAAAAAATGCATGGGCCAAAAAATGGGGCAGATCGGATAGGATCTAGGGGTCGCTCATCGGGGTCAAAGTTGGGCGTATAGGGGAAAAAATCCACAAAAAGGCCCAAAACTCCCCTGGTTTTGCTCCTAGAGGGGTCAAATGTGTGACCGGCCCCCATTATTTTTTCCCCCTGAACACTTTTGCCAAACATATCTAAGCCCTATCTCCAATCCCTAAGTGGGGTCCCATACAAAGGTTCAATTTTTAAAAAATCTTGCTCCTACCGCTCTAGCTGTCCTAGAAGTCACCCTAGAGGAATCAAATGTATGACCGACCCCCAATATTTTTTCAACCCCAACATTTTCTTAGAACATACCTACCCCCTATCTTCAATCCTTAGGGTGGTCCCCATACATTTTTTTTTATTTTTTCTTAAATTGTCATATTAAATCAGCTCCTACCGGTCCAATGGTGCCTCCTACAGGGGTCATTATCAAGACCAACCCCCATTAATTTTTAGCCCCCAACACTTCTTCTGAACATACCAATTCCATATCTCCAATTCCTAAGGGGTCTCCCACACAAAATGACATTTTTGTAAAACTTGCTCTCACCGCTCTAACTATCGCAGGGGTGACCCTAGAAAAGTTAAATGTGTGACCGACCCCCAATATTTTTTCAGCCCGAACATTTTTCCCAAACAAACCTACCCTCTATTTTAAAGCCTTAAGGGTGTCCCCACACATTTTTTTTATTTTTTGATTTTTTTTATAAAATCTGCGCCTACCGCTCCCATTCTGCCTTTTAGGAACGGTAAATGCAGACTGGCCCCCATTAATTTTTGCCCCCTACATTTTTTCTGAACATACCTACGCCGTATTTCCACTTTGTAGGGGTGCTCCCCTGGGGAAAACTAAATTAGTAATGTATGTAGAGAAGTCAAATGTATGACCTGCCCATATATTTTTTTAGCCAAAGCATTTTCTTCAAACATACCTACCCTCTATCTTCAAGGTGTTACCCCACAATTTTTTTATTTATTTTATCGAAAAATCCGAGGTCTTTAATTTGTAATTTAATAGTAACTTTTGTTAAGCGTAAAAAAATATTTTTTTTTAACTTGAAAATAATAAAAAATTATAAATAATATAACTATAAATCAAATTAATTTATTTTTATCGTGTGATGGATATTGTTTCCGATTTTCGGCCACGACCTGAAGCAAAACTATTTTTTCTCCTCGTTACGGCACAACATTTTTATTAATTTTACGCCTCTTTCGGCAGCGTGGTTGACAACATGTAATTTACGTAATATTTGCAGCGCTCGCTGGCAGTCCTGACGATTTTCCCAAGTATTTGGATCGGAAGCAATGAAATTTGTTGTTATTCCGAAGCTTGCAAAAAATTTTGGAGTCTCAGGTGTGACGTAGTGGCTTAAATCAGTTTTCATGAGTTCTTGATTCACTTTTTTCGATGCCATGTTAATTCTTTTCACACCTTCGAATCCAACAACATGTACTGGAGGATTACAATCCTTGTTGCCACTGTCGCCGCTATCCTCTGAGGCATCTTCTTCCCCGATATCATCGTCTTCTTCTTCCTCGCTGTCTTCGTTAGACGATTCGTCCATCTCATCGTCAGATAACTCTTCCTCCAATTCCTCTTTCTCTTCTTCAAATATACGAATTGCATTCGACATTTTTCGTTTTAATTCACAAGAGATATTCGGATCAAATAGTGCGAGAGCAACAGCTTCGCCACTGAGATACCAGAGATGTCCACAGAATCTCTTGACCAATCGTTGCGACAGAATCTTATCAATTGAAGCATAATTGGCAATCGCTTTCAAAAAATTCAAATCATTATTTGGAGCTTCTATTGCTTTGGTAGCGCTAAACCAAGCTTTTACGTAAATTGTTATGATGAAAACGGTCACATCTAGAAGTGCATTTAATTCTTTTTTGGCCAAACCGATATATTTTCGGAACAAAAACATTTTTAGGCAATATATGCCTTTTGCCATCCATCGAGCATGACTGATGGGTCCTGGTGGGCTAAAATGCTTATTAGGAATATTTTCGCCAAGGTATAATAAAACAATTTCAAGAAACTCCTTGTAGTCGTCTCTGGGTTGCTTTTCTTTTATTTGAGCCCAACAAAGCAACTTGATGTCAGTTTGGACTTGAGCTGGTATGTTGCCTGCCACTTCCTCATCTTATATGCCAAGACTGTACGGTTTGTCTTTTATATTTTCCCACTGCTCTTTAAAACGCGCAAACATTAGCACTCCTGGTCCAGACGTTTAGCCGAATTTGGTTTCAAACACTTAGTTTTCCCCAGGGGAGCCCCCCTACAAAGTGGAAATACGGCGTAGGTATGTTCAGAAAAAATGTAGGGGGCAAAAATTAATGGGGGTCAGTCTGCATTTCCCGTCCCTAAAAGGCACAGTGGGAGCGGTAGGCGCAAATTTTATAAAAAAAAATAAAAAAAAAAAAAAATGTGTGGGGACACCCTTAAGGCTTAAAAATAGAGGGTAGGTTTGTTTGGGGAAAATGTTGGGGCTGAAAAAATATTGGGGGTCGGTCACGCATTTAACTTCTCTAGGGTCACCCCTGCGATAGTTAGAGCGGTGGGAGCAAGATTTACAAAAATGTCGTTTTGTGTGGGAGACCCCTTAGGAATTGGAGATATGAAATTGGTATGTTCAGAAGAAGTGTTGGGGGCTAAAAATTAATGGGGGTTGGTCTTGATAATGACCCCTCTAGGAGGCACCATTGGACCGGTAGGAGCTGATTTAATATGACAATTTAAGAAAAAATAAAAAAAAATGTATGGGGACCACCCTAAGGATTGAAGATAGGGGGTAGGTATGTTCTAAGAAAATGTTGGGGTTGAAAAAATATTGGGGGTCGGTCATACATTTCATTCCTCTAGGGTGACTTTTAGGACAGCTAGAGCGGTAGAAGGAAGATTTTTTAAAAATTGAACCTTTGTATGGGACCCCCCTTAGGGATTGGAGATAGGGCTTAGAAATATTTGGCAAAAGTGTTCAGGGGAAAAAAATAATGGGGGCCGGTCTCCCATTTGACCCCTCTAGGAGCAAAACCAGGGGAGTTTTGGGGCTTTTTGTGGATTTTTTCCCCTCTACGCCCAACTTTGACCCCGATGAGCGACCCCTAGATCCTATCCGACCTCCCCCATTTTTTGGCTCATACACTTTTTTTACCAACCTCACAAAATGAGCGGTTCTAGCGCTTCCAAATATTGCTGCTTAAAATCTCACACAACACTATCCCACCCTTATTGGATATACAGGGTAGGTATATTCTAAGAAAATGTTTGGATTAAAAAAATATTGGGGGTCGGTCACATATTCGACATCTCTAGGGGCACCCTTGGGGCAGTTAGAGCTGTATGAGCAGATTTTATAAAAATGGCATTTTGTATGGGAGCCCCATTACTGAGTGGAGATACGGTATAAGTATGTTCCAAAAAAATGTTAGGGGGTTAAAATTAATGGTCGGCCTTAGTGGAAACCACTCTAAGATACACCATGGGAGCGGTAGGAGGTAATTTCATAAAACAAATTTATAAAAAATAAAAATAAATTGTATGAGGACCACCTTAAGGGTTAGAGATAGAGGGTAGGTATATTCTAAGAAAATGTTGGGGTTAAAAAAATATTGGGGGTCGGTCACACATTTGCATTTCTAGGGGCACCCTTGGAGCAGTTAGAGCTGTAGGAGCAGATTTTATAAAAATGGCATTTTATATGGGAGCCCCATTATCGAGTGGAGATACGGTATAAGTATGTTGGTGTGTAAAAATTAATGGGGTCGGTCTTATCGACTAATACTCTAAGACGCACCCTGGGAGCGGTAGGAGCTGATTTCATAAAATAAATTAAAAAAAAATAAAAAACAATTGTATGGGGACCACCTTAAGGGATAAAGATAGAGGGTAGATATATTCTAAGAAAATGTTGGGATTGAAAATATATTTGGGGTCGGTCACACATTTGACATCTCTTGGGGCATTATTGGAGCAGATAGAGCGGTAGGAGCCAATATTTATAAAAAGGTTATATCTTCTTTTTTAATAAAAAAATATTTTCTATAATTTTTTTTTCTGTAAAACATTTTTTTTACTAAATAATGTATAGTTAGTCTAAAAAAATATAAATATTTATAATAAAGGGCTTTTCTGAATTAATCCCCAGTTTACATATGTTTCAACTAGAGTTGTCAACCGATTAAGAATAATTCGATTAATCGATCAAACAAATCCAAACTCTTGTTCGACTAATTTAAAAATGACGATTTTCGAATAACGAATAAATCGATTAATTTATGTCAATTAATCGAACAATTATTTTTTTTTATACACTCATACTACAGTATCGAAATATCGGTCTAGGCCCCTTAAAGTATATATATTAGTGATCAGTGATCGATTCTAAGACATTCGAGTGATGTCCGCCTCTGGAGGGCACCATACAGTCCAAAATTAAAGAGGTATACTCCTGAAGTTTGACACGATTATGTCTTACTTATGCATAGAAAAGATTAGAAGGTACGCAGTGTTGTATTTGATGTATTTTCCAATATGGTGGCAAAATGCTTGTTCTTCCTCATCTCACACGTATTTAATATCAAATTAGATTCTTTGTTTATAAAAAATGGAATTTGTCTTTCATTTAATTAAATTTATTATTTATTTTGCTTTATTCAACGTTTTTTTAAAGATAATACGCACCATTGATAGTTTAAAACTTTTTTTTTCTCTTTTGTTGTTTGCTTTGTTGTTGTTCTCCTTTATGTTGCATTGTTTTTATTAAACGTCAAAAGTTACATAATGTGCTGTCACTAATACTTATTCAAGCGAAATACGACTCTGTTTCATTTCTATTTTTTTCTATGGTCTTATGTCATAGGCTGGTTAAGTTCGGAAACAAAATCGGACGAGGGGAAAAATGTTCCCTCCTAAATTACTAAAACACTACCAGAAAAACAAAATTTTTTAAATTTTGTTTGTATATTTGTTAAACAAAGTCTGAGGTCCATTACGTGTAAATATCGTAAAAATGAATTTGTAAACAGTTATGACGAGGGAAAAGGTGTCCACCAAGGTCCATCGCCGAGTTTCACCAACTGTATTCTTAAAATAAATAAAATTTTGAGTTTTTTATGCATTTTTTATAAAAAAAAATAAATTCAATTATTCAATTTATAAGTTTTTTTAAGAATTGTTAATTTTTTGTTCATGAAAATATTTTTTAATAACCATTTTTTTATTCGTTATTCTCCTCGATTAATCGAACAATTTTTAAGATTTAATCGTTTGATCGAACGAAGAAAATAAATTATTTGAATTATTCGAACAAAGTTGAAAGGCGAATAATTGACAACTCTAGTTTCAACCCACTGTGTACCGGTCCAATGGTTAGTCCGAGAGGGGTCATTCGTGAGACCCACCTCCATTTATTTTAACCCTACAAAATTTTTTTTAAATATATATACCTACGGCCTATCCCCACTCCCTAAGTAGGCTCCCATACAAAATTATATTTTTATAAAATTTGCTCCAACTGTTATTTGTATGGGAGCCTACTTATGGAGTGGAGATAGGGCGTAGGCATGTTTTAAAAAAATGTTGTAGGGTAAAAATAAATGGTGGTCGGTCTCACGAATGACCCCTCTCGGACGTACCATTGGACCGGTAGAAGCTAATTAAATAAAACATATTTTCAAAAAATAAAAAAATTGTATGGGGACCGCCTTAACAATTAGAGATAGAGGGTAGGTGTTATCAGAGAAAATGTTTGGACTAAAAAAATATTATGGGTCGGTCATACATTTTGTTGCTCTAAGGGCACTATTAGGGCAGTTAGAGCAATTGTAACAAATTTTAAAAAATGTCGTTTTGTGTGGGAGCCCCCATAAAAATTGGAGATAGGGCATTAGTTTGTTCCATAGAAATGTTAAGACATAAAAATTAATGGGGGTCGGTCTCATAAAGGACCCCTATATGACGCACCATTGGAGCAGTAGAAATGATTTTAAGATTGGAAAATTACAATAAAATTTTTTCAAAAAATTTTAAAAAATAGTAATAATCGTTATCCCACGATCCTCCTGGGCAACAAATTTGTAGAATCGATAGAAGCTTTCCACAAAAAAAATCAAAAAAAAAATCGAAGAGTACAAACATTTTCAAAAATGAGATTTAAATTTTAAAACTTAAAAATCGCATACTAGAGCGCTTTTAAGAATTTTTTGGGATTTTGTTTTAAAAAGTACGTAAAAAAACAAAAATGTTGAAAAAAAAATTTTAATTTGGACCATTATTGAAGAAGTTATGAGTAAAAGAAGTTTGAGTAAAAGAACAAACTACCAATTTTTTAAAAATTCGATATCTTTTGAACGGGCATCAAAAAAATCTGAAAATTTACCACGAAGGAGTTTTCGAAGGGTACTAAAAACTGTAAACAAATTGGGAAAATCTAAAAATTTTGTCCGATTTGACATGGAATTCTCCATATAGATTAATGATCCTCGATAGATTTAAAGACGGTTAAGCGGGGTCCGTCCGTCTGCCTATTTGTGTGTTTGTTTAAAACACGCTACCTTTTGAAAGACTTTACCAAGGCTGCTAGATTTTGGCACATATGTTGGTTATTTACCTGGTCAGGCTGGTATTGCAATTCATCGAAATCGTTCCAATGGTTTAGAAGTCATAAGCAAAAGAGTAAATTTCGGCTAAGGTTTTTCGCAACTTTATCTGATAAAACCCACGCTAACTTTCGAAAGACAATTTGAGGATGCTGTAGCTTGGCATATGTATTTATTGTTCTCCTGACCTGGAATCGGTCCAGTAATTGAAAAGATATGATAAAACCGTGAATTTCAGATTTATTTCACCTTAAACAAGTTTTAAAAACTTTGGTAAGTCACAAAAATATTTTACAACATATTTTTTCATCTCAAAAAATTACACTCAAATAAATAAGTAATTTTTTTTACAAAAACTACTTAAAAACGTTTTTTATTCAAAATAAAATATTTCTCATCAAAATTGTTAAATTTTGTCACATTAGGTACACACAGGTATATCTTATTTTGTTTCCCTCTTTCGAATTTGCAAGTTTTAGGACAATCTGTGCGTGGCCTGTGAAAGACCTTCCGTGTAAGTGGAGGTCTTTGAATTCGGTCTTTGTAGGGTATTTGAATTCGGCACTGTTAAATATATAACTTGTGTAGCATGTTAAAAAATGTCATCAACTTTATTAAAAATATAATCAAAAGTATTTATTGGATATAAGAGAAATCAATTAAAAACCAACTTAAATCGTTTAGAAAAATATTAAAAAAAAAGTTTTAAACATTTTAATTTAAAAATCTGCTGACCATCATTCATTCTGTGTTCATTAGAATGTTAAATGTTTTTTTTCGAATATTTTAAATATATTTTAGCAAAACTGCCAAAAATCCTTTTAAAATTTATATTTAGTTTTTTTTTTTTGCCATGAAAGCTTTCAAAGGAAACAGGTAATGAAAAATCCTAATATTGTTGGTTTAAAAACCAAAATAAAAACTGTCAAATGGCTTTGATTTTAAGTCACAATTGGCCTTCATATACAATTATTTTTGTAAGCCTCCAGATGGCTTATAAAATATTCATTTAGATTAGAATGGGAGAAAAAAAAACTTTGAACTATATGTTGCAAAATTTATAGCATTCTTTCTCAATTAAGAATTCACAAGAGTATACCACTGGTCCAATTTACTTCATAAATAAAAATTACTTGGGGATAAGAAAACATACAAAACCATACAGACTGACCCAACTCAAAAATTACAAAGACTAAATAATAAGTTAGTAATGGATATTTTCAAAAAGGAATATATATCACCATACGAAAAAATGAGATTAACATCAAATGCAGCCACAGCACCCAGACTTTACGGACTTCCCAAAATACACAAGCCTAACATGCCTTTACGTCCTATATCATCCTCGGTAGAAGTCCCATGTTATAATCTCTCAAAATACATTGGTAACATTTTGAAAAATATTATTTTAGACAAATACAATATTAAAAACTCAGTTGAGCTTAAAAGAAAATTGGAAAAAGTACAGATTGATGAAAATGAGATACTTATATCTTTAGATGTGGTATCACTCTTCACCAACATACCAATACATCTGGCAATTAAAAATATCATGGATCAGTGGAATACAATTCAACAACACACCAAAATACCGAGGTCAGAATTTTTAACGATACTCAAGTTTTGTTTAAATGACAATAATTACTTTATGTACGGAAATACATACTACAATCAGACATATGGCATGCCAATGGGAAATCCCCTTTCACCCACAATTGCTGACATTGTCCTGGACGCTTTACTGGAACAAACAACGGAAGAACTAACTAAAGAAAATATACAAATCAAACTAATGACAAAGTATGTAGACGATTTATTTGCAATTATAAAAAGAGAAGATGAGGAAAAGATTTTGAAAACTTTTAACAACTACCACACAAAATTAAAATTCACTATAGAAAAGGAGATAAATAATTCAATTCCATATTTAGATTTGAAAATATACAGGGAAAATAACAATATTATAACGGATTGGTACACAAAACCCATCGCCTCAGGGCGCCTAATAAATTTCAATTCTACTCAGCCCATGAGACAGAAAATAAACACGGCAACTAACCTCATCAAAAAGGCAATTGAACTAAGTGATACGAAATTCAAAACAAAAAACATCAATATAACAAAGGACATATTAAACAAAAACGGTTATCCAACTTATATTATAAACAATTTAATAAACAAAATAACAAATAACCCTACTGGGGAAATAATAAAAAACACATCTGGTAACCCCAAATATTACAGTTTGTCTTTTATACCAAAACTCACAGAAAATACACAACTTGCTGAAATAATAAATAACGAAGATGTAACAATAGCACACAGATCTAATAAAACAATAAATTCATTATCCACAAACACAAAAACAAAAATTGATAAAACACAACAGAGTAATGTCGTTTATGAAATAACATGTGAGGGTAAAACAGACGAAGAGTGTGGTAAAATTTACATAGGGACAACAAAGAGAAGCGCTGGTACGAGGATGAGTGAGCATGCAGCTGATATTAGAAACATCAAAATAACGACAGGTTTATCTCAACACTGTATAGAGACGGGACACAAACCAAACTTGGAGGAATTTAAAATATTAAATAAAGAGAGAAACCAAAACAAACGACTAACTATTGAAAGCTTGAGGATCCAGCAGAAAATGAAATGTGCAATAAACATAAAGGAAGACAAAGACAACACCAACGCAAACTACTCAATTGCAATAATTTAGTATTAAACAAAAACTGTGATACAAAGTATTCGAAGAAAACATTTTTTAACTGTGATATTTTAATTATTTATTTTTACAATTATTTTTTAAATTAATTATGTGTTTTATGTCATGTCGTATGTACGGTGTAAAACTAATATTGTGTTTGAAAATTAAGTGTAAAATTTGACTGAAGATTATTTGTAAGTTAATTAATTTAGTACAATACTGAGTATTTTGTTGTTGTTTATACAAAATTATTTTTTCTTTTTTGTTTAAATATATGGTTGCCAGATTAAATAAAAATCATTCCCTGATGA
The DNA here is from genome assembly GCA_963921195.1 of Pegoplata infirma. Classification (NCBI taxonomy): domain Eukaryota; kingdom Metazoa; phylum Arthropoda; class Insecta; order Diptera; family Anthomyiidae; genus Pegoplata; species Pegoplata infirma. Next base: position 101,559,576 of record OY992537.1, read on the forward strand.
TGCTGAAAATAAACCAGCGAAACGTCGGATAAAATTAAAAATTAAATAAATAGTCTTTTATTTAAATAAAAAACACATGACCTTAAAAGCCCATTTAGGAAATTCCTAAAACATATAACGTTTAAAATTGAAAAAGGTCGATATCAAAAACTAATAAAAATAAAATCCCTTTTAGTCAAATTAAATTTTTATATCAAAATTTTTATTTCCCGAGTAAAAAAGTTTATATATAATTATATATAATTTGATAAAATTATATATAATTATATATATTTGATAAAATTATATAAAATTATATATAATTTGATAAAATTATATATAATAATATATCCGAATTTTTTTATATAAAATTTTATAAAATTATATCTAATTATATATAATTTGATAAAATTTTATAAAATTAGATAAAATTATATATAATTTTATCAAATTATATGTAATTATATCAAAATTTGTTTTATATAAAATTTGATAAAATTATATAAAATTATATATAATTTGATAAAATTTTATAAAATTATATAAGCCCGGGTAAAAATTAAATATATATGATATATATATATGCCCGATATGAGCTCATATCGGGCCAATTTACGGATCAGATCATATATAAACATATATGGAGGCATATATGATAATATACGGTTATATAAATCCATATATGATCCATATATCTTCATATATGATCATATATATTTCATTTTTACCCGGGAGATTTGATAAAATTTTATATAAAAAAAATTCGGATATAATTTCATATAATTTTATCAAATTATATATAATTTTATATAATTTTATTAAAATTTTTTGAAAACAAAAACTTCTTTATATAATTTTATATAATTATATATAATTTTATCAAATTTTATATAATTATATAAAATTATATAAGAAACTTTTTTACTCAGGTTATCACACTTTTTTAAAAAATCCCTGCAAATTTTGTAATCTTGCCCAAAACATTAAATCATGATAATGTTTTGCGGAAGATTTGGGTGTACTTTCCACAGCAAAGTTTTTTTAGAAAAAATAATGTTATATTACTTTGCTATTCCATACCAGTCGAGGACCCCATTAAAAAACCAAAAGAGCTGTACATTTCGTAAGTGAGTGCAAAAATAAGTGCAAAAAAGTGTTTTTACATTTTGGAGAGTATAAAAGATTCGGCACCAAATAATATACCACTCTCACGTCTTTTATGTACATTTGATAAACAAATGGAAAATTTGTATGCGAAAAGCTTAGACTTGGTGAAAAAGTAGTTTTTGTAAAAAAAAAATGATTTTTTTTTTCACGAAAAACAAAATTATGTTAAAAAAAAAAATTAATGAACCGAAAATTTTTGGTAAACAAAAATTTAGATGAAAAAAGTTTTTGATGAAAAGAAAAATTTGTTGATGTAAAAAAAATTTTTTCATTAAGAAAAAAATTGATAATAAAAAATTTGATAAAAAAATTTGATGAAAAAAATTGATGAAAAAAAATATGATAAAAAATTGATGAAAAAAAAAATTAATAAAAAAAAATTTATGAAAAAAAAAATTTGATGAAAAAACAAAAAAAATTTTTGATGAAAAAAAAAAAAAAAATTATGAAATTAATGAAAAAAAAAAATGACGACAAAAAAAATTTGATAAAAAAAAAATTTGATGAAAAAAAAATTGATTAAAAAAAAAAATTTGGTAAAAAAAAATTTAAAAAAAAAAAAAAATAAAGAAAAAAAAAATTGAATAAAAAAAAATTAATGAAAAAAAATTTGATGCAAAAAAAATTGATGAAAAAAAATTAATGAAAAAAAAAAATTGATGAAAAAAAAAAATTTTGATAAAAAATTTTTTTTTTTTTTTTTCTGAAAAATAATTATGTTACTTTTTATTCACCAGCTGGTGAAAAAATGTTTTATTCGCCACGTGGTGAATTATTATCCAAGTAACAAACCCAAGTTATTAAAATTTTTGGTTTCAAGAAAATGAAAATATTAATTCTTGTTTTCTTTTTCGTTGATTGTCAGCTTATATATTCAAACTGTGGTGGCGTCCTGCAACTGTTTTAAAATTAGACACCAGCCTAAAAACATTATCGTGTTAAAAAAAAATTCTAGAAAAAATAACGCTATACTAATTTGTTATTCCATGCAAATATCGGTCGAGGACCCCATTATTTTTAAATATTATTGATCCGTACCTCTGTTTGTCTGCGTTTTTCGACAGAAAAAAAAAAATTTACGAAAAAAAGTATTGATGAAAAAAAAAAATGATGAAAAAAAAATATTGATGAAAAAAAAATATTGACGAAAAAAAGTATTGACGATAAAAAAAAAATATTGATAAAAAATATTGATAAAAAAATATTGATAAAAAAAATATTGATAAAAAAATATTGATAAAAAAATATTTATGAAAAAAAATATTGATGAAAAAAAATTGATAAGAAAAATATGTGTTGATGAAAAAACAAGTAGAAAAGTTAAATTCGACTTGGCCGAATCTATGAATACCCTCCACAATGCCCATTTTAAGTGATAGTAAATTTTCTAACGTGAAAAAAATAACAGTTATGATTAGAAATATTTTATTTTGTATAAAAAAATTTTGTTTTAGTAATTTTTGAAAAAAAAAAAAAATACTAATTTTTTTTTAGTGTAAAATTTTTTTTGAGTGTAAAATTTTTTTTGAGTGTAAAATTTTTTCGAATTTTACATTCAAAAAAAATTTACTAATTTTTTTTTTGAGTGTAAAATTTTTTCGAATTTTACATTAAAAAAAAATTTATTAATTTTTTTTTTGAGTGTAAAATTTTTTTTGAGTGTAAAATTTTTTTCGAGTGTATTTTTTTATTTGTTTTGGTATAAAAATATTTTTGAGTGACAAAAATACGTTTTAAAATATTTTTGTGACTTACCAATTGTTTTAAAACAGGTTTAACGGGTTTTCACCACTTGAATGTAAGGTGAAGCTAATCTGATATTCACGGTTTTGCTAATAACTTTTGAACCACTGGACCGATTTGGGTGAAATTCAACACAAACTAGGCTGGAGGAACGAAAAATATATATGCCAAGCTTCAGCATCCTCAGAATTGATTTTCGAAAGTTATAGTGCTTTTTACCTCAAAAATTCATGAAAAACCCTTGCCGAAATTCAGTCTTTTGCTCATAACTTTTGAACCACTGACCGATTTCGCTGGATTGCAATACCAATCTGACCAAGTAAATGCCCAACATATGTGCCAAACTTCAGGAGCCTCCGTAAAGTCTTTCAAAAGTTAGCGTGTTTTCAACAGACAGACGGACAGACGGACGGACGGACGGACGGACGGACGGACGGACGGACGGACATCGCTAGATCGTCTTAAAATCGATCGAGGATCATGAATATATATACTTTATGGGGTCCTAGACCAATATTTCGATGTGTTACAAACGGAATGACAAACTTATATATACCCTCTATCACTAGAGTGGAGGGTATAAAAATATTAATGAAAAAAATATTGATGATAAAAAAACTATGACAAAAAAAATTGATCAACACAAAAATATTGACGAAAAAAAAATATTGATGGAAAATATTTAAAACAAATACTAATGAAAAAAAAATATATTGATGAAAAAAAAAAAAAAAAAAATACCCGACTAAAAATAAATATACAGGTCCATATATAATTTGAAATGGAGCCATATATAATTTAATATGTCCCAACACGTATTTGGATAAAATAAGATGATGAAATTGGTGGATCAAAATAGCTCAAAATTTGTTATATTAGATTAAATATGATCGTTTTTGATCCGAATATTGGGTTTATCTAATTTGATATAATTGCATATAATTTAATATCATAAGATAAAATATGGTATAATTTCATTCACAACAACAAAAACATATTGTTGTAGTCCAATGGACTATCGTATGTAAAATGTTTTAAATATTTTTGTTGGTTATTGACAATTCGATACTTACTAGTATAGTACAATTTCTTCGTCTTTCTAATTCACATTGTGGATAGAGTCGAATATGTATTAATGCTTTAGTTTGTGCACAAACGATTTGTCATTAGACTCGTTTGCTACTTTGTAGTATATCGTTTCTATTTTTGCTAAATAATCTTGACAATGGAATCTTGACAAATTCCGAAACACGTGTCGATTAAGTCTTGCAAAAATGACCAACATAAATAAATTTAAAACAAAAAATAATTTTCTTGAAAATTATGCTATGAGAATATCATGGTTTTAATTAGTAAAGAAAATAATGACCTCGAGCCAGAATAAACATCCTCACAAAATATAAGATAAAATATGTAGAATTTTGCATTAAATATTTTTTTTTATCTCATAATTTTCAAATTTATACCAAATATTTTTCGGGAAATGCAAAAAAAAAAAAATTGCAAAAAAAAAAAAAAATTGTGACCGGGACTTAGAAATTTAAAAAAAAAAAATTCTTAAAACTTTGTTAATAAATTTTTTCTTCAAAACGAAAAAATGTACCAAAAATGTTTTTTATCCAGGACTTAGAAAATTCCACAAAACTTTTTCAGGACTTGTAAAATTTTTCAAAAATTTGGCTAATTTTTTTTTATTTAAATCATTTTTATTGAAATTTTTAACTCCAAAACGCAAAAATTATTTGTGTCTGGAAATTTTAAAAAATTTTCCGGGACTTAGAAAACTTTTTCCCCCGATTCGGTACCATATATATATGGGGCATTCCATGTGAAATCGGACACTTTGAAAAACTTTTTTTTTAGATTTTCCCAATTTGTTTACAGTTTTTAGTACCCTTCGAAAACCCCTTCGTGGTAAATTTTCAGATTTTTTTGATGACCCGTTCAAAAGATATCGAATTTTTAAAAATTGGTAGTTTGTTCCTTTACTCAAACTTCTTTTAATCATAACTTCTTCAATAATGGTCCAAATTTCAAATTTTTTTTTTCAAAATTTTTGTTTTTCTAAGTTCTTTCTAAAAAAAAATCCTAAAAAATTCTTAAAAGCGCTCTAGTATGCGATTTTTAAGTTTTAAAATTTAAATCTCATTTTTGAAACTGTTTGTACTCTTCGATTTTTTTTTAATTTTTTTGTGTAAAACTTCTATCAATTCTACAAATTTTTTGCCCAGGAAGATCGTGGGATAACGATTATTACTATTTTTTAAAATTTTTTGAAAAAATTTTATTGTAATTTTCCAATCTTAAAATCATTTTTACTGCTCCAATGGTGCGTCATAGAGGGATCCTTTATAAGATCGACCCCCATTAATTTTTACGTCTTAACATTTCTTTGGAACAAACTAATACCCTATCTCCAATTTATAAGGGGGCTCCCACACAAAACGACATTTTTTGAAATTTGTTCCAACCGCTCTAACTGCCCTAATAGTGCCCTTAGAGCAACAAAATGTATGACGGACCCACAACATTTTTTTAGTCCAAACATTTTCTCTGAACACACCTACCCTCTATCTTTAACTGTTAAGGCGGTCCCCATACAATTTTTTTTATTTTTTGTAAATTTGTTTTATTTAATCAGCTTCTACCGGTCCAATGGTGCGTCCGAGAGGGGTCATTAGTGAGACCAACCCCCATTTATTTTTACCCTACAACATTTTTTCAAAACATACCTACGCCCTATCTCCACTCCCTAAGTAGGCTCCCATACAAATAACAGTTGGAGCAAATTTTATAAAAATGTAATTTTGTATGGGAGCCTACTTAGGGAGTGGAGATAGGGCGTAGGTATGTTTTGAAAAAATGTTGTAGGGTAAAAATAAATGGGGGTCGGTCTTACTAATGACCCCTCTTCGACGCACCATTGGACCGGTAGAAGCTGATTAAATAAAACAAATTTACAAAAAATAAAAAAAAATTGTATGGGGACCGCCTTAACAGTTAAAGATAGAGGGTAGGTGTGTTCAGAGAAAATGTTTGGACTAAAAAAATATTGTGGGTCCGTCATACACTTTGTTGCTCTAAGGGCACTATTAGGGCAGTTAGAGCGGTTGGAACAAATTTCAAAAAATGTCGTTTTGTGTGGGAGCCCCCTTATAAATTGGAGATAGGGTATTAGTTTGTTCCAAAGAAATGTTAAGACGTAAAAATTAATGGGGGTCGGTCTTATAAAGGATCCCTCTATGACGCACCATTGGAGCAGTAAAAATGATTTTAAGATTGGAAAATTACAATAAAATTTTTTCAAAAAATTTAAAAAAATAGTAATAATCGTTATCCCACGATCTTCCTGGGCAAAAAATTTGTAGAATTGATAGAAGTTTTACACAAAAAAATTAAAAAAAAATCTAAGAGTACAAACAGTTTCAAAAATGAGATTTAAATTTTAAAACTTAAAAATCGCATACTAGAGCGCTTTTAAGAATTTTTTAGGATTTTTTTTTTAGAAAGTACTTAGAAAAACAAATATTTTGAAAAAAAAAATTTGAAATTTGGACCATTATTGAAGAAGTTATGATTAAAAGAAGTTTGAGTAAAGGAACAAACTACCAATTTTTAAAAATTCGATATCTTTTGAACGGGTCATCAAAAAAATCTGAAAATTTACCACGAAGGAGTTTTCGAAGGGTACTAAAAACTGTAAACAAATTGGGAAAATCTAAAAAAAAATTTTTCAAAGTGTCCGATTTTACATGGAATGCCCCATATGTATATCTCATCTTGTATGAGGTCAGACATGGAATTGTATATCATATATTTATTCATCTAATCTTGTATGAGGTCATTCATGGAGTCATATAAAATATTATATGCAATATCTAATTTAATAAAAAAATTTATATTGTATGTGGAGCAACACATGATTCGATATCCTTTTATATGGCACCATATTAAATTTTGGGTGTAAAACTTAATACAAGATACATTTACATATAATTATGTAAAGTACTGTATATGGCCATATATAAATATATTAAATAATATGTTACCATATCTAAACTTTTTTAGTCGGGTATTGATGAAAAAACAAATAGTAATAAAAAAAAATATTGACGAAAAAAAAATATATATGTAAATGAAAAAAATATTGATGGAAAATAATGATGGAAAATATTGTTGGAAAATATTGATGGAAAATATTGAAAAAAAATATTGATGAAAAAAAAATATTGATAAAAAAAAATATTGATAAAAAAAATATTGATGAAAAAAAAAAATATTTATGAAAAAAAATATTGATGAAAAAAAATTGATAAAAAAAATATGTGTTGATGAAAAAAAATATTAATGAAAAAAATATTGATGATAAAAAAAAGTATGACAAAAAAATTGATCAACACAAAAATATTGACGAAAAAAAAACATCGATAAAAAAAATATTGGTAAAAAAATATTGATAAAAAAATATTGATAAAAAAAAATATTGATAAAAAAATATTCATGAAATAAAAAATATTGATGAAAAAAAATTTATAAAAAAAATATGTGTTGATGAAAAAAATTTTGATGAAAAAAAATATATTGATGAAAAAAAAATTATTACAAAAAAATTGATCAACACCAAAATATTGACGAAAAAAAAATATTGATGGAAAATATGGAAAAAAAAAAATACTAATGAAAAAAAAAAATAATGATGAAAAAAAAATAGTGATGAAAAAACATATTGATGAAAAAAAAATATTGACGAAAAAAAAAAAATAGATAAAAAAAATATTGATGAAAAAAAATATTAATGAAAAAAATATTGATGAAAAAAAAAACGTATTGACACAAAAAAATTTTGATTAAAATATTTTTATACATGTTTCCTTTACAAATTTCTCAGATGTTGAAACATTTTTATTGTATAAAAATTCTTAGATTTTTAAATATTTCACGTATTAAAAATAACCCATTTCTTATACATTTGCTTCCGAAAAATATTTAGATTCTTATATAATAACACTGCGTGACAAAACTAACCACTATTTTAGAAAACAAGAGGTACGACCATCATTTCTATATATTTCGGACATGCTGAATCGAATGGCGTACTCCGTTTTTCGATGTATGGTACAGTTTTCTTGCAAAATGTCATTAAAGATTGACTGATTTTCAGCTGCTTTTTTAACAAAAAAAATTCCCAAGCTAATGATTTTTAAATGCTATGGCACGGAAAACAAAGATATTACTTGTAGCAATATTTCTAATGTAAATTTGGTTTAAAGCTTTTCATCTTAAGCCCTTAAAATCGCGGATTTCTTAATTTTTTTACGTTTTCGCGAAATTAACCCCTAAATTGGTTTCTGATAAAAAACTTGCATTTTGTGGATCATAAAGGTACCCATGACACTAGGAATAGTGAACAAAAAACATATATGTTTTATGGACCATCATGATGAAAATCGCGAAAACCGTTTTTTTGTATATGGCTGCATCACTTTACGAGATGATTTAAGGCCCCATCTTTTAGTATATAATGTGGGAACCTTAAATAATGAACTGACCCAAAATTTGTCCAAAAAAGTTTTCATTTGCAAAAGTTATCTTAACAAAAACTATGATTATTGCATGGAAAACACTGAAATATTAGTTTTTGTTAAGATAACTTTTGCAAATGAAAACTTTTTTGGCTAAATTTTTGGTGAGTTAGTTGTTTAAGGTTACCACATTATATACCAAAAGATGGAGCCTTAAATCATCTCGAAAAGTGATGCTGCCATATACAAAAAAAGTTTTTTCGCGATTTTCATCATGATGGTCCATATAATATAGCGGTTTTTTCCCCACTATTCGTATTGTTAGGGATGCCTTTTTGATTCACTAAAAGCAAGTTTTTTATCAAAGACCAATTTGGTTGTTAATTTCGCGAAAACCTTAAAAAATTAAGAAATTCGCGAATTTAATGACTTAAGATGAAAAGCTTTAAACCAGATTTGCATAAGAAATATTGCTACAAGTCATATCTTTGTTTTCCATGCCATAAAATTTATAAATCATTAACTTTGCAAATTTTTTTGTTAAAGAACTGTCTCTAAATCAGCAAATCTTTAACGACATTTTGCAAGAAAACTGTACCATACATCGAAAAACGGAGTACGCCATTCGAATCAGCATGTCCGAAATATATAGAAATGATGGTCGTAACTCTTGTTTATTTTTTAGTGTTCCGCAGTGTAATAAAATAGATTTTTCTGAAAAAAAAAAAATTTTAGATTCAACATCTTTCTTATAGATTCTTAGATTTTTTTTTCCATATAAATAATCTGAAATTCTGAGACATTATCTCTATATAAAAACTTCCAAATGCTGATAGACTTTTCTTAAAGAAAAACTAATATTAAATTAATTAATTAAAATTATTTTAAATATCCTTTAATATAAATAAACTCTACCCTAATCTTCATTTACACAACAGATATATGTTGTTCTATTTTGGTTGGACTTTGAATCTAATATTCTCCTAACTATTTGATAATTATTTCATGAGCTAAGTTATGATAATACCTTTGAATCAGAATTCAACATATTTCTGTGTGTTTATTGGTATTTTGTGTGTAACGAATAATAAACATGACTAACAATGGGTTGCTTTTGTGCATCATAGATACATTCCGAATAATTGGGAAATTATAATTTGTAAATTACAAACCTTGTTTAGGTAATAATTTCGTACTGGCATACAATTAAGCATTTTGTGTTTTAAAATTTTCGAACATAGTAAGCAAACCAAAAAATAATAACATATTTTGTAGTTAAACTTGCAAAAATTTAAATAATAAACTTATAATTGACTCAAATTAAGTTTCATTCAAAAGGGTCAAAGAGAACAAATTTCGAAATTTTCATTTAAAAATTTCTTGAACGAAGAAAAAAATATCGTATTTTTTTTTAAATTTCAACCGTTTAACCGATTTTTAAATTTGTTTGATTTTTGTGTTCAGCGCATCAATATAAAAAAATATATATTGCAAGACTTTGATTTATTTTTTTTTTAATTTTTAAATCCAGTTTCTAATGCATTTTTTTCACAAAAATTCTAAAATTCACTTAATAAACAAATCTTAGATTCTGGATTTTTTGTGTTTCAGATTCCTTTAAAAATGTCTTAGATTCCGAAAATTTTTTTCAATAGAGCTTCTGAGACATTTTTCCATTAAAAACGCTCAAATTTAAATTACAATTTTCTATAGAAAAGTAACGAACAAAACAAAGGGAATAAATTTCATAACAATTTTGAAATTTACTTGTATTTTAACGTACCGATTTAGTATTACATATGTTCATAAATTTTACTCATACGCTAAATGGTTATAAAATTCAAATGCGATTTTCTCGAAAAAAAAAACGAAAAACACATGTCTGAATTTTTTTGTGTGAATAGAAAAACATCTTATCTTTAATTTTTTTTTTAAAGAAAGTGGCCGGATTTTTAATAAATTGACTTTTTAAAAAATGTAAAATTTCAGAACGGGTTTTGAAAATTTTCCAAAAATAAAAAAATTAATCGATAGCCCATACAAAACTATACAAGAATGTAAATTTTTGAGATTATTGTGCAATCCGTTTTAATTTGATAAATATTTAAACAGTGCAACTCGACAATAATTTGACCATTTTTTTAATATTTGACCACGCCTCCTAAGCCCAATTTTTGAAAAGTTGAAAAATCAAAAACGCAATTTTTTTAGTTACATATAGTTCTATTTATAAACATAAAAAGGCTTATATTTAAAGATTCAGAAACACTTTCCAATATAAAAATTCGCAGATTCTGAGAGTAATTTTCCGCAAACAAATCATTTAATCATTCAAGAACATTTTTATAGAAAATTGTTTAAGATTCTGAGACTTAAAAAAATAAAACATTTAGTTAATGTCCAAACTTGCAAAAACGGGTACGTATGATTAATATTTTATTTCAGCAAAAAAATAACACTCATACGCCTTACACAATACGTAATTGAAGAAGTTAAAAAATAGTGTGCAATGTTGCGTATGATTAATATTCTCACTATTTAAAATATAATTTTTTTAAATTATTCCTCGAATCAAAATTTAAAGAAGATTTATTTTTAACACACTTTTTAAAAGAAATAAGAACATTTTTCCAACATCTAAATTTTCAGATTCTGAAACATTTTTCTAAAAGAAAAATTCTTAGATTCTGAGACATTTTTACTATAGAAAAAGGTTAAAATCCTTAGAGTCTAATACACTTTTAGCAAAGAAAACGTCTTAGATTTTGAGACTTTTTTATAGGAACATACTCAGATTCTGAGCTAAATAGAAAAAATTCTAAGATTTACTATATACAGCAATTCACAGATTCCGGGACGTTTTTTTAGTGTAGAAAAAGTCTTATATTTTGAGATATTTTTCCTATAGAAAAAGTCTCAGATTCAAAGACATTTTTTTATAGAAAAAATCGCAGACTCTGAAATATTTTTCCAATAACAAGTCACTCTCAGATTCTGAGACATTCTGCATATAGAAAAAGTTTAAGATTCTAAGACGATTTTCTAATCGATGCAGTCTCAGATTACACCGTCCGACAGCCAATATTAAACATGAACCGGATAAAATACGTCTGAAAGTAGAGATCAAATGGAGTAGAACTGCATTTACAGTTTTTCATTTCGTGATCCTGTTTCCTTTTTAAAGGACTTCAAAGTTTTAAAGGATACATTTTATAAAAAAATTTTGAAATATTTTTAATTGTCCTATAATGATACTGCTGACGGCAGATGAAAGTGGAGAATCTCCCATAATTTTAATACATTTTTATACTTTGCCATATCAGCTTAAACGGATGTGAATAAAGTCATTTGAAAACTTTATCAAAATATGTATTTTGTTGAAAATTTTGAATGATATTGAAGGACACATTTTTAAATGGACGTACCTTACCTCCTTTTTTCTTACATGAAATAATAATCAAATAGGAAAATTAGGGGAGATCCTCTTTCATTTGCTATCAATAGTGGCATGCTAGGACAAGTACAAATATTAAAAAAATATTTTATTAAATTTAATCCTCTAAAAAAGTCCTTTTAAAAGGAAACAGGATCACGAAATGAAAAACTGTAAATGCAGTTTTACTACATCTAGTCTCTAGTTTCAAACGTATATTATCTTTCAAGTTCAACTACTTTATTTCATTTTTGTCGGACGGTATTATGACACATTTTTTCTATTTAAAAGAAATACTCAGATTCTGTGACATTTTTCCTATAGAAAAAGTCACAGATTCTAAGAAATTTTTCCCAAAGAAATCTTCTCAGATTCTTGGACATTTTTCCTGTAGAAAAGTCAAGATTGTGAGACGTTTTTTATATAGAAAAAGTCTCGGATTCTGAGAAAGTTTTACTTTAGAAAAGTCTCAGATTCTGTGACATTTTTCCTAGTCAAAAAAATTATGAGAAAGTCTCAGAAAATTGAAAAATTCCTTCCAATAGAAAAAGTTTCATTTTCTAACACATTTCTTTTATAGAAACAGCCCCAGATTTGGAGATATTTCTTCTACAGAAAAAGTCCCAGAATCTAAGACATGTTTCCAAAGAAAAAGGCTCAGATTCTGAGACATTTTTTCAATAGAAAGAGTCTCAGACTCAAAGAAATTTTTCGTATAGAAAGAGTATCAGATTCTGAAAAATTTTTCATACAGAAAAACTCTAGGACTTTGAGACATTTTTCCTATAGAAATAGTCTAGGATTCTGAGACACTTTTTCTAAAGAAATAGTTTGTGATTCTGTCTCAAATACTGAGATGTTTTCGTTTTGGAAAAGTTTCAGATGTTTAGGTGTTTTTACTATGAAAAAAGTCTCATTGTCTGAAAAGTTTTCGTATAGAAAAAGTTGCAGATTCTGAGACATATTTTTACAGAAAAAATCTTATTTTCTAACACACACTTTTTCTAAAGAAAAAGCTTGTCTAAATTTGTATACCCTCCACTCTAGTGATAGTGGGTATATATAAGTTTGTCATTCCATTTGTAACACATCGAAATATTGGTCTAGGACCCCATAAAGTACATATCGCTGTTTTACTTGTATAGTATCATATCTCAAAAAATGCGTTTTTTGAGTTAATGATGCAGAATTATTCGTTATATCGTGCTTTATATTGTGTCAAAATTTTTTATTAATATCTTTTAAACTCATCGTTTGAGAAGAGTACACGCCATTATTACATTTTCTATGTACCGGCCTTTTTCAATTAAAAACCAGTTAGTAAACTTTAAACGTGTTTTCTGCAAAATCAAATATTTTGAGTTGTTACTCTATACAAGTAAAGGAGCGATATACTTATGATCCTCGATCGATTTTAAGTCGATCTAGCGATGTCTGTCTGTTTGTCCGTCCGTAGAAAACACGATTACTTTTGAAAGACTTTACAGAGGCTACTGAAGTTTGACATATATGCTGGTCATTTACCTGGTCAGGTTGGTATTGCAATCCAGCCAAATCGGTCCCGTGGTTCAAAAGTTATGAGCAAAAGAGTAAATTTCGGCAAGGGTGTTTCGCGAATTTACGAGATAAAAAACACGATAACTTTCAAAGGACAATAATGAGACTGCTGTTCGTTGCCGTTCCCCAAGTCTGTTTGGTATTAAATTTCAGCTCAATCGGTTCAGTAGTTCAAAAGTTATAAGCAAAACCCTGAATTTAAGATTGGTTTCATCTTAAATGCCACGTGTTAAACAAGTTTCAAAAGCATTGGTGGTAACGTAATAATGTTTTTCAAACTTGTTTAGTTTTAAAGCAATGCTTTTTAAACTTGTTTAGTTTTAAAAGTATTGGTAACTTAAAAATTACACTCGAAAAAAATTCTATACTCAAAAAAAAAAAAAAATTTGCACTCAAAAAAAATTTTACACAAAATTTAGTTTTTGTTTTACAAAAATGACAATATTTTGTGTACATACGTACGTGCATTCACTCAGAAATATCTGTACAGTAAAAAAAACATTACACTCGAAAAAAAAATTATACTCAAAAAAAATTAGTATTTTTTTTTTTTTTTTTTAAATGACAAAAAAGAGTTTTTTTACTCAAAATAAAATATTTCTAATCAAAATTGTTAATTTTTTCAAGTTTAAAAAATGTACTATCCTTTAAAAAAAAATGCAATGTGGATGGTATTCATAGATTCGGCAAAGACGAATTTAACTTTTCTACTTGTTTTTTTATTTTTTTTTACATTTTGGTGGGTGTAAAAGATTCGGCACAGCCGAATTTAACACTCTCACTTGTTTTTGTTAATTTTTCTATTTTATTTGTTATTTTAAAGGCATAAAAATGAGTAAATTTACTCGTAGAGCATCATATTTCTATAAAACTATCAGTATTTTATGGTGTAATATAAATTTTATAGATTTCCTTAGACAGGAAGTATACAATTTTTTTTTTTACAAATTTAAAACAACGTCTATCTGTTTTTCATATTATGAGCATCTGCCTATAACTACCAAAACTATACTTTTAGGCTGGTCTGATATTAAAGAAATAGTTTTTCTTGCATTTTGCAATTTTGGAACATTTACCAAAAATATTTTTTATTTTATAAATAATGACCTGACTTTTGGCGTTGTTTTTTCTCAAAATTTGAATTTTTCATTTTTTTTAGTTCTCTTATTTCCATAAGAAACCTTAAATATTTCCACTTCAAAAATAAAACAACCTCTGAACTTTTTTATTGTCATTTCGTGATACTGGTCTGTTATATTTTTATATACAAAAATAAAGTGTTGCTATGATTGCCAATTTTGTTAAATGGCATGTCAGGGGCAAAGTCAAAGACAACCATCATTGACTGACACTTAAATATATAAAAAAAAAGAACACTACCTTTTTTTAGTATGTATGTGTGTATCTGATATACATAGATACCTTTAAACCAGAAGTTTAAAGAATTGGTAACGCTGTGTGTGGTCGTAAAAGGAAGTATACCAAGGTCTCAGAATCTGAGACTTTTTCTATAGGAAAAATGTCTCAGAATCTGACACTTTTTCTATAAGAAAAATGTCTCAGATTCTGAGACTTTTTCTATAAGAAAAATGTCTCAGAATCTGAGAATTTTTCTACAAGAAAAATATTTTAGAATCTAAAACTTTTTCTATAACAAAATGTCTCAGAACTTCTCAGATTCTGAGACTTTTTCTATCAAAAAAGTCTCTTTTTTTATAAGCAAAATGTCTCAGAATCTGAGACTTTTTCTATAAGAAAAATGTCTCAGATTCTGAGACTTTTTCTATAAGAAAAATGTCTCAAATTCTGAGACTTTTTCTATAAGAAAAATGTCTCAGAATCTGAGACTTTTTCTAAAAAAAAAATGTCTCAGAATCTGAGAATTTTTCTACAAGAAAAATATTTTAGAATCTAAAATTTTTTCTATAACAAAATGGCTCAGAACTTCTCAGATTCTGAGACTTTTTCTATCAAAAAAGTCTCTTTTTTTATAAGCAAAATGTCTCAGAATCTGAGACTTTTTCTATAAGAAAAATGTCTCAGAATCTGAGACTTTTTCTATAAGAAAAATATCTCTGAATCTGAGACTTTTTCTATAAGAAAAATGTCTCAGAATCTAAGACTTTTTCTATAAGAAAAATGTCTCAGAATCTGAGACTTTTTCTATAAGAAAAATGTCTCAGAATCTAAGACTTTTTCTATAAGGAAAATGTCTCAGAATCTGGACTTTTTCTTTAAGAAAATGTCGGAGAATCTGAGACTTTTTCTGTAAGAAAAATATCTCAGAATCTGGGACTTTTTTTTATAAGAAAAATTTCTCAAAATCTGAGACTTTTTCTACATGAAAAGTATATCAAAATCTGAGACTTTTTCTATAAGAAAAATGTCTCAGAATCTGAGACTTTTTCTATAAGAAAAATGTCTCAGAATCTGAGACTTTTTCTATAAGAAAAATGTCTCAGAATCTGAGACTTTTTCTATAAGAAAAATGTCTCAGAATCTGAGACTTTTTCTATAAGAAAAATGTCTCAGAATCTGAGACTTTTTCTATAAGAAAAATGTCTCAGAATCTGAGACTTTTTCTATAAGAAAAATGTCTCAGAATCTGAGACTTTTTCTATAAGAAAAATGTCTCAGAATCTGAGACTTTTTCTTTAAGAAAAATGTCTCAGAATCTGAGACTTTTTCAATAAGAAAAATGTCTCAGAATCTGAGACTTTTTCAATAAGAAAAATGTCTCAGAATCTGAGACTTTTTCTATAAGAAAAATGTCTCAGAATCTGAGACTTTTTCTATAAGAAAAATGTCTCAGAATCTGAGACTTTTTCTATAAGAAAAATGTCTCAGAATCTGAGACTTTTTCTATAAGAAAAATTTCTCAGAATCTGATACTTTTTCTATAAGAAAAATGTCTCAGAATCTGAGACTTTTTCTATTAGAAACATGTCTCAGAATCTGAGACTTTTTCTATAAGCAAAATATCTCAGAATCTGAGACTTTTTCTAAAAGAAAAATGTCTCAAAATCTGAGAATTTTTCTATAACAAAAAATTCTCAGAACCTGAGAGACTTTCCCTTTTTAGTTGCCTTGTCTATAGATTTTACAATTTTGTAAAGTTTATGGCATTTAATGCCCGCAGCTATAAATACTTGTGTATACGTATCAATGACTTTTGACAACAGTAAAGTCTAAAATTCAACCAACAACGTCTACTATAACAACAAATATTTTTTTTTTAAATTTAAAAGAAAAACAGTCAGATACGACAATAAAAACAAACAAATATGATTCATTCCACAGCAAATTTCCAGCGAAAATATAAATTGGGCGGATTTTTGATAAATTGACTTTTAAACAAAATAAAAAATTTCAGAACGGGTTCTGAAGAGTTAAAAAAAAATTAAGTCAATAGCAAATCTAAAAACATACAAAAATTTTAATTTGTGGGACTGTTTTGCTTTCCACAAATTTTAACTTTTTTTCACTTCCGAAGCCCAGTTTTTGAAAAAATTAAAAACCAAAATGGCAATTTTCTTTGTTCCATATAGGGCTATTTATACAGCCCATTTAGAAATTCATAAGCCACATGTTTTTCTTTTTTGGGACATTTGGTGTGGAATGCCTCATTTATGTTTTTTTTTGTAGTAGAAATTTTTTTTTTCCAAAAAAGGTCCTTGAATGTTTGGCGCGTTTGATTGTTTGGCTGATAACAAACTGTACATTAGTTTAGCGGAGGTGGGTTTATTTGAAATTCTCAATTTTTTTATTGATTTGTTTTATTCTTTTTGTTTTGTTTTGTTTTTTTTTTTTTTCAATTTAGTTTGATACTGCAAATGTCCTGCAGTAGAATTTATTGGCACTTAGGTAATTCAAATTTATTTGTTATATATTATTCGTTTTTTTCTCACTTCACCCCCATTTGATGGTATTTTACAAATTAAATATATTTTTTCGATATTCTTTCGTTGTGGCAATTGGTAATAAACTATTGAAAAAAGTGTTTTGGCATATTGACAGGATTATAATAAAGTATTGTAAAAATATGTAAATAAATAAAAACAGGGAAGACTATTACACAAGGTTAAGCTCAATATTTAAATGCACTACGCAATACCGTAACCCGAAAATGAAAAAAAAATTAGGTAATACCGAAAGAACAATGCTTATTGAAGAGTTGATTGCGAGAATTTCAAAAAATGTTTGGAGGTCATGTTCGGCGCTCAATTAGAGCTTTAAGTTTTCAAATGTAGAGCATTTTGTCAAAAAAGAACAATTAATTTTTTATTTTTAAAAATTGGTGGCAAAAGATTTTTTATGTACATTGGGGAAAAAATATTTATAAAAAATATAAATAAAAATATAAAGTTTTCATGGCACCAATTTAAAAACTAATAACACTGTGCTACAGGTAAAAAATACTTCTAAAGTGACTTATTATAAATGCCCATTAAACTTGCCAGACACTCTCAAATTTAAGAGTTATTGTCAAAAAAACGTTTTTTGAGGCTTTTCTAACTAAACCTTGTGTAATTCAGAAACATTCTAACCGATTTTAAATTTTTTTAACTGTTTTAAGGAGAAGAAGGATAGTGCTTTCCATATGTGTGAACTGGTCTACACATATAAGAGAAATATCTATTGGTTTTTTCTATAAAATTTATTTTATTTTATTTTTTTTTAAATTTTTCGAGTTTATCGATTTTTTCTGCTATAGTTTCTTAAACAACCTTTATATTTATAATCGTATTCTCAAAGAAAATTTAATCATGAATACGATGAGCTCTACCCAAAAAAAAAAATCGGATGACAATTTTCAGAGTTGTGATAATTTTTCTAAAAAAAGAAAATTAAGATTTTGCTGGAAATCGCCGTTCAGATAACCCAGGCAAAACAAATAAATTCATTATTAGAGGTCTTGTATAATATTATTAAAGGTTTTTGACGCGCTAAAGTTGAATCTGGCTACTAAATTGCTCTATCGCGTCAGGTTTTTGAGATATTTAACATAAATTTATGTATCAAAAACTTAATAAGATAGAGCAAGGTAATGGTCATGGTCATGGTAAAATTCGAATTCAGGGGCCAAAAACCTTTAAAAAAATATACGCGACCTCTCATTATGTTTGTTTAATTTTTTATTTTTCTTGCAGGGGTTGTTCGAACATTGATTTCATGCAAAATCTTAGTATTAATTTATTTAAAAATTATCTTAACTCTGTCAATTGTTACCCGATTTTCTCAGGATAAAGCTTATTGTATTCAGAATTAAATTTTTCTTAAGAATGCGTTTATAAATATTAATGTTGTTGAACGAACTACACACATAAAATGATTGGCTAAAAAGTTAAATTAAATCTATTGATCAAAAAAATTTAAATTACCCGTGTAAAAATGTTTTAGATATTATCTAATCTGTTCATATATATTTATATATGATCGTATCTGATTGCATATAACTATATCTGAAATGACCAAAATCGAGATCTAATTATATCTTGGATTGGTCAACGCTCCCGAGTAAAAAAGATCTGATATAATCATATATGCTAATATATGATTATTTATATTTATATATTAATTTGCATGAACTTTGATATGGACATATAAGTTTATATATAGCATTGTATTTTTCCTCATTTTCAAATATGATAACATACATATTCCTATCTATTTATATACCGACCTATATGAAATAAGATATGACATATAAGGTCGGGAATTTTTAGATATGATAGATAAAAAGATATATGGTTTTATTAATAACACAGGGCAACACTTTTTTTGCCCTGGTTCTGATAGCTAATTTTGAGTAATTTTGAGCGTACCCCAAGATTTCAAATCTGTCTACCGTTTTGTTGGGTCAGCTCTAGTTGTTGACATATAGCCTAAGGAAACTTTGAAAATATGCTATTTTTAGCATGTTTGTGAGTCCATATTTACCAACACTGGACTTGCATCCAAAAAGTGAATGACGATTTAAGGTATGTTGGATATGCTGATTCCAAAAATGCTCTTCCTTTTTTTGAGTCATCTCTAGTTTTTGAGATATCGCTAAAATAAAATTTAAAAATTTTTAGTTCATGCCCTTATTAAATCTAAGCACATTTATCACGTTGACAGAGTTTGAGGACATGATTTGGACTAAAAAAGGCACGCAGATTTCAAAAATGCTATTAGTTTTATCGTGCAGGCTTAAGTTTTCAAGTTATGAAGCAACGACATAACATATTTTTTTTATCATGTAATTGAAAAATTATATCTTTTTACAAGCATTTGCTTAGCAACTTTAGACATTTGCAAATCGATTGTGAACTTAGTTTGATCCTCCTAAGTCAATTCCCGAAAACAAATTAACACATGATGAAAATAAGAAGTCAATCAGACGAGTGGTTTGGCTGGAATGATGAGAACGATATTTGGGATTTGCTTCCGTTATAAAACGAAAATTAAACTGGTAGAAAAGAGTTAATACCAGTTTTGGAGTCCTCGCATCCAATATAGTTAAGTTCGCGTTTAAAACTTAGGCTCTTAAATTAGTGTTTGCAATTGTAGCCTAGAAAAGTTGCTAAAAAACGCTCGCGAACGAGAGCTGATGGAACAAATTGGAAAACATTCGAAATCAACACACCAAACTCCTTATAAATCAGTTGTCATAAGTCAGGCAAATTGAAAAACTTTAACTTTTGCCAACCTGTATAATTATATCCCTGCTTTCGATTAAAAAAATTCCTTAAAAATTATTTAAAAAAAAAATTTTAAAAATTTTTAAAAATTTGCTAAGTCCCAAAGAATGCAATAAAAACTCATCTAATTGATAATGTATACAATCTAATAAAAATATATATAATTTAACGTTTACAATTCCAAAAAGTTTGACCAGATTTCATCTAATTATATAAAAATTTATCTAATTTTAACAGATAAGATATGATTTAATACAATTAGATAGACCCATTTTTGGGATCAAACTTAATCAAATTTGATATTGTTTTATCAAAAATAATAGAATTTGATATAATCGTATAATATTCGATCCGCCAATTTTCGGATCAAAATTAATATGGATTTACATAAAAGCATATCTGTTCATATATAATTAAATATTGCGCCATATAACTTTTTTTACTCGGGCTAGTACAAAATTGACATTTAATTATATCTGAGCAGATATAATTTTATACAATTATTTGCAATCATATATTATTAAATCAAAGCAGATCTGACAAGGTCTAATTGATTTTTACATGGTAGTCAATTATTGTTTTAATCAACATTTTTGTTATTTTCTTTAACTATCAACTTACAAATTCTCAACATACCAAGTTTTGTTCGCTTTAATTTATTTGAATACATTAATTCAAAAAAATATACAATATAATTGGGGCTTACTTTTTTAATGTTGGCAACAAATTAGAAAGTAAAAAATATGAATTTCTTCATAACTTTGCCATAAGCTTACAAATAATGTGTTAAATCAATTATTATTTTGATTGACTTTAAATAAAAAATTTGTGATAAAAATCAAAAAAGTGTTTAACTGAATATATATATATATAAAATATATATAAAATCAATTAATCCCCTACAATTTGATGATTGATATAACAATTTTCTTCATTGGATGAGTTTCAAGTGAAAAACTGGGTTTTTGTTGATTGAAATTCAATTTCAATTCTTTCTGTTTTGAGTATAAATCGATAAACTCAACAAATAAAAAAAAAACAAAAAAATTAGGTTTTGTTAAAAAAATCAATACTTATCTTTCTTATATGGGGCAAAACGCGTCAACGGTCCACACCAAAAACAAATGTTGTCCGATTTAAGTATAATTTTGGCAAAATAGTAGATTAATGATAGGTATTCTAAATTACAAATATAATATTTTTTGATGAAATATTGGCAGAGTTACAGGGTTGGAAAGTTTTGATGTTTTTAAAAATAACATATTTTGGTGAATTTTAATTAACATTTCGATGAAACAAAAATTATAATTTAAAATTTCTCATAAAGTATATTTCTCATAAAGTATCATACATACCATTTTTTTTTTTAAACCGAAATTAAAAAAATTTTCAAGGTTTCTAATGGGCTTAGTGAAAAAAATTTAAAAGTGCGATCCTTATAAGATAATTACAATTTAACATTTTGACCTTGAATTTAAGGTAAAATTTATTTTTTTCAAAAAAACCATAAATACCATTTAAAAAAAAACTTTAAAATTTGTTTTTTAAATTATAATTTTTGTTTCATCAAAATGTTAATTAAAATTCACCAAAATATGTTATTTTCAAAAACATCAAAACTTTACAACCCTGCAGGTTGGTTAGGTTAGGTTGGATGGGCATCCGTCAATTTGGCGAATTCACTCGGAGGCCATAAGGCCCTTTGTAATTCCCCTAAAGTTGTCTCCCTACTCCCCTGATATACAAAATTCTACCTCTCAAACCACCCCGATTCCCTAAGGTATTCTGCTAGAGACGTCAATGGGACACTGTTTAGGCAATCTAAGTCATCAAAAAATCGTTGCCCCAAATACTTAAGACGACGTTTCATCAGACCCGGATATTCACACAACAAGTGCCTCACTGACTCCTCCTCCTCCACCTCTCCACAACTTCTGCAAAAGTCCCTGTCAGAAATTCCCATACGGACGGCCATTTGGCCGATTATACAGTGTCCTGTCAGTACTCCTACTAATAGGCCAACCGTCCGTTTGCCAAAGGTAAGAAGACTTTCTGTCCTCTTAGGATTTGTCAGTGGCCACATAGTCCTGCGCGTGGTTAGCGATATCCACCTATCCCTCATCATATTCTCCGATATTATATCAATTTCGTTCATCAACTCCACTATAGGAACCGAGATATCCGGTTCGACACGTTCCCCCACCGACTCGGAACCACCTCTTGCACATTCATCAGCTAATTCGTTACCATCGACCCCACTATCTCCAGGGACCCAGATTAGCTTGACTGTGTGCTGACTAATTCGATGAAGGGATTGTATACCAACGGCGTATGCAGGACTGTTTTTTCAGGGCCCAACAACAACAAAAAAAAAAATTTTGTTGTTTTTTCTTGAGATTTGTGTTTTCCAATACATATAAAAAAATATTTTTTTGTTGTTGTTGTTGGGCCCCCCCCTCTGTATACGCCGATGTTGTATACAATTACCAACAATTCTCGATTTCACAGTGTGTGACCCCAAGGCCTTCAGAGCTGCAAGACTGTCCACAAAAATGTTAATGGCGCAAGGACTTAGGTCCTTTGTCATAATCATCTGCGCGGCTTTGTCAATTGCAAAAACCTCGGCTTGGAAAACACTACACTTGTCCGGGAGCCTTACTGAGGCCCTGATTTCGAGGCATTCAGAGTATACCCCCGAACCCATCTCCATCTTCGATCCGTCCGTGAAAATTGAGATCGCATTCCCCGATATAAGAGAGTTTGCCGCTTAGTCTTCCCTAGTTGGTATTTGGAATTCGAAGTTCCTATTAAAGTTCGTCTGCGGTGAGATATAGTCGGTTTTCCGTTCTAATTCCGACCCGTCCACCGTACTTAATATGGTCGAGTGTCCCCAAGAGCGTTGCTTAAGCATTAGTGACTCTCTTAACCTAAGAGCCGATTTTGCTGCTGTGCTCTTGATGTAGATATCTAAGGGCTGAATGTTTAGTATCACTTCCAGACCGGCCTGGGGTGCTGATCTAATAGCACCAGTGATACCCACGCACGCCAGTCGCTGTACCTTCTGTAGGTTGCAGAGATATGATTTCTTATCCGCTGCTTTCCACCACACAAGGTCTTCATAGGTAAGTATTGGTCTAATTATCGCACCATACATCCAGTGGATAATATACGGTTTTAGACCCCACCTTCTTCCGAAAGTTCTTATGCAGGTGTAAAAAGCACATAACGACTTTTTCATCCTTTCCTCCGTATTCCTTTTCCAAGAAAGCTTTGAGTCCAGGATTACACCCAGGTATTTCGCCTCATTAGATAGTTCTAGGGTGATTCCATCTAGTTTGGGAAGAACAAACCTGTCTATCTTAGTCCTTTTCGTGAACAAGACGAGTTCGGTTTTGGAGGGATTGACTCCCAGACCGTTGTCCCTTGCCCACGTCAAAAGTATCTTAAGTGCTGATTCCATGAGTTCACTAATCGTTGGTAAAAACTTACCTCTGATTAGGATCACAACATCAGCAGCATATTCCGTTGAGTGACTCGAGGATTTCATTTATTACAAGATTCCACAGAAGAGGAGAGATCACCCCCCCTTGTGGTGTACCCCTTGTAACTATTTTCCTCGCTTCACCATCACCTATCTTCGAGTTAATCGCCCTGCTTTTCAGCATGTTGCCCGTTCATAGAGTAATCTGTGTGTCCGTGCCTGTATTTCGTAGGGCATTAAGAATTGACGATATTTTGACATTGTTGAACGCGCCATTCATCAATGATGACAGACTGATAGGTCTGTAATCCTTTGCGGTATTGTGGTTTATTTTTCCCGCTCCCTCCATTCGGAGGGTATATATCCCGATGCCAGGCTCCCCGTAAAGACACGCAGTAGCCATGGCATGATTATGCCGAGGGACTCCTGCAAGAGTGCCGGAAAAATACCATCAGGCACTGCCGATTTGTAGGGCTTCCAACCCTGTAACTCTGCCAATATTTCATTAAAATGTTTGTAATTTAGAATGCCTATCACTAACCTACTATTTTGCCAAAATTATACATAAATCGGACAACATTTGTTTTTTGGCGTGGACCGTTGACGCGTTTTTCCCCATATGTATAGACCAATTCAACAACATGAAAATTCCTATCCTTCTTCTATCCAAAACAGTTAAGAAATTGAAAATCGGGTGAAAATTTTCTAAGTTAGATGTGGTTTAGTGAGAAAATTCATAAAAAAAAAAAAATCTTTTTTGACAATAACTTTAAAATTTGCGAGATTCTGGCCAGTTTGATGTGTGTTTTTCTCATCTTTTCGACGAGACGTACAACCTTCACTAGCTTATTTAAAAAGTATATTCGATTTTGTTCTTTTTGTAGCACAGTGTAATCAACAATAATACTTTTTTTGAGCGAATGCACTACGGATGCATCGCTGGTTGCGCTCTAAGGATGATATATTTCATGAAATTGGCAATATCTTATCGAATGGACGATACAAAATTTTTAGAGAAATTCTGTTATTTGATGAAATTTTCTTCATTTGACCATTTAAATGCATTTTAACAATTTAAATGATTTATAAATTTTTAATTCGTATATTTTCGTATAAAAAGCTGCGAGCGCAATCTCTACACCACTTCCAATTGTATTTCAGAAATTATCAATTGTATTTCAGAAATTATCAATTGTATTTCAGAAGTTATCAATTGTATTTCAGAACTTATCAATTGTATTTCAAAAATTATCAATTGTATTTCAGAACTTATCAAATGTATTTCAGAAGTTACCAATTGTATTTCAGATATTATCAATTGTATTTCAGAAACTTTCAATTGCATTTCAGAATTTATCAGTTGTATTTCAGAAATTATCAACTGTATTCATCGGCGTATACAGAGGGGGGCCCAACAACAACAACAAAAAAATATTTTTTTTATATGTATTGGAAAACACAAATCTCACGAAAAAACAACAAAAAATTTTTGTTGTTTTTGTTGGGCCCTGAAAAAATAGTCCTACATACGCCGTTGACTGTATTTCAGAATTAATCAATTGTATTTCAGAAATTATCAATTGAATTTCAGAAGTTATCAATTGTATTTCAGAAATTATCAATTGAAAATTTCTGAAATACAATTGGAAATGGTGTAGATATTATTTTAAAAATCCCAAAAGCGAAATTTTTATTTTATTATTAAAAGAAACAAATTAAGATGAGACCTTCAAGAAAAAATGTATTGGACCCTACACCTCAGGTGTAAAAAACATATAGTTTCATACACCGATATGCTGCTAAAACATACCAAAGAGGAAAACTTTAACCAGCCCTACACGTTTACTTTTTTTGGACTCCTCTTCATCGTAATTTTGGAAAACATTATTAGTAGTGATTAAAATCAAAATTTTAACGTTAAAAAATTACTTAAAAGGGCTCGACTTGTTTTTATACGCTCCACTCTAGTGATAGAGGGTATATATAAGTTTGTTATTCCGTTTGTAACACCTCGAAATATTGGTCTAAGACCACATAAAGTATATATATTCATGATCCTCGATCGATTTTAAGACGATCTAGCGACATCCGTCCGTCCGTCTGTCTGTTGAAAACACGCTAACTTTTGCAAGACATTACGGAGACTCCTGAAGTTTGGCGTATATGTATGTTGGACATTTACCTGGTCAAGTTGGTATTGCAATCCAGCGAAGTCGGTCCAGTGCACGGTGGTCAATTCCGGCCAAAAATCATTTTATTTTTTTATTAAATCTTGATGAAATTTTGATGCTATATTATAGCTAATACTTTAAAACATTCAACTTAAATCTTTTTTTGGGCCTTGTAACACTATATTATTGTCCATAGTGATGCAAAGTAGAGTAATTTTTGCTTCTCATTTCAGCTATTTTTAAAATGTATATTTTAGTATTCAATAAAAGTTGGCTATGCATTTTTCTTCACATTATTTTTGTAAGTTCGCACATGGATTTTTAATTCCTATAGTAAATAATCATTCCATGTGGTTTTTACAGATTTTGTGTGCGTTTTTGTCTTAAAGTGATGTGTATGAAAATTAGATAAAAATTAAAAATAAACCTCTAAAAAAAATAAATTTTGAAAGACCATAAAAATCAATTAGAGGCTATTAGAGGTTAGCTTTAAAAAGCAGTTTGTACTTTTAACTATTAAAAGTAAGTATTTTAAATTTCAGCCCCTACTTTTACCGATTCTTTAAACCGGAGCATTTTTAGCGGACTCATTTTTTACAAATGGTGGATTTTTTTAAACATACAAAATCCACCAAAATAGGGAATGTGAAGAGATACTAACTTAAAACCCATAGATTTGCGTTAAAAAAAAACTTAAAAAAGACGAAATAAAAAAAAATGTGGTTTAAGGGGGGTTGGAACTAAAAACCCGCCTTAATGTTAGCAATTTTTAAACAGCTAAAAAAATAAATACGTATTATTATTTAATTCTGTTTTTTCATTTAAAGATAGAATATTTTAGTGTTTTTAAAAATTTCATAACACAAATTTTGTCAACTAGAATTTTCAGGGTTGCCAGTCAATCGTGTGTTGTTTTTTTTAAAGGGGAAAATTGGCGGCATTTTTACAGCAAAAACTACTAAACCGATTTTGATGAATTTCTTCTTTCATTCAAATATTAATTTAGTCAAATTTTAAAAAATGGTCACGATAAGTACTAGAAAATTTCTTTATATTTATTTTTAAGATTCCTGAAGATGCCATCCGAAGGATGGAGAAAAAAAAAATAATAAAGAATAAAAATTTATTAAAAACAACTGTGGCCTCGAGCTTGTCAATTAATATAGGAAAGAAAATTTAAAGGTCGAATAAATATAATAATATTTTAGTATTAGAAAATTAAATAATCTACAAATCAAAAAAAAAAAAATGCCATCAAAATCAGTTCAGTAGTTTTTCCTGTACAACTACGGCCATTTTGTCCTTTAAAAAAAGCATCCCACAATTAACTGGAATCCCTGTCAATTCTTTGTCTTTTGTAATTTTTTAAAAATGTTACGATTGTTAATATTTCAAATAAAAAAACAGAATTAAAAAGTTCTGCGTATCTATTTTTTTAAAAACACTAAGGCTATTTCTTTTAGTTCCAACACCCACCTTAATTATTTTGATACATTTGACACGTCCATGCTTAGTTGGCCAACCACTATATTGTATGTCCAACGTTTTGAAAAGAGATCAGATATATTATTCTTAATTCGGATATTAAATTATTGCTGTTTATATGCAGATATGTTTGATACATTTGGGACGTCCATTATTATTTGGCCAACCACTGTATTTAAAGGTCCAACATTTGGGCAAGGTATCAAATATGTTATTCTTAATTTGAATATTAAATTTAAACTATTTTCACGCAGAAATAAAGAAGTTATTGATTTTTGGCCGGAATTGACCACCGTGCAGTGGTTCAAAAGTTATGAGCAAAAGACTGAATTTCGGCAAGGGTTTTTCGTGAATTTACAATATAAAACATGCAGCTTGGCATATATACTTGTGGTTCCTCGGGCCTGGTTCGATATGAATTTCAGCCAAATTGATCCAGTCATGAGTTGAAAACCCGTTAAACATGTTTTGAAATTACTGACAAAATATGTCGCCATTAGGCACGTCTCCGAAACAGAAAATGCAAATTCCTTCATTTGTGTCTGCAATTCCAGATCATGTTGGTAACCCTTGCGAAATAATGTAAGAGACAAAAAAGTTGAAAGAAAGTATCAGGTGAGGTTGAGATTGCTAGAAATAGAATTGTACTTAGTGTTGGAAACTGTCAAAATTTATTCTGTAGAAACTATAAATATTCACATATATAAAAAACAGTTTTCATTAACAAGACAAACCGACATTTAAAATCCTACTGATGATGACACTAACTGGGGTATTTGAAACCGGTATGGGAAATACCAGAAATGTCTATAATTTTTAGAAATTCAATTTTTCTTCTGCATTTTTTCAACTTAAACCCTTATGTTTTAAAAACATTTGTTAGTCAAAAAAATATTTTACAACGTATTTTTGTCATTCAAAAATATTTTTACACTAAAAAAAAAATACACTCAAAAACAAATTTTACACCCAAAAAAATTTTACAAAAAAAAAAATTTTACACTCTTTAGTAAATTTTTTTTTTATACCCTCCACTTAGTGATAGAGGGTATATATAAGTTTGTCATTCCGTATGTAACACATTGAAATATTGGTTTAGGACCCCATAAAGTATATATATTCATGATCCTTGATCGATTTTAAGTCGATCTAGCGATGTCCGTCTGTCTGTCTGTCTGTCTGTCTGTCCGTCCGTCTGTCTGTCTGTCTGTTGAAATCACGTTTTTGGCAATAATACGGAACCGATTTAAACGCTTGGGGTACCAAAAGTTGCGGAATTTATCCAGGCAGACTCTACTGTATTTTTTTTTTAAATCGGTTAAGTATTTTAAAAGTTATGAGTGAATTCGTAAAAAAGTCATTATTTTTTTTAACATAACCCTAAATTAACTCATATTTTGTGTAAATACAAACGGAAATGAAAAAAAAAAAAACTGAGAAAAAGGAAAAAAATCTTTACAAAAAAGCTTAAAAATATGTAAAACAATATTTAAATTTAATTTAAAAATGTTTTTTAAGAAAAAAGTTCTTTAAGAAATAATAAAAAAAATATTTTAAAAAGTTTTCATTGATAATCATTTGTATGTACAAAGCATGTGTGTGTGTGTCCCTTTTTTTTTCTTCGTCATATTGACGGGGTTGCCAGACTTTTTTTTGGCTTTGTCGCAAACTCGGATGTAAAATATCGCCAAAATTCAATTTTGTTTAGATTTCTTAAAAAAAAAATATTTTAATTTAAAAAAAATTAATTTTGTTAAATAATAAAAAACAGAAATAAACTTTTTGGCAAAAATCGCCCAAATCCGGAAAATCTATGTATATAAAAGAGCAATGTGACTGACTGACTGGCATACTCATTCATCATCGCCCAGCCCAAACCGCTGAAGCTAGAGACTTGAAATTTGGACTGTAGGTCCAAATATAGATCCACTATGGCTGGAGTTTTGCCAAGGTTAATTCTAAGGCGATAAAGGGGACAAAAACTGTACTTTTGGTACTTTTTAAATATCGTGATTAATGATCATAGAGACTTGAAATTTGGACTGTATGTTCACCTCCCGGAATATAGATCCATTAAGGCTGGATTTTTGCCAGTGTTGATTCTAATGGGTTAAAAAGGGTAAAAAACTGTACTTTTTGTGCTTTTTATATCTCCTGAAATAATGGTCATAGAAACTTAAAACTTGGACAGTATGTTCACATCCTGGAATATAGATCCAGTACGGCTGGATTGTTGCCAATGTTGATTCCAAGGGGGTAAAAAGGGTAAAAATCTGTACTTTTGGTACTTTTTATATTTCCTTAAAAAATTGTCACATATACTTGAAATTTGGACTGTATGTTCACCTCCCGAATTTAGATCCCACAAGGCTGGGTTTTTGCCAATGATGATTCTTATAGGGTAAAAAGGGTAAAAATATGTACTTTTATTACATTTTATATTTCTTAAATAATGGTACTAAAAAATAGAAATTTGCAATGTCGGTTCACCTCCCGGAAAAAAGATTCACTAAGGCGCGTTTTTAGCCAATGTTGATTCTACGGGGGTAAAAAAAGTACCTTTGGTACTTTTTTTTATTTACTGAAATAATGGTTATTCAAACTTGAAATTTAAATGTAGGATCCTTTAGTGAAATAAAACATTCTGGAACAAGTACGTTCCGAAAATTCTGTACCGTTTTCAAAAAGTACCTTTTATAAAAAGTACCTTTTATAAAAAGTACCTTTTATAAAAAGTACCTTTTATAAAATGTACCTTTTATAAAAAGTACCTTTTATAAAAAGTTTCTTTTATAAAAAGTTCCTTTTATAAAAAGTACCTTTCATAAAAAGTTCCTTTTATAAAAGTACCTTTTATAAAAGGTACCTTTATAAAAAGTACCTTTTATAAAAAGTACCTTTTATAAAAAGTACCTTTTATAAAAAGTACCTTTTATAAAAAGTACCTTTTATAAAAAGTACCTTTTATAAATAGTACCTTTTATAAAAAGTACCTTTTATAAAAAGTACCTTTTATAAAAAGTACCATTTATAAAAGCACCTTTTATAATAAGTACCCTTTATAAAAAGTACCTTTCATAAAAAGTACCTTTTATAAAAAGTGCCTTTTATAAAAAGTACCTTTTATAAAAAGTACTTTTTATAAAAAGTACCTTTTATAAAAAGTACCTTTTATAAAAAGTACCTTTTATAAAAAGTACCTTTTATAAAAAGTACCTTTTATAAAAAGTACCTTTTATATAAAAGTATCCTTTATAAAAAGTGCCTATTATAAAAAGTACCTATTATAAAAAGTACCTTTCATTAAAAGTACCTTTTATAAAAAGTACCTTTTATTGAAAGTACCTTTTATAAAAAGTGCCGGAAGTACACTTTTTGATACTTTGTTATTTCCTGAGGTATAAATAAAACAAACTTTTTTGTTTTTTAAATCATTACATTGGTGGAGGGTATTTAAAGATTCGGCACAGCCGAATATAGCTTTCTTACTTGTTTTTTTTCAAAAATTACTTAAAAAAAAGTTATTTTACACAAAATAAAAACTAATCAAAAATGTTAATTGTTCACGTTGGAAAATTTACTATCACTTATGGCGGATTACTCAATGAAAAGTTAGCTGCTAACTGCCGATTTGTCAAAATTTGTATGAAAAAGTTAAATTTAACGGAGAGTTATTTTATCACGGAGCATTGAGTAATCCAGCCTTAAAAGGGCATTGTGGAGGGTATTCATAGATTCGTCCAAGTCGAATTTAACTTTTCTACTTGTTTTTTTTTATAATTTTCCCCCTCGTAATTTGCATATCTCTAGTTTTATGCAAATTGGATTGTACGAATGAAAGCACCTTCCTTGTAATTGTAAAATATAAAAACATATATTGTTTATGGTTTTTATCAAACATTTACAAAAAAATATGAAAAAATATTAGTAGCATTTTTTTTTTGCTAGAATAATTTGCCATAAAAAGTGGGAGTTTTTTTTCTTTGAGGTGGTTTTTTATTCATAAAAAATAATAATAATAATTGCTGCCAAAACAATGTATTGTTTACATTTTAATGGATTTATTATCTTTTCGTTATAATGTTGAAAGCCCAACAAAAACAATAATTTTACAATATAATTGCAAATCAAATTCTTTTTACCACCTTCTTTTTTTATTGTTTTCTTTGCAAATCGTCAGCACTTTTATGTGAAATATTTATACAATTGTCAGTTTTTAATGTGTTTTGTATCAAATGTCGTAAAGTGTTTTACACGCCATTAAGGATAATTTATTTATTTAGTTTTTGTTTGAGTTTATGTTGTTAAAATGTTTTATTGCCAAAATTCACTCGTAAATTGAAACAAAGAGTTTAAGAAAATTGAAAAAAAAAATCAGGAAAATTTTATATTAAACACATAGAGAACAGATCCGTTGGGAAACCCGAAATTGTCGCCAAGAAAAAGTCTCAGATTCTGAGACATTTTTCTTATAGAAAAAGTCTCAGATTCTGAGACATTTTTTTTATAGAAAAAGTCTCAGATTCTGAGACATTTTTCTTATAGAAAAAGTCTCATATTCTGAGACATTTTTCTTATAGAAAAAGTTTCAGATTCTGAGACATTTTTTTAATAGAAAAAGTCTCAGGTTCTAAGACATTTTTCTTATAGAAAAAGTCTCAGATTCTGAGACATTTTTCTTTTAGAAAAAGTCTCAGATTCTGAGACATTTTTCTTATAGAAAAAGTCTCAGATTCTGAGACATTTTTCTTATAGAAAAAGTCTCAGATTCTGAGACATTTTTCTTATAGAAAAAGTCTCAGATTCTGAGACATTTTTCTTATAGAAAAAGTCTCTGATTCTGAGACATTTTTCTTATAGAAAAAGTCTCAGATTCTGAGACATTTTTCTTATAGAAAAAGTCTCAGATTCTGAGACATTTTTCTTATAGAAAAAGTCTCAGATTCTGAGACATTTTTCTTATAGAAAAAGTCTCAGATTCTGAGACATTTTTCTTATAGAAAAAGTCTCAGATTCTGAGACATTTTTCTTATAGAAAAAGTCTCAGATTCTGAGACATTTTTCTTATAGAAAAAGTCTCAGATTCTGAGACATTTTTCTTATAGAAAAAGTCTCAGATTCTGAGACATTTTTCTTATAGAAAAAGTCTCAGATTCTGAGACATTTTTCTTATAGAAAAAGTCTCAGATTCTGAGACATTTTTCTTATAGAAAAAGTCTCAGATTCTGAGACATTTTTCTTATAGAAAAAGTCTCAGATTCTGAGACATTTTTCTTATAGAAAAAGTCTCAGATTGTGAGACATTTTTTTTACACAAAAATTCTCATATTCTGAGACATTTTTTTTATAGAAAAACTATTTTCTCTAGTCTCAGATTCTGTGACATTCTTTCTATAGAAAAAGTCTTAAAGAGTTACCTTTAAAAAAAAAAAATTTTAATTTCAATCATTAATTGGGTCAAATAGTATTTCATATGCTCAATTCATCGTTTTTGCAGATAAAAATTATTTTCATTTTGTATCAGTTTATAAAAATATTTCATCTGATGAATTTTTTATATAATTTTCCGGTCTTAACAAGGTGTTGCCGAATATAAAATAAGTTTTAACTGAAATTTTAATTTGTAAAAACAAAAAATCATAAAAAGTTTAAAACTTCCATATCTACTACCATATGCACATTTTTATATTTTTGATATTCTCCAAACACAATGTTTTTTTTTTTTGTTTTATTCTTTAACTATCACAACATTTTGCTGGATCCTAAAGTAAGGACAGGAAGTTAAATCATAAAATTTTTATTAAAATGACACTCTTTCATATTCACACACAGACACTGACACAAACCAGACCACAAATGGTAGGCAAACAAAATTACAAACACATGCAATCTGACTGCAGCATATGACAAGGCAGGCAGGCATCATCATAACCTACAGCTAAAAACACGTGTATGTGTGCATAAAAATATACATATAAACACAATTGCGGGCATTTAAAGAGAAAATTGGTTTTTATTTTTTCAAAAATTTTTAAACAATAGTTTGTTTTAACAAAATTGTGCATAAATAATTTAACTTTATTTTCAATTTTCTTAGCACTTTTTAAACAAGTGCTCTTTAACCCATCACATCTGTATACAAACACATTGAGGAAAAAAATAAATAAAAAATTATGAAATTTTAATATTTAACGACTGTTTTTAAAGTCAATTAAAGTATGAAAGTATAAAAACAAAAGTATAAAAGACAAACAAAAAGACATTGTAATAAAATGCATTTGTGTGTATTTGTTTGTACATACTATTACAAGGCATAAAGATTGTTTTTACTTTCTAGGATAAAAATTAATATCTACATATAGAAAACAAGCTAAAGGTGACCTTGTCGAACATACTGATACCCTACATAACAACTGTTGAAAGAATTTCCAAAAATGCCGGTTTTTTCAAGACGTCCTTGAAATTCATAGACATTTTTAGACAAATTTTAAATTTTAGACAAGAGACAAATATTTAGAAAACCGCTCGACCGATTTCAGAAATTTTTTGAAAATTTTCTAAAAATTTAAAATTTTTATCGAATTTAAAAATTAATAAATATGATGAGTCGTAACACATATTTTATTTATATTTTTTTTAATTTTTAAAAATTCAAAACTTTGATTCTGGGGCACCACGGGTTAATTTAATCCGATTGGCCTCAAATTTGTAACATATAAATTTAAGGTCCCGGACATTTTAGAAAATCAAAAGCTGAAGAAAAAATGTCACTTTAATGTCTTATGTGATTGGCAGGCGCGGATCCCGGTAATGGAAAATAAATTTTTAAACAATTAGATTTTAATACATATTTTCTTCACAAAATTTCTCAGATATTGAGACATTTTTACAATAGAAAATCTATTAGATTCTAAAATATGTTAAATATAAAAAGTAAACAATTTTTGAGAAATTTGCCTTTAGAAAATTGTTCTGATTCAAAAACCAAAAATATATTTTAATTTCAGATCATATTTACTCTTGAAAAATTTATATTATTGATGTGTTTCTAAAACATTTTTCCTTTTAAAAAAATTTCAAATACACTTTTCTTAATATTTTAAATTTTATAGAACTTCTCGACAAAAAATATTTTCGAAAAAATTTCAGGGTTTTATTTTTTATGGAAATTTCTTAGATTTAGAAGATAGATTTAGATAAATTATAAGATTGTACTCTTGCCCAAAACATTAAATCATGATAATGTTTCGCTGAATATTTGGATGTACTTGCCAAAGCAAAGTTTTTTTTAGAAAAAGTAATGTTATATTACTTTGCTATTCCATGCAAAACGAATTGAAGTATCAGTCGAGGACCCCATTATATACCAAAAGAGCTGTACATTTCGTAAGTGAGTGCAAAAAAGTGTTTTTACAATTTGGAGAATATAAAAGATTCGGCACCACTCTCACTTGTTTTATGTACATTTGATAAACAAATGGAAAATTTTTTATGCGAAAAGCTTAGACTTGGTGAAAAAGTAGTTTTGGTAAAAAAAAAATATTTTTTTTTTCACGAAAAACAAAATTATGTTAAAAAAAAATTTATGAACCCAAAATTTTTGGTGAAAAAAAAATTTGATGAAAAAAAGTTTTTGATAAATTTTTTTGATGAAAAGGACAATTTTTTTGATGTAAAAGAAAATTAATGAAAAAAAAATATGAAAAAAAAAATTTTGGTGAGAAAAAAAATAATAATAAAAAATTTGATAAAAAAATTTGATGAAAAAATAAATTTTTGAAAAAAATATGATAAAAAAAAAATTTATGAAAAAAAAATTTTGATGAAAAAAAATTTGATGAAAAATGATAAAAAAAAAATTTTGGAAAAAATATTGATGAAAAAAAAGTTTGATGAAAAAAAAATTGATGAAAAAAAAATTTTAATGAAAAAAAAAAATTTGATGGCAAAACAAATTGATGGAAAAAAAATTTGATGAAAAAAAAATTTGATAAAAAAAAATTTGATGAAAAAAAATTGATGAAAAAAAAAAAATGATAAAAAAAAAAATGATAAAAAAAAATGATAAAAAAAATATTATAAAAAAAAAAACATGATGAAAAAAAAAATTAAATGGAAAAAAAAAATAAAATTTTATGAAAAAAAAGTTTAATGAAAAAAAATTGATGAAAAAAAAAATTTGAAACAGAAAATGCAAATTCCTTCATTTGTGTCTGCAATTCCAGATCATGTTGGTAACCCTTGGAAAATAATGTAAGAGACAAAAAAGTTGAAAGAAAGTATGAAGTGAGGTTGAGATTGCTAGAAATAGAATTGTAGTGTTGGAAACTGTCAAAATTTATTCTGTAGAAACTATAAATATTCACATATATAAAAAACAGTTTTCATTAACAAGACAAACCGGCATTTAAAATCCTACTGGTGATGACACTAACTGGGGTGTTTGAAACCGGTATAGGAAATACCAGGAATGTCTATAATTTTTAGAAATTCAATTTTTCTTCTGCATTTTTTCAACTTAAACCCTTAAAACAAATATAATTAGAGCCCGTGCTCGATCTGTACTTACAGAAAAAATTAAATGAAAAAAAATTTGAAGAAAAAAAAATTGATGAAAACAAAAATTTGATGAAAAATTTTTTTTTTTTGTAGAAAAATAATTATGTTACTTTTTATTCACCAGAAAAACGGTTTTATTCGCCACGAGGTAAATTATTACCAAGTTACAAACTCAAGTTATTAAAATTTTTGGTTTTAAGAAAATTAAAATAGTAATTCTTGGTTTCTTTTTCGTTAATTGTTAGCTTATACAGTCAACCTGAGGTGGCGTCCTGCAACTTTTTTAAAATAAGACACCAGCCTAAAAACATTATCATGTAAAAAAAAATCTAAGACATTATTTGAAAAGAAACATTTACAGATTCAGAGACACATTTCCTATAGAAAAATTCTGAGAATCTTCCAACTGAAGAATATTCAGATTCAGAGACACATTTCTAATACAAAAATTTTCAGAACCTCACTATAGAAATATATTCAGTTCCTGAGAGATTTTCATGCAAAAAAATCATTCTAAACATTTTTCTTTTAAAAAATCATAGGTTTTAATCAGGCGGGGATCCAGGAATTTCATTTGGGGGGGGGAGATTTTTTTTTTTTATAAAAAAAAATTTAATGTTTGGTTGGAAAGGAGGGGGAGGGGGGGTGTTGTATGAATTTTTGTTAATATTTTTAATATTGAGTTATAAATTGAAACCGAAAAATAAAGTTTTTTTCTAAAAGAATTTTTCAATTTAAAAATGCTATAATAAAATGCTATAAATCAGACGTGGATCAAGCTTTTGGATTTGGGAAGCCAAAAACATTAAAAAATTTTAAATTTTGTTTGAAAATTTTAAGACCTGCTCTGGAGACGATTATAAAATTGAAAAATAAAATCTAAAATTTTTGAATTTTCTTGTATGTAGATTTGTACAGAAAAATATTGATATAATGACTTTTCAGTCACAAAAACTGGCTTATGACAGGCATGTCCACTCACAACTATGAATAGACCCATATAATTTTACACAAAAAGTCTTATTTTTCAAAAATTTATTTTCATACTAAAAGTTTAATACTCCGAAAAAACTTTTTAAGATGTTGAAACATTTTTAGTACAGAAAAATTCTTAGACTCTAAAATATTTTTCATTTAGAAAAATACCCTATTTTTAAGATATTAAAATCTTCAGATTTTAATACCCTTTGATATAAAAATTCTCAGATCGAAGTTTTCTTATAGAAAATGTCTCAGATTTTTAAACTTTATTTTATAAAAATAATCTGAGATTCTGAGATATTCTTCCTATAATATTTTTTTCCAAATTCTGATAAAATTTTGCTTAAAAAATTTCTGAAATAATTCTCGTTTTAAAATAATTCTCAGATTCCAAGAAATTTTTCCTATACAAAAATTCTCAGATCCTAAAACATATTTTGTAAGAGAAAATTGCCAGATACTACAAAAGCATCAGTTTCTAAAAACAAAATCATAAATTGTATAGCATTTTTTAATAGAAAAATTTTACGTTTTTATGCCACCTAATGTTTTCTAAAGCAACTTCTTAGATTCTGAAACATTTTCCATATAGAAAAACTATTATTGGACAAGAGAAAAATTTACATATTCAAATTCGCAGACTTTAAAAGATTTTTTAAACAGAGAAATTCTTATATTCTTAAAAAATTGTCCATAAAAAATTTAAGATTAACGAAATATATTTCTCCATAGAAAAACTCAGATTCTGAGAGGGTTTTTTGTAAAAATGTTGTCCGATTCTGTGAATTTTTTTGGCAGATTCTGAAACATTTTTCCTAAGATAAAATTCTCAGCTGCTGAGGGATTTTTCTATATTTCCTAAAATTTGAGGTAATTTTTTAATCCAAAAATTCAGAGTCAAATAAGTATCAAAAATTTTTCGATATATAAAGTCTAGAATTCTGAGACATTTTTCTACAACAAATATTTGAGATAATACTTTTTCTTAGGATAGAGGCTATGTGTGCTAACGTAAATCATATACACACACATGCCTCTCCTGATTATTATTTTTACATCCTGGTCATTTTCTTTGTACTTTGTTCCTTTCCCTTCCTTTTTCCTTTTCCTTTCCCTTTTTTTCCTTTCCTTTTTTTTTCCTTTATTTTTTCTTTTTCGAAATCGTTTTGGGGGGGGGGGGGAGAAATCCCATTCTTCCCCCCCCCCTGGATCCGCGCCTGGTTTTAATAAACTTCTTCTGTAGAAAATTTCTCAGGTTCTAAAAGATTTTTCAAACATAAAAATATCTCATAGTGTTAAATATTTTTTCATAACAAAATTTCTAAGATTCCGAAATATATTTTACATACAAAAACTCTCAAATTATGAAACGTTATTCCTGTAGAATTTTTTTTTTGCAAAAAAAATCTTGCCAGATTTTGAAATTTTTATTTTAATTGTTTTCAGTTACTGAGAATGTTCTTAAAATTTAAGTAAATATCTTTTTATATTAATGGTTTGAATTGAAAAAATGGTGACAGAAAAATGTAATTCTTTTAAAAATTTAAGACATCCTGTAGCGGTGTTCTATAACTCTCGAATCGAAAGATTTCTCACATAGAACATGAAAAACGAAACAGAAACATCGTGAATCGGCACAAAACCTGACTTTTCGCATTCGACTGTTTCTGTAATTTTGTTATGCGGAAACTTTCTGTCAATTATGATTTTTTTTCAAAATTATTGGAAAGATGCGAGAAAAACTGTTTCTGTAAACCAATTGATCGAAAACTTTTGAAGTTGAAGTGTCAAAATCACTCACATTTAAAAATGGTGCGATATTTCGTAAATTAAACAACTATTGAGTTATATAAAATAAAAAACAATAATTTTTTCAAGAAAATACTATCAACTAATATTATTAATGAATTACTACACATTATTTTCATTAAGTTAATTTATTATTTCAGTTTTGTAATCCAATGTTACGAGTGCTGTTTAAAAAAAACGTGAAATTGTGTTTTTTTGTTGTGATTTTTATTATTTTCTCGCCTTATTTACCTTTTTGACAGCTAATTTGGAATATTCCAATAAAAATGCTGCCGTTTTCGCATTGATATACAGAAACAACTTTTTTTCCAGAATCGAGAAACGATGGAATTTTTTGTTTCAGACTTTTCGATGCGAAAACTTTTCGCATAACTTACAGAACACCCCCACTGGTTTGTTTTTACTGGTTTCATATAATCCAGTTATTAAAATCTATTGAAAACATGAAATGCCAAATTTATTCAGTTAATAGTCAATTATACTCTATACGTGAAAATTATTAACAGATCGCAGCCGCCAAGGTTTAAACCCATGTCCCTCTGTGTAATATTTGCTATTAGCTGCCTAGGATCCGTCACTTGTTGGCTGTAAGATAATATTTTTATTAAAAGAGTCTTACATTATGAGTCAAATATATATATGTGTTCCTCTAACTCCCATTGGAGCATAGGGCGCCAATAACAGCTGATCGCCAGCGGACCCGATTTTGTGCCGTTGATCTTAACTTGTTCCAAGATAGGCCAAGACTCAGTTTCGGTGGAACGTCGCCACGTTGTACGTGGTCTGCCAGGTTGCCGGCCAGGTTGTTGAAATGGGTTCCATCGAAGTGCCTGTTTGGCTACGTTGTCGTCGTTTCGTCGTAGTGTATGGACAATCCATTGCAACTTGCGCTTCCGTATTTCAATTTCTATCGGAATCTGTCTTGACTGCACTAACAGGTCGGCATTAGAGACTGTCCGAGGCCAGAAAATGCGAAGAATTCTTCTGAGACAGCGGTTGACAAATGTTTGTAGGCGGTGGGTAATAATATTCGTAACTTTCCAGGTTGTGCATCCATAGGGAAGTACCGATTTGACATTTGCTTCGAAAATTCTAAGCTTAGTGCGAAGACTTATTTTGTTGTTTTGCCATATTGGGGCTAATATGCCAAAGGATGATCTTACCTTGTTTATTCTACTCTCTACATCTAAGTCGACCCCTCCATTTTCGTCAATCTCACATCCCAGGTAGCAAAAGTTGGACGTGTAGTCGTAAATTTGGTCGCCTATATTTAGTGTTGATGGAGAGTCAACTCCTACACTCAGTGCCTTTGTTTTTCTGGTATTTATTTTAAGACCTGTACAGCGCAGTTTGTCTTGCAAATTTGGTGTTGTCTGTTTTAGATCACAAAGTCTGTGCGAAAGTAAGCATATGTCATCTGCGTATGCCAAGTAGTTCAGGTATTTGTTGTTGATTTGCCACTGGATACCATGGCTGCTATTTTCTATGGAACTTAGAACATCTTCTATCACGACAAGGAATAACAAAGGAGACAATATACATCCCTGGCGAACTCCACGTTGCACCATAAATGGGTCAGATAGCTTCCCCTTGTGAAGACGAAACATCTGGCTTGGTTATAACTTTCCTTGATCAGCGATATAAGTTTTTCCGGTATACCTCTTCTTTGCAAAGCTAACCATATGAACTCCCGGTTAATACTATCGAAAGCTTTTTTAAAATCAATAAAAAGAAGATGGAGCTTGGAGTTGAATTCCACACACTGCTCTGTGATTATTCGTAAGGTGTGGATATGATCCGCACAGGAATATCCACTGCGAAAACCGGCTTGGCATGAGCTGATGGTATTTTCTAGTGCTCTTTAACGCGATTAAGGATTATTTTTGCAGTTATCTTTGCTATGGTTGGTAACACACATATGCCTCGCCAATTGCTGCAGTTCTTCAGGTCTCCTTTCTTTGCAATCTTGACTATTATACCATCCTTCCATTCGTCTGGAAAGGACTCAATTTCCCACGATTCACATATAAGGGGGTGTAGTAGTTCAGCCGTAAGGTTTGGATCGCATTTATATATTTCAGCTTGGATACCATCGGTACCCGCAGCTTTGCCATTTGGAAGCTGTTTTATAGCTGCTATGGTTTCTGCAAGGCTTGGGGGCGAGATTCGAATCCTAGGGTTTGTTGCAGTGATAGAACTTGCGAAAATAGGTGGTTGGGCTGCAGGATCAATCATGTTGTTTAATATCGTAGAAAAATGTTCTTTCCATCTTTGAGTCAAATAAGTAACAAATATTTTCTAAATATAAAGTCTGGTATTCTGAGAATTTTTTTTTGTCTGAAAAAATATATGATACAATACTTTTCCGTCAGAAAATGATAAGAAAAGTTTAAGATTCAGTTACACGACTCTAATGTTATTTATTTTCATATGAAATTTTTTTGATTCTGAAATATTTTATCCAAACGTGTCCTCTTTCCGCCCTAGTCTAATATACATACACTTATTGTGTGTTTGCAAGAAACGCTGTTTGAGGGTATTGTATAAACATAATAAAAATCCACTCATAAAATTGTTTACAACATAATGCATTTGTTTGCTGAATAGTAATATTTTGTATGAGTTTGTGTGCTTCTATGCTGGAGCACTGCATAAAGGTGTGGGATTTATTACAGGTGTATATGTTACAGAGCTTTTGTTAATAAATTACACTATAAAAATTATATACAAAAACTCGGGTGGTTTAGCCGATTAGATGGTTTCGGTGGAAAATAACATTTCAATAAGTGTAATCGGCTTAAGAATACAAAATAATTTGATAAAGACAGAAAAATAAATTTCCAACACTTAATTCGGTTATGTCTTCTTTATTTGGGTGTGACAACCGAATTTTTTTATTGGCTTTATTACATGTATGTTGTATAAACCGAAATTAGTTAAGACTACCGATATTCAATTGTGACGAGCTATACTCAAATGTATCAACCGATTTTTAGTTGTATTAACTTTATTTCAGTTGAAAATTTGCTTTCTTTGTGTAACTTTAAACATCGTGCTTGGGAGAATTTCGAGAATTTCAAATGGTATAAAAAAAATTGATACTACAAAAACGAAATCCAAAACAACTATAATTTTTCAAGTGACTATAAACACGTCCTTCTGTCTAACTGACAGGGGAGAACAATGTAACACTTGAAATAGAAGGAATTGTACACACAGAAAACAAATTTGCTAATTTCCAACTGAAATTCTGTTGTTGCAACAAAAATTCGGATGACGCATTTGTATTATGGTTGTAACATCTAAATATCGGTAGTTACAACTAAATTTTGTTAATACAACTGTCTTTTGATTGAAACAACTAAAAAATTCGTCTGACATAGCGAAATATAGTAGCAGCAACCGAATTTTGAGTGATACAACTGAAAAATTCAGTTGGAAATTTATTTTTCTCTGTGTAAAAGTACGTATTTATATATACGCCTTCGGTGCTTTCGCCACGTTAATTCTGAAGCTAGCCAGCTTCTAATGACAAATTTTCCACCTTCGGCGACACACTAATAAAACCACAGTTTAAAACACCATTTTCTATTTTTTTTTTTTTTTTTATTTTAGTTTAACAAGTTTATTTTGCTAACCTGCACTCCAAAAAGTTTTCTTTCATCTATTTTATAGCGTGTCAGAAAAAA
Source organism: Pegoplata infirma (assembly GCA_963921195.1). Classification (NCBI taxonomy): domain Eukaryota; kingdom Metazoa; phylum Arthropoda; class Insecta; order Diptera; family Anthomyiidae; genus Pegoplata; species Pegoplata infirma. The sequence continues at coordinate 101,601,835 of OY992537.1, forward strand.
AAAACCCAACAACAAAAACCACAAAAATTGTCGTCTAAAGTGGAAATAATTTTACTCTAGTGGACAAATTTCCGTAGTTATATGATTTTTATGTCATTGTTGTTATTATTGCTGTTGCCAGTTGACGAACAACTACACTGTGTTGGAAAATTACCTGGAAAAACAACAAAAATTGTGTTTAGGTTTTTCGGTATTCGGTTTCAAAAACTCACACTCAAAATAATTACTCTGTTAAATACTCTGTAAAATGACTGTAATCTCAATTCGACAGATATTTTACAAAGTTATCTGTCGAAATACAGATTTTAAGAAAATACTTTGTTTTCTTGTGACCGAAAAACAAAATTTTATCTGTAATTTTACTTTTTACTTTGTAATCTCTATTTTATAGATAATAAGCAGAGTTTTTTTTTGTTAAAATACGGATTTTAGAAAAATACTTTGTTTTATTCTCGTAACCAAAATACTAAATTTCATTTGTAATTTTACTTATTGCTCTGTAATACAGTTTTTAAATAAAAATCACTTCAAAAAACTTCCAAATATGACCGATAAACCGCTCTTTAAAAAGTGTCTTAAATTACAATAAAAACTGGTAAATTTTACGAAGATGACGTGTAAAATTGGAGTTACTCGTTATAAACTCGTAATATTCACAAAAATTAAAAAGTAAATTTACAATTTGGAAGCATTAAAATTTTAATTTTAAATATTTTTTCTTTTTAATTTTAATTAATGTTTTTGATGCAGAGAAGTTTTACTCATAAAATGGATTTAACTAAAACTTTGTAAATTTACAAAGTTTTTTTTGTAAAATTTTGAACTCATAAAATGCATTTAACTAAAACTTTGTAAATTTACAGAGTTTTTTTGGTAAAATTCTTTTTTGTTTTATCAATATTTTACAGATAATTCTGTAAATTTACAGTTTTAATTATCGAAATCATTTTACAGAGTTTTCTTCGTAAAATAACAAAAAATCTTGCTGGTTGGAAATCTATGGTATTTTCTGCTGGCTCAGCAGAGTATCTCTGTAATTTAACAGAGTGATTATTTTGAGTGCATATATTTTTTTTTAAAGGAAAATTATCTCTGAGGCTGAGACTTTTTCTATATGGAAAAAAAAAAAATACTGAAAATCTGAGACTTTTTCTAAACTTCACATTTTCAGAAAAAACTAAGATTTTGAGACATTTTTGGAATGACAAACAATTCAAATTTTTAAGTTCATTCTGAGACATTTTTCGTAAATTTTTCATATAGAAAAATTTATCGATTCCGAGATATTTTTTGTATTGATTCAGGTTCTGCGACATTTTTCGTATAGAAAAATTCTAAACCATTTTTATATATAAAACACATAAGAAAATTATAGCTGGTCATGACCGACCATATGATACCAATTTTATCCCGAAATTGGGTCCCAAGTCCAAACGTGGACCTATTAGATCTATCTTTCGTCAGATCTATAAATAGTGTAGAAAACAAAATTTGCTATTTTTTGTTGCCAATAGATCGATTTTACTGAATATCGGGCGAAGTTTTTGTTTGGGTCTAAGTCCAACTATATTCGAAATTGCTAAGGCCACCAAAGCACACGTTTAACGACTAAAAACAATATGCTTATCAAATATCTGCAATATTTATGAATTTTGAGAAATTTATGTGAATGTCGGGAGAATGGTTTGTATAGGGACAACAAGAAGAACCGATTCCTTTAAAATTTGGAATGATGATTTCCGAATACAAAACATGTTTCCCGTGCTCACAGCGCACAGTGCTTTGTCCCATTGACAAAAATCAAAAAAAAAAAAGTTCCCATCGTTTTTATTAAAATATATTTTTTTGTAAAGGTAATAAGGTAACTTAATATTTTAATAATAATCCCTTTCGATATAACTCTTTTTGTCGCCACAAGGGGTCGCTAAAGTTAGAGAATTTCCAAGCAAAAGGTATTTAAAAAAATAATATTATTTTGAGTTTTACAAAAATAGTTCCCAAAAATTCAATTTTTAAGATAATGACTTGATTTTTTCTGAAAAAAATTAAAAAATATATTTGAAATACGGAAAATTTTTTGTTGGAGATAAAAAGTTAAAGTATGTGCCTTTTGTCAGACTTTGAATTACTACTTTTTTTTGTGAGGATCTTTAAAATAACAAAAGTTTGATGGAGTATTAAAAAAATATATGTTAACCGATTTTTGATTTCATAATTTTTTTTTAAAGCCTTGACCTTTATCTTTCAAAGAAAAAAAACAACGCTTGCAACTTTTGAGTAGAACTTTAGATATATTTTTTTTTTTAAGTGCCTAAAATCACATTTTTGAAAAATCCATTTTAGTGGCTGACGAAAATAGCCGTAAGTTTTTTGCTTTTTAATGAAATGGCTTGATTTTTTTTTTTTAAAACTTTAAAATATAGATTCTTTTATCAGAAAAAATTACCTTAGTATTAAGCAATAAGTTGTTTTTCTAAACGCATTGAAAGTTACCTAAATTTTTAGTTTGAAGACCCAAAATTTGCAAATTTTGAAAAAATATTAAAAAAATATATGTTAACCGATTTTGGATTTTTTTCTTTTTTTGGGAAGGTTAAATCTTTATCTATTAAATAAAAAAGTAAACAGTTGCAACTTTTTTTTAGAACGGCAAAAAAAAAATTTTTTCGTAGTGTCTATTTTTTCGTTATTTTTTGGTAACGGCTAAGAGTTGACAATGTTTGAAAAAATATTATAGAAATTATGTTAAACCTTTTTTCAACCCAATCAGCAGAAAAATAAGAAAAAAAGTTGAAAAGTTAAATTTGGCTTCACCAAATCCATGAAAACTGTCCACAATGGCAAACAAAATTTGAATACAAATGAATTTGAGTAGGGCAGTATGCTTCTTCCCATGGATAAAAATAAAAAAAATAAAATTGTCTAAAATTGTTATTAAAGACAGATTTTTTGAAAGATAATTAAGTTTTTCAAATAAATGTGAAAAAAACATTTAGTGTAATTGCTTTTGATGCCACGAGAGGGCTCTAAACTCAGAGAATTTTATGCAAAAATAACTTAACATAATAATTGGGTTAATTGTTTCAAGACATTAATTCTCGAAAATTTATTTTTTTAAAAACTGATTTGAAGTTTAGGATTTTTTTACCCATTATGGATTATTTAATTTTTAACTGTAGCTAGAAATTATGTTTAATTTAATATGTCAAATTATAAGTTAGATTAAAGAAACTGTGAAAAAAAAGTAATTTGGTATTGCTCTTTAACCTTTAAATACCCGTTTTATAGGTTTTATGTTAGAATTTTTGTAAAAGCGAATAATGTGACCCTTTAAAATGGGAGATAAGGGTTAATATGTCCCAAGAAAAACTGCCATTAAATTTCACTAAAAATATGTAAAAACATAATTTAGCCCAGCAGTAAATTCAATAAATTTTTTAGTAAATATAATATTTTTTTTATTTCAATCTACTTCAGTAAAACACAATTTAACAATATATGATACTTTACAATTTCTTTTTTTATGCATTTTCCTTATATCGTACGAACATTTGACCTTTGAAAACCCCTAGTAAAATTCGATGCTTAAAAGTTTTGTAGAATACTTTAACCCTTTAAACCCACGTGTTAGTGATTTTCTATGAGGGTTTTTGGAAAATGGACTAAAATTACCCCTAAAAATACGAGATAGAGGGTTAATGTATTCTAAGAAAATTACCGTCATAAAATTTCACTGCATACATCAATTAACTTTATTTAGCTCAGAACTTGCTTAAATACTTTTTTTTTTACTTTTTCCAACCGCTTTGGAAAGAAATTCCACCATTTTTCAATAAAGGATATTTTTGTATTTTCCACATTAATAATCCGGTTTTACCCAAATTTGGCAATAATATATTCCTTATAAATATCAATTTACGTACCAACTTTTGTTACGATCGGACTATTTTTGTTGTAGTTATAGCGTTTTTAGGAAAAAGGATATATGGCAGGACCTAGAGTCCTTACTTCGATTAAGCTGAAAATTTACATACATGTTGCTAGTTGTATATGCATCCGAATAACCACTTTTTGTTCTTTTGCGGACATTATTGTAGCTAAAATAACATTTTTAAGTTTCAGGACACATGGGAGGTAGGCGTGTCCTTGCACCGATTTTTCCAAAAATTCATATTTTTCTTAATTAAGGTATTTGCTGTTAGTCTACCAAATTTCAAAAACGCCTGACCACTCCATCTATTTTTGCCGATTTTAACATTGGAACAAAGCACTGTGCAGCGTTTACATAGACAGACGGACGGACATCGCTAAATCGTCTCAGCAAGTGATTCTGAGTCGATCGGTTTACTTCAAGGTGGGTCTAGGATTAATATTTCGGATAGCTACAAATATCAGCACAAACTTATTATACCCTGTAACATAGTGGTGTAAATAAAAAATACTCAGGAACTGAGACAGTTTTCGTATAGAAAAATATTCAGATTCAGTGACATTTTTGTATAGAAAAATTCTGAAATTCTGTGACATTTTTCATAGAAAAACCAGTAATTTCGGTGACAAATTCTCAGAACCTGTGACATTTTTCATATAGACAAATTCTCAGATTCAGAAACATTTCTCTTATAGAAAAATTCTGAGATTATGAGACAAGGTCTCAGATTCTGCGAAATTATTAGATTCTTAGACCTTTTTCGTATAGAAGAATTTTCAGATTCTGAGACAATTTTCGTATAGAAAAATTCTCAGATTTTGAGACATTCTAATATTCTGGGACATTTGTCGTATAGAAAAATTCTCAGATATAGAGACATTTTTCGTAGAATCTCAGAATCTGACCCTTTATTAAAGTAGAAAAATTCTCATATTCTGAGAAATTTTTTGTATAGAAAAATCCTCAGATTCTAAGATATTTTTCGTATTGAAAAATTCTCAGATATTGAGACCTTTTTGTTTAAAAGAATTCTCAGATTGTGAGACATTTTTCTTATAAAAAAATGAGACATTTTTATTATAAAAAAAAATCTGATACTCTGAAATATTTTTTGGCTAGTTAAGTTTTCAGATTCTTAGATATTTTTCGTATGGACAAATTCTCAGAATTTAAGATATTTTTTTATTGAAAAATTCGTAGATTCTGAGACAATTTTCTTTTAGCAAGTTTCTTACATTCTGATTTTCAGACATTTCTCGTATAGTAAGATTATTAGATTCTGATACATTTTTCGTGTAGAAAAATTTTAAGATTTTCAGATTTTTAAGATTTTGAGACATTTTTCGTATAGAAATATTTTCAGATTCTGAGAATTTTGTCGTATAAAAATTTTTCATATTTTTCGTATAAAAAAAAAAATCGTCAGATTCTGAGACCTTTTTCGTATCGAAAAATTCTGAGATTCTGAGACATTTTTCGTATGGAAAAAATCTCAGATTCTGAGACCTTTTGCGTATCGAAAAATTTTCAGATTCTGAGACATTTGTCGTATAGAAAAATTCTCAGATATTGTGATATTTTTCGAATAGAAAAATTGTCAGTTTCTGAGGCATTTGTCGTAAAGAAAAATTCTCAGATTCTGATACATTTTTCGTAAAGAAAAACTCTCTAATTCTGAGACATTTATTGTGTTTCAAAATTCACAGATTATACACCGAAAAAAATTCCTGCCTTATATGTACGAAAACGTTCGTACATTGTACGAAAAATTTCGTTGTTTCGCACAACGAAATTCTTGCGTATAATGTACGAAATGCACGAAAATGTTTCGTAAAATAAACGAAATTGTTTTTGTATTTTACAAAAAAATTTCTTAAAATAAATGCAATACATTTTTGTGTTTTACGAAAATTTTCGTAAAATAAACGAAATATTTTTTTTGTTTTACGAAATTATTTCGTAAAATAAACGAAATATTTTTATTTTTACGAAAATTTTTTGGTAAATAAAAAAAAATCCTTAAATTAACGAAATTATATGTAAAAATTCTAATTGATCCTTAAAATAAATAAAAACCAAGAGAGAGCTTTTAAGTCGGCTGTGCCGAATTTTTATTACCCCAAATATGTAAAAAAAATATCAGAGTTTTCATTATTGAAATTAATTCTTTATACCCACGACCACAAGGCATTTTCTAATCCTCTGGGTCGAAGCTCATTACTTTAATTTTTTTTTTGACAAAAAAATGTTTCATTTTTTTAACAAAACAACAAAAAACACTTTAAAAAAATTGAGTTTTCCAGAGGTTGGTTTAAAGAAATAAAACTTTTTTGCCCACATACGAACTTAACCTGCTGATGACCAAAAGACTTGTTCCGTGGTATCCGTGTTTTATATAGACGGACATTAATAGAATGCCTTAGAATTTATCATGGATCAATAATACATATACTTTATGGGGTCCCCGACCGATATTTTTTTATTATACCCCAATACTGTAGTTGGAGGGCATAAAAACACCCTTTAAGCATGAATTTAAAGATTTCTTCTTTTTTCATTAGTTTTGTAAAATTACAAAATTCTTGATTATTTTTTTCGTAATATAAAGTCCACTTTCGTATATTTTACGAAAGAAGTTTTTACTAATTATTTTCGTAAAAATACGAAAGTCTGTACACTTTTTTTGTAATATGTAGTCAACATTCGTATATTTTACGAAAGCATCATTTACATTCTTTTTTCGTTACTTTCGTAAAGTTACAAAAGTTTTTACAACATTTTTTTCGTAATATGTAGTCAACATTCGTAAATATTACGAAAAAAATATTTACTAATCATTTTCGTTACTTTCGTAAAAATACGAAATTCAGTACTAAAGTTTTTCGTAATATGTAGTCAACTTTCGTGTATTTTACGAAAATAAAAAGTACGAAACTTTTTTTCGTAAAATGTTGCATGGATTTTTTTCGGTGTACATTTTAAGTATCGAAAAATTCTGAGATTCTGAGACATTTTTCGTACAGAATTTGTTTTTTTTATTCTGCGCCAGTTTTGTCAATAAAAACTGTTTAATGTTCGATTTCATTTCGTTTCTTATTATATTCTATTTTGTTTCATTTTCCATTTAATTTCGTTCCATGTTGGTTTCATTCCTTTATGTTCAACATGTGTTAAAATTTAAATAAATTCCTACACTTTAATCTCGTTAAATATAAAAAGTACAATTTTACACTACTTTTGTTAATTTTTTTATCCCCTTTTGCCCAACAAATTTAAAATTCTAATTATGTCCTTCTCTTGATGAAAATGTTAATTTTGACAATTTCAAAATTGTCAAATTTTGAAACTCTGGGGTCGCTTGTTAAGTATTTATAAAATAGCACAAATTTTTCATTTGTAAACTCAAATTTTTAAGTTAAAAAAAAAAAAACATTTTATTGTATAATTCTAAAAAGTACCAAAGTACAACTTCTTACCCGTTTTCAACCTATTAGATTCAGAAGTTCCTAAAATTCGGTTTTCAAAATGTTTTGTTTTTATAGAATACTAGCTGTTTTGCACCCGGCGTTGCCCGGGTTGAAAAAAATTTATATAATGAATGAGTTTTTTATTACTATACTGCTTAATGACTTTTCACTGTGTTAAAGGGTAGAGTGATTTTTTCGATTTCGCTCAACGTCGGGGTTTAAAACAGTTACCATTTAACGTAAATACCCACCAAAAAATACTGCTTGCCAATAAGCAGATTTGTAAGGGAGTGATTTTTGTTATTTGCTTACAAACCTACATTTCTTTCGACCGCTTATATCGGTGCAATGAATATGAATTGAAATCATGTGTTTTTTTTAAATTTTTAGTATTTTTTTTCAATCACTGCCATAATTTACTGCGACCGGTACCTTACACTACAGCATACGGTATTCAGCTGTGTAAGCGAATGTCATAAAAAACAACAACATCAAAACTCGTTCGCTTACAGAAGTGCATTCTTGTATGCAGTGCTTCCAAAATCTCGATTATTTTTTGCTGGGTATTAGCACGACAAAAAATTGAATATATTTTTTACTGAAGATATAAGCTGTAAGTTGTTCATCGGTATAAAATTTTTTCGAAACATTGATTTATTTGTAGCGAAAATTTGACAGTCATAAGTTTGGTTTTGTTTCGCGCATCAGCAAACAAAAAATAAGCGTTATGACGGAACAGGTAGAAAAAACTTTCAGTACGTTGCAAAAGGCGGTGAAGTTTACACCCCCTTGTCCGATCTCCCGTTGATACAGACTTAAGTTCCCCCTCGGTTAGTACTATCTGTGGATAAAGTTTTGTTAAAATCGGTATAATCGTTTAAGAGTGATTACGGAACAGGCAGAAAAAACTATGGCTTATAGATACGCATCGTATATAGTTGAGAAACAGGAAAAAATATTTTTTGATTAAATACTAAGGGTTGCGGCATTTTCAGCCCCTTTGCCCGATCGCCTCGTTAAGTACTATCTGTGAAAATCGGTACAGCCGTTACAGCCGGAAAAGGCAGTAATAACGTTCAAAAAAAAAGGGGCTTGGCATTTTCCGCCCCTGTGTCCAAACACGCTCTATTGTGGTTCATGGTTTCCGCCTCGGTCAGTACTATCTGTGGTAAAACTTTCATTAACCCGTTTATGCGTAAGTACGAAACGGGCAGAAATAAATTTAAATGTAATGAAAAGGGGCGTGGCATTTTACGCCCCATTTTTTCATCGCCCTTTATGTTGGCTCATAGTTTACGCCCCGGTTACTACTATCTGTGGTGAAAATTTCATGAAAATCGGTTTAACGGTTTAAGCATAATTGCGGAAAAGGCAGGAATAACTTTCAATGTAATACAAAGGGGGCGTGGCATTTTACGCCCCTTTTTCGATCTCCCTCTATTGGGGATATAGTCTCAGCCTCGGTCAGTACTATTTGTGGTAAAAATTTCATTAAAATCGGTTTAGCCGTTTATGTGTTATTACGGAAAAGGCAAAATAAAGTTTCATAAAATAATAAGGGGCGTGGCATTTTACGCCCCTTTGTCCGATCGCGGTCTCTTATGGCCTATAGTTCCCGCCTCGGTTAGTACTATCTGTGGTGAAAATTTCATGAAAATCGGTTCAGCCGTTCTCCCCTGATTGCGGAACAGACAGACAGACAGACAGACAGACAGAAAGACAGACAGACAGACAGACAAACCAACACTCAGATTTATAATATTATAATAATAAGAGGGATTATTTCAGAAGATCAGAAAGGTATCAAAAAACACTTTTTTACCATATCAATAATATCGAAACTTTCTGATATGTACTTTTGTCACAATTTTTTTATTTTACGATGATAGTATATTTCAACTTTTTAGAACTATTATTTCAGGGGATACAAAAAGTACCAAAGTAGTATTTTTACGCTATTAACTCTGAATTTCATAAAGGTAATTTTTTCAAGTTTGTTGCTTCTCATTAATGATCCTACACTGTAGGATCATTTTTCAGCAGATAGAAAAAGTGTCAAAACACACTTTTTTTATAAGGAAATAAAAAAGTACCGAAGTACTCTTTTTAACATTTTTAGGTAAAAATTTTTTACCTTTTCACCAGAAACTTTTTTTCCTACACTTTCATTACAATCTAGGACCATTATTTCGGAAGATAGAAAACATACCAGAATCTGAGACTTTTTCAATATAAAAAGTGTCTCAGAGATTTTTTCTTTAGCAAAAATCTTTCAGAGTCTAAAAAAATTCTAACCCAAAAATTAAGATTTTCCTTTTCTAAAATTTGAATTTCCGAAAACTTTTTAAGCCTAAACCTTGCATACAAGTTTATATAAGTTATAGTAGTTTGTTAGTTGTTTTGGCTCTGAATGATGTTGTCGTTTGCTATGTTTGTGTGTATGAAGCTGTTATATATTTGTATAGGAACGTAAAGAATGCATTAAAGTTACACTAAAGTACTAAACGTGTTGAGTGGGAAACACGTATATGACCTCATTAAACTACTACGTGACATTTTCCCAGCTTTTTCTAGTTATAGCATGTTTTATTATTTTTATACCCTCCACTCTAGTGATAGAGGGTATATATAAGTTTGTCATTCCGTTTGTAACACCTCGAAATATTGGTCTAGGACCCCATAAAGTATATATATTCATGATCCTCGATCGATTCTAAGACGATCTAGCGATGTCCGTCCGTCCGTCCGTCCGTCCGTCCGTCCGTCCGTCTGTCCGTCTGTCTGTCTGTCTGTCTGTCTGTCTGTCTGTCTGTCTGTCTGTTGAAAACACGCTAACTTTTGAAAGACTTTACGGAGGGTCCTGAAGTTTGGCATTTATGTTGGGCATTCACCTGGTCAGGTTGGTATTGCAATCCAGCGAAATCGGTCAAGTGGTTCAAAAGTTATAAGCAAATGAGTGAATATCGGCAAGGGTTTTTCTGGAATTTACGAGATAAAACACACGGTAACTTTCGAACGGAAATTCTGAGGGTGCTGAAGTATGGCATATATATTAGCCGTTCCTTTTGGCTGATCCGTGTTGAATTTCAGTCAAATCGGTCCAGTGGTTCAAAAGTTATTAGCAAAACCGTAAATTTCAGATTCGCCTCACCTTAAACTCACGTGTTGAAAACCCGTTAAACATGTTTTAAAAACATTGGTAAGTCACAAAAATGTTTTACAACGCATTTTTGTCACTCAAAAATATTTTTACACTAAAAGAAAAAAAAATACACTCGAAAAAAATTTTACACTCAAAAAAAATTTTACACTCAAAAAAAATTTAGTAAATTTTTTTTTTTTTTCAAAAAATAGTTAAAAAAAAAGTTTTTTTACACAAAATTAAATATTTCTAATCAAAAATGTTATTTTTTCACTCTAGAAAATTTACTATAACTTAAAAAGGGCATTGTGGAGGGTATTCATAGATTCGGCCAAGTCGAATTTAACTTTTCTACTTGTTTTTTTATATTTTCATTTTGGTGTCAACTAAACACTACTCTGACTATACATATTACAACAAATAAGCATAAAGGAAAAAAAAAATTTTGTATTTCTCCTATTTGGGGGATTTAATGTGTTTTTTTTTTCTCTTTTTTATTACGTACTTTTAACATATTCTTGGCAATGTGCCATCACTGGTACTATCTTTCAAAATGGGAATTTTTTATTATTTTTTTTTTGTTTGTAAAAGATTTTTAAGATTTTTTTCATATAAAAAAAAAAATATTTTTGAAATGGGGTCAAGTAATAAACTACATGTTTAATTAACTAGTCTGTTGTTTTCTCTGTATGAAGTTATTAAACAAAAAAATCAAATATGTTGGTATTTTAGTACTTATGGGTATCACGTATTGTCCTAGTGAGATGAAAGTGGCTGTAATGACCACTTACTGTAGAATTAAATATCAATTGTTTTTGCTTTGAACAAAAAAAAAAAACAGAGTGTGCATTTATTTTTGATGCAGAAAGCATACAAAAAAAATCGGTTAAGGGGAGTTTAAACGAAAAAGCAGCCAAGTTGTGGGCAATTTTTAAATAGCAATAAAAAAATAAACAATCAATATTTTTTAACATGATAATATTTTTCGGCTGGTGTCTAATTTTAAAAATGCCACCTCAGTTTGACTATATAAGCTAACACGGTGAGCCTCAGCGATGTTTAGGTTCAACTTTAGTGTCGACGAAAAGTGTTCTTTAAGTGTTTTTATCGGCGCATGCCATATTCTGTTTTGTTATTAAGGGTTTGTGATTGAAGAAGAAAACATTGTATTTCTAAAGATTATTTTTAATGTGGATTTATTCCAGACCATGGTTTCTGTAGCCACCTCTACGTCATCAGTGGAGAAAATTACATTAGATATAAATTGTTTGATTATTTGTAAGACTGTTTTTTCTATATGTTTTTTCATCAACAGACTTAACTCTGAGTGGAATAGAACCCACGTTCTTCAAATTTTCCATCAGTTTGCAAAGCAAGTACTCTACCATCTGTGTTCATATTCTATATTTTGTGACATTTAATCTACTTGATTAAATGTCACAAAACTGTTAACAGCGAAATCGTAGCTGCTCGCCTTCGCGAGACATCGCGAAATTAGTGTTTTTGTATTTTCTAAAATTTTGACAATGAAGTAGACTTGTGCTTAATCGTTCAATTGAGTGAGCGCTCATTTTCGCTCATTTCAGATAAAAGACCTAGTTCGTTCATCTAGTTCAATCGCTCTTTTGTGATCTTCGTTCAACAGTTCGGGAACAAATCATTTTGATCATGTCTGTTGGTCGTTCACCTAGTTCAAATCGTTCAGTTTTTGTTTTCGTTCAACAGTTCTTAAACGAATCATTTTGATCATGTCTTTTGTTTTGGTTTTCGTTCAAAAATTACAAAAATGTGTAATAAAAACATGAATTTAAAAAAGAAACATGCAATTTTTGTAAAAAAACATAAATGCTGAGAAAGCGTGCCAAAAGAGAAAACAAACGCCTAATCGTCAGCTTATTATTGTTTTGCTCCATACGCCATCAACTCGGTTTCGAGAAAAACGATAAAATAGGTTTACCACAAATTTTCTCGAAAAGTAATCGATGGATTTTGTTTTAATGTTTACCATTTATTGCTACATATATTGTTAAAGTTAACAATAGAATTTTACATACAATAGATCAAAAGATTTTAAGCTTTTAAGAAAATACTATTTTATGGAATTATGCTCCATATCCAATTTTGCATACACATTTGGGACTTTCGTGTGATATGGAGCAAATGAGTTCTCAACGCCAAACAAAATAACAATGAAACAAAAATAGCTAGATCGACAAAACTGGGTATTTAGAACACTTATATAGTCAGGTTGCATGGTATTAAAAATGGGGATGATCGGTCAATGGACACGCCTACCTCCCACACAACCTAAATGGCAAATATGACATTACTTGAAATGTTTAGAAGTTACGGTATTAAAATTTGGTACGTAGAATAGTACCAACATAATTAATCTTCATTCCAAAAATATGCAAGATCCGTTAATTTTTAAATAATCTAGAGCCTTTTCTATAACGCAAATTTTCAAAAAACGTCAAAATGGTGTGTTTTTTCTTAAAAATGCTGGATATCTCAAATTTGAAAAGATGTTTTAAAAAACGGACTTCGGAATAAGAAAGAGGATATTTATATTATATATATTCCATTCCTAACTCATTTTTTTTTCAAAAATGGCGTATGGAGCAAAACAATAATAAGGTGACGTAATGACAAAATTCAAAAAAAAAAAAATTGAACGACCGAACTGAAAGATCAAAATGAAATAATGACCAATTGAGCTGAATGAACGAAAAGACCTAAAAGAGCGGAAATGAAGGAACTAGATAAACCGCTCAGTTAAGTGAATAGTTCAATTGAACTAGTTCGTTCGTGAACGACACAACTCTACAATGAAGTTTTTTAAATATCTTCAAAAAATGAGTATTCAGTTTTAATTGTATTTATTTACAGGTCACAAAACAGTCAACATCGAAATCATATCTTCTCATTTTCACGAAAAATCGCAGCTAGAATTTAAATATTAACAGCCTTATCACCTTTAATCAATAGCAAATCAAACTGCATTTCGTATTTTTCAGCAATGTTAAAGAAACTTCTTTTAATAATCGAAACAAAAAATAAACCCCCAAAAAGCTGCTTTTCGCTATTTCTCTTTAATTTCTTCCAACGTGCTCAAATCAAACTGCATACAACTTTTTTTATTATTTCTAAAGAACCGGTTATAAAATATAAATAAATAATAAAAAAAATTATATAATTTTGCGATATCGCGCGAAATTTAACACCTACAATTTCGATGTCAACAGCTGTGTGATCTTTGATCAAGCACAAGTAAAACTGCATACCAAGATTTTACGAAGTTTTAAAGAAACCTATCTAAAGATAAAAAACGAAAACAAGAACAGCAAAAAATTAATTTCGCGATAGGATTTTAATGTTTACAGTTTTGTGACCTTTAAATAAGTACAATAAAAACTGTATACTCTGTTTTTGAAATATTTAAAAAACTTCAATATCAATATTTTAAAATATACAAAAACACTAATTTTGCAATATCTCGCGAATGCGAGCAGCTACAATTTCGCTGTTATCAGTTTTGTGACATTTAATCTTGTAGAAATCGAACTGCGCTTACACTTTTCGTCGACACTAAAGTTCAACCTGAACATCGCTGAGGCTCACCGTGCTAACGACTAACAAAAGAAAATAAGAATACTGTTTTCATTTTCTGAATACCAAAAAGGTTTGCAACTTCTATTTGTAACTTGGATAATAACTCACCTGCTGATGAATTAAAGCGTTTTTCACTAGATGGTGAATAAAACGTAACATATTTTTATTTTTTAACAAAAAATAGTTTTTTCATAATTTTTTTTTTTCTCATAATTTTTTTTATAACTTTTTTCATCAAATTTTTTTTTATCAAAAAATTTTTTTTTTTATCAAAAATTTTTTTCTCTTCATATTTTTTTGTTCATAATTTTTCTTTCATCAAATTTAATTTTTTGTTTCATCAATATTTTTTTTTCATCAAAATCTTTTTTTTTTCGTCAAATTTCTTTTTTTTCGTCAAATTTCTTTTTTCATCAAAAAAAACTTTTTTTTTTTTTGTTAATTTTGTTTTTTTAAAAAACTTTTTATTCCAATTTAATTACAAATCATTCTTTTAACAAGTTAAACCTTACTGAGAACTGGTAATAATGACCGTGGTCTCGTTGTAGCGAAATCGACCAAGGATTTTGGTGGAAATCGAACCCACGACAACCTGTTTCATAGGCTAGCACGCCACCAACTTACATACAGGGGCAACCTAATTTTTTTCCATCAAAATTTTTTTTCTTGAAAGTTTTTTTTTTCATCAAAATAATTCTTTTTTAATCAAAAAAATTTTTTTTTTTCATATTTATTTTTTATTATCAAAATTTTATTTCTTCGTTAAAAAGTTTTTTCATAAAAAAAAAAATTGAATAAAAACTTTTTCTCATCAAAATTTTGTTTTAATCAAAAAATTTTTCTATAAGGGTTTGAGTTTAAAAATGTAGAAGAAAAATTTTAATTTTCTAAAAGCTATAGACATTTCTGATATTCCTATACCGGTTTCGGACAGTTCCAGTTTAACTGTCTTCATCAGTAGGATTTAAATACCAGTTTGTTTTGTTAATGGTAATTGTTTTTCTAATATGTGAATTTTATTAATATCAATGCCCAGTCCAGAATCGAACCACGAATATTGTCATACCATTAACAATACTGGTAGGATGGCACTCTTTTTCTTTTCATTTTTTTCCTATTTTGTTTACCATAACTACTTTTTCATCAAATATTAAAATTCTACATAAAAATGTTCCATTTGTTTAACAAATGTACAAAAAAAAAAGTGAGAGTGTTAAATTCTTCTGTACCGAAACTTTTATACTTTTCAAAATGTAAAAAAAAAAAAACATTTTTGCACTTAAGTAATGCACTCATTTACCAAATTTACAGCTCTTTTGGTTTCCACAGACAGATGGAAGGATGTAAATATCTAGACTGTCTTAGAAATATATCAATAGTATATGAACTTAATGGGGTCCTTGACTGATATTTAAGTTCGATTTGCATTGAATGACAAATAACATTATTTTTTCTAAAAAAAACTTTGCCTTGGCAAGTATACCCAAATCTTCAGCAAAACATTATCATGATTTAATGTTTTGGGCAAGAGTACAAAGTTCGCAGGCATATTTGACTCTTAACCCTGAAGATATTATCCACTGGTGGGCGAAATATTGGAAACTAATTGTTTAATAACTTAAAAAATTAAAAAACCGACCTAGAGCTTAACTAATTATTTTCATTAATCTGGGTTTAGATGTTTTTTTTAGTAGTTGGTTTAATTCTTCAATGGAAAGCTTTTTCGCCCGATTTTGTCCTTCGATAAACATTACCAGCCAATAAACACAAGATTTATTCGTGCCAAATTTCGGGAGCATATCTCTTTTGGTTTATACAGATCATAGATGGGACTAATTAATTAATGGCACCAATTTATTGATGGTTTAATTACCATTTAATTGATGTCAATGGTAATGAAATTTTTTTCATTACAATTGGTTGTATCAATTGCATCAATTAAATTACTAATCAATTTAATTACTAATGAAAATTAAAAAAAAAAAATACCATTGGTATGGCATCAATTAATAAAAATAATTACCATTAGTAAAAGTCGTCACAATATTGTCAAAATCCTTAATATTTGAAAATATCTGTTGTTTTTTGTTATTTTTTATTTCAATTTTTCACATTTTATGAACCAAACGCACGTTTGCCTTTTGTATAACACAATATTTGAAGTTTTTTATTTGTGTTTAGATTTTTGTCTTTATTCATATTAAAAAAAAAAAACATGCTTTGATGTTTAAATTTATAACTTTTCAAAAAGACAAAAATGTGTAAACAAATGGTTTTGAAACCAATTATAATTGGTGTTTTTCAACAATTGGTGCATTTCATTACAATTGGTAATTATTTTTTCAATTAAAAAAATTTAATTACCATTAAATGGTAATGAAATTTTTTTCATTACCATTGATATCAACCAATGGTAATTAAATTTCAATGGTAATGAAAAATTCCCATCTATGATACTGATGTATGCTTTCCACAGATCCTAAATTTCAGATTGGTTTCACCTTAAATTCACGTGTTGAAAAATAGTTTTAACAGCTATGTTAAGTTACAAACACTCAAAAAATTACGTCATTAACTGTTTGTAGTTTATTTAAAAAATTTTCCGTTTAGTCGTTTTTAAAAGAAAAAACATTTGTTTCATGTTCAGTTTTTATTACTGACTACTTCAGTCCTTTGTTTCAAAGATAACACACTAAAAAATAAAGACTTTCATTAACATTTAATTTATAAAGTCATTTATTTTTGTTCTGTAAGTAAAAACTACTGATTATTCTTTAAATTTTTAATGATTTGTGTAAGTAAAATTTTTTTAAATTGTTGGTATTTTTTAATGACATGTCATTAGTTTTGGGAATGGGGTCTTTCGCAGAGGCTGAAAGCTCTCTGTCTGTTATCCACTTGGGGATTTCAAGAAGCGATTCCTCTGTTGAAAGATCCAAGCAGCTCACTACTTCCGGTCTTATACCAAGTATTCCCTGGTAATGTCGTTCAAGCAGCCGCTTGTCGACAGCTAGAGTGAGAAGGCAACCTGCAGTTGAGTAACCTGAATGGCACGCTAACACAGGTGCGTCTCAGGTAAGTAGGTGACGAACGAGCATACAATATTCACTGAAACTCAATGCGCACCACCTATGTACGGTGGACGTCTGACTGGAGACCTTAGCTGGCAGCCCCAGCACCAGTCTAGGATGCAATGGGCTAATCACCTGTTCATCCAAAACTAAACTGATTAATGAAACCAAAATAAATGAAAAACTATCGAAAAATCTGATGACGACTATTGGCATGAAAACACGGAAACGATTTGGATCATGGAACGTACTTACTCTATCGGAATCTTCCAAGCTAGCGCAGGCTGAGCGTGAAATGAAAAGATACAACCTACTCTTCCTTGGCCTTAGTGAAGTCAGATGGCCTGAATGTGGAGAACAACAAACATCTCATGGTTCCACATTTATATATTCAGGAAAAGCCTCCAGTGGACCGAGATCTAGTGGCGTGGGCTTTCTTCTTTCCAAAGAGGCAAAAAAAAGCCTAATCGAATGGCAACCTCATGGCGACCGAATAATAGTGATAAAGCTGAAAACAAAAGCTAGGAATCTTACATGTATACAATGCTATGCCCCGACTGACACATCGGATAGACAGATTAAAGATGAGTTCTACTGTAGGCTCAACTCTGTAATGACCTCGATAAATGAAGGTGACATAAAAATTTTGATGGGTGATTTCAATGCCCAGATTGGTGGCGACAATCGTGGTAGAGAGGCTGTAATTGGCAAGCATGGTATTGGACGTATGACTGAAAACGGCGAACAGCTATACGAAACGTGTTCCAACTTCAAGTTGGTTATTGGTGGTACATTATTCCCCCACAAGAAAGTACATAAAATCACATGGGTATCACCCGACAAGGTTACAGAAAATCAAATAGACCACATCGCGATAAGTAAAATGTGGAGGCACTCACTGCTCGATGTGCGAAATAGAAGAGGTGCTGATATTGGCAGCGATCACCACCTTGTAGTGGGGGAGATACAACTTAAGGTATGTGCAAACAAATTTGAGAAACCGAAGAAAAGAGAAAGATTTAATCTTAAGAGGCTGAGGGACAGAGAAACACTACTCCATTTCTCAAACTCCCTCAAACTAAAAACTGAACCTCTGCTGAATAATGTGTCAAGTCTCGACACGTACTGGAAACAGGTTAAAGATGCCTTTCTTGAGTCCGCCAAAAACTGTCTCGGTAATCCTGTTAAAAACGTAAAACCATGGATATCTGACCAAACATGGAATCTTATTCAGGAAAGAAGAGAGGTTAAATTATGCATTAACCAAACCAAAACCCGTCAAGCCAAATTGGATTATCAACAGCAATATAACATCGCAAATCGAAAAGTCAAACGAAGTGCTAGAAATGATAAAAGAAAATGGGCAGAAAATCTGGCTTCAGAGGCACAAAAGGCCAATGAATCAAATCGACCGAAAGATATGTACAGGATCACGAAATTACTTGCTGGTCATAATCACACTAATATGCGGCCACTGCGCAATGCAAATGGTGAATTGGTGTATACAAAAGAGGGTCAACTGCGAGTATGGGAAGAACATTATCGTAACATTCTGGATAGCGCAATCGAAGATGAAGTGGCTGAACTCTGTCAGCACGCACAACGCAGTCAATTAAATGACATAAACATCCAACCTCCTAGCCACGTAGAAATAATGGAAGCAATATCATTGCTAAAAGATCACAAGGCAGCAGGGCCCGATAATATCCCTCCAGAATTGTTCAAAGCTGATAAATCCCTTTCGGCAAAAATAATTCAACCATTAGTTGAATATTTCTGGCAAGCAGAAACGCTCCCAAGCACCCTTAAGGAAGGACTTATCATCAATATCCCAAAAAAGGGAAACCAGATGGAGTGCAAGAATTGGAGGGGCATCACCCTTTTAAATATGCTTAACAAGATAGTATCCCGTATCTTATTTAACCGCATAGCTGCAGCATCAGAGCCCGAACTAAGAACAGAACAGGCAGGTTTTAGGCCAAGAAGATCTTGCATAGATCACATTAACAGTCTACGCATTATAACTGAGCAGACAGAAGAATGGCAATCGAGTTTGTACTTGATATTTATAGATTTTCAACGTGCATTTGATTCACTGCACCATTCCGCAATATGGAAAGCGATGCGTTGCAAAGGAATACCAGATAAAATTATCAAACTCGTAGAAGGTCTATATGCTGATTCAATTTGCTCTGTC
The DNA here is from genome assembly GCA_963921195.1 of Pegoplata infirma. Taxonomy (NCBI): domain Eukaryota; kingdom Metazoa; phylum Arthropoda; class Insecta; order Diptera; family Anthomyiidae; genus Pegoplata; species Pegoplata infirma. The sequence goes on from OY992537.1 coordinate 101,621,255, forward strand.
CTCCACAGTGGCCAAGTCGGCGATAACTTAAACGTTAAAACTGGTGTGAGACAAGGATGCGTCTTATCCCCCTTACTGTTCAACATCGTACTTGATGTAATAATGAGTCAATCTGTGAATCCTGTTAATGGGATCACAATGGTGGTGACTGGTAGACTCACTGATATAGATTATGCCGATGACATTTGTTTACTGTCACACAACCAACAATGCATGCAGCAAATGTTAAATAGCATCACTGCAAAAGCCTCAAGCGCAGGTCTAATTATAAACATTTCGAAGACAAAATCTATGCGTTTCAATGTAGCAAGCAATAATCATTTCTCACTGATGGGGAAACAACTGGAAGACGTCACAACTTTTTGTTACTTGGGCAGTATTTTTGCTACTTCCGGTGGATGCAACGATGATATTCAAAACAGACTGACAAAGGCTAAACAAGCTTTTGGAATACTGAATAAGTTCTGGAGGTCAGCTAACATCGCAGTGTCTACTAAACTTAAAGTTTTTAATAGCAATGTAAAGTCAGTACTGCTTTATGGCTCGGAGACATGGAACCTAACAAATTCAGATATTCAAAAACTACAGGTCTTCGTCAACAATTGCCTTCGCCGAATCCTTAAAATTTTTTGGCCCCAAACTATTACGAACTCAGAGCTATGGTTTAGAACGCAACAACCTCCAATTGACCACGAGATCAAAATACGCAAGTATAGATGGTTGGGTCATACTCTACGAAAGCCAACCGATGACATCAATAGAAAATCCCTTGACAACAATCCACAGGGAGCAAGAAGACGGGGTCGCCCTAAAAACACCTGGAAGCGTCAAGTTCAAGCTGAACTTCAAACTGTTGGTTTAACCTGGAATGAAGCCAAAAGAGAAGCACAAGATAGAAATCGATGGAGATCAATTATTGAGGATTACATATATATATACATTAGCTTTTACCTACACAAGTAGGTTATTTGTTTGTAAAAAAAATTCAAAAAATTATTTATAGAAATATAAAAACATATTTGTATCAAGTGGCTTTGGCACGATGGGTACAGTGTCTGGCCAGAATGTAGTTGATTGCGGGATCGATTCCCCAAAATTTTATTAAACATTTTTAAAAAAATGTTTCAATGGAAAATTGTAAAAAATATGCTACAGAATCATTAATTTTTAATGTTTTTGTATATTATTTTTTTTTTTGGAATTTGTTGGTAAAAATAACAGAACTATCATTAATTTTTAATGTTTACATAAATTGTTTTTTTCGAATTTGTTGGTAAAAAAGAAGGAAAAAACGTAATTTTTTAATGTTTAATGTTATTTATTTTAGAAAATTTTGTCAACAGTAAAAAATAAATGTAGATGTTTGTTAAAACAAATGAATAATTACTGGGATGGTTTTCAATTGTTTATTCACTGGTTTGAAATGTGTTTTTCATTTGTTTTTGCCTACAAAATATTTTGAGTGTAGTTGTTGTTTTTCAGAAGTTGGTTTACTTCTTCAAGGAAAAGCTTTTTCGCCGGATTTCGTCCATCGATAAACATTACCAGCCAATAAGCACAAGATATATTCGTGCCAATTTTTTCTGGAGTCTATCTATTTTGGTTTGTACTGATATATGCTTTCCACAGATCCTAAATTTCAGATTGGTTTTACCTTATATTCACGTGTTGAAAAATAGTTTAAAAAGGCATTGTTAAGTTACAAATGCATTTAAAACTTGGCAAGTCCCAAAAGTATTTACAATATGTTTTTGCCACTTAAAAATATTTTTCTACTAAAACAAGTTAAACTCGAAAAAAATTTTATACTCAAAAAAAATTTACACTGAAAAAAAAAATTGAATTTTTTTTTACAAAGATGACTTAAAAAAGTTTTTTATTCAAAAATCTATTTCTAATCAAAAATGTTAATTTTTTACATTAGAAAATGTTTCTATCATTTAATTTGTAAACTAGTTTAATAAATTGGATGCTAAGACGTATGATTAATGTTGAATTGCATTATAACACTCATACGCTCTGAGCAACAATGGCATTTCACACTTCTGTAAAAAAAAAAAAATATTATAATTTTTTACGTTTTTTATTAGAAAACAAAATTAAAATAAATTTTTTTCGTTATTATTAAAAAAAAAAAAACAAAAAAAAAATAATATTTATATATTTAGTTATACGAATGTTTACATACCTTAGGCAATTTAAGAACAAACAAAAAAAAAATAGTAAGACCCTAGGGACTCATACATACAAATTTATAAAGACAAAAAAAATTTATACAGCCTCAGAAAAATTTTATTTACATTGAATTTTATTTAACACTTAATTCTTTGTCTATATAAAAAAGTTTTGCTTGTATGAACGTATTACCACTGCGGTAGCAATAAGTATACTTGTGCTAACATATAAAATTAAAAAAAAAAAAAATCCTGCTGTTAAAACATATTATTTTGTGGTAACATTTTTCCTGATTAACCCAATTTATGCTCATTTGAACACAAAAAAAAAAAAAATAGCTAATGATAGTAGCAGGGAAGGATTGAAGATTTTTTTTTTATGTTGGTAAAATAGATAATAAAACAAGTAAAAAAGTTAAATTCGGCCTTGCCGAATGTAGTGATACCCTCCACAATTTCAAAAAGATTATTGCAAACAACTTTATTTAAAAGGAAATTACTTTTAAAAAAAAAATTTGAAAAAAAAAATTTCCGCGAAAAAAAAATTTTGGTAAAAAATCCGCGATTTTTTTCTTTTTTTTTTGTCAAAAACTATGTTCGTACTTGTTTAAATACCATTTGGTGTTCAATTATGCTAACATATGTCAACCAGAAGCCGAATTATAGCATTTTGTATTTTTAGGTTATGTTGAATTTACTGAAATTTTTGAGGTGTGCTTACATTTTCCTTCATAACTTTTGAACCGCTGAATTGATATCGCTCAAATGCAATACCAAACTTCTCGGGAGAACTTCCAATATATATGTTAAGTTTCAGTCATCTGTGCTACATTTATTAACAATGAATTTAAAACTGACGCACGCAGTTTTAATACCCTACACTTATTTTTAGTGATAGAGGGTATAAATAAGTTTGTCATTCTGTTCTCATCGAAGTATCGGTATGAAACCCCATATTTTATTGATCAGTGATCGATTCTTAAACATACTAGCGATGTCCGTCTGTTGAAATTGCCATCACGGCCAAAGTATTACATAGATATGATTGAGACTTAACCTAGTTACCTGTTGTTATAATCATAAGTTTGGTATTGCATTTGAGCGATATCGCTTCAGCGCTTCAAATGTTATGAACGAAAATATATAAAAACATTGAAAATTTTAGTACATTCCACATAACATAAAATACAAAATGCTTTAGTTGCCTGCTGGTTGACATATGTGAAAGAATTGGAGTTCAAAAAGTTATATAAACTAGTGCACTTAAAAAATTATTGCAGTTACTACATGACGGTCATTTGTGTAGTAAGTAGTAGTTGTTGTTTTCAACTACAATTTCAGTTGTTTTTGTATGAACAATTTTAAATTTGTAGTCGTTTTAAAAAATAAATACAAAAAATTACTACATTTTAGTAACAGTTGTTTGATGTAGTTGTTTTTAGTCTATAAAAAAACTTATAATTTTCCAGAAATTTTTAGAAAAACGGATGTGCATGAATTATTTCGAAATAATTTTAACCGTTTTTGACGTTTAGAATTTTTTTGTTAATAAAAAAGTCAGACAATTTGATTTACCGTAAAAACAACCGTAATTTTAAGTAGTTTTTACAGTTTATTTAAGTTGTTAATCAACAGTTAAAACCAACAACAATTTTTGGTTGATTTTACCGTAAAATGTAGTGGACGCCTAAGCAACAACAAATGTAGCAATTTTAACTGTCTTTTGTAGTGGAATCTACCGTCATAATTTTTTGAGTGTACAAACAAAATTTTCTACCCCCAAAATTTTTTTTCGTAAATTTTTATTTCCGAGAATTTTTTTTTTTACAAAATTTTTTTTTTTCTGAAAATTAATTTCTTTTACCAATTTTTTTAATAAAATATTTTCACAAAAAATTTTTTTTTCAACATTTCTTTGTGGAGGGTATCATTCATTCGACAAGGCCGAATTTAATTTTTTTACTTGTTATTACTCCAGCATATAAGGGGCTGTTATCTTATCAAGTTGCGCTAATATTATCATTTTTTACAAGGTTATTTACATACAGACACTTTGTCGGAGGCATAAACATAAAAAAACGCAAAATGTTCTAATACAATGTTAGCAAATTAATATACTACATGGAAAATGGTAAATAAACCTCATAATTTCATATCACTTCTCCTCAGCAGTTCAAAATGCTGGTATAATATGCTGGTATGAATACAAAAATTAAACTCTCACTTTTTGATGCTGCTGCTGCTACCACGGTTGGGAAATGTGGCACAATAGTGCCATTTTTGGCACTATTGAATGGTCTGTGGCACCACAAAAAACAGTTTCGGCCCTTTTTCATTCTCTGCAAATATTGTCAAAATTAAAAAAAAAATATTTGTACTTGAATTTAATTATTACAAAAAGGGCAAAAAGTATCACTTTTTCCCCTTTTAGAATTCTACAATTTATTGCAACGATGTAAGTTTTTGTTCTGTTTAAATTTATGATTTCAAAGTGAATGGTAACAAAATTACAGTGGATAATTGATTGATCCTACAGGAACAACTGATCCGAAAAACCCATCCTATGGATTATTCCAAGCGGACTGTTCATAGAACACCAAAATCTAAATTACCAGTTCGCGACTAATTATGGGGCATGTCACAAAGAGTTAATTAAACACGTCCTAGGATCTTGCCATATTTAAGTACCTTTCATATAAATGTACCACTCTAGAACCAGTCCTAAACTGGTCACCTTTCCCGCAGGTATATATTTTTGCTGTCAAAACTGGCAATTAAAAAAAGGAATAAGTTGCGTGGAATTTAATAAGAAAATTAATGATTTTTTGGCCCTTTTCAACCCATTTTGGCCCTTTTTAGCCTTCAACTTGGCACTAATTGAAAATTCTCAAATACCAACACTGGCTGCTACTGCTGTTGATGACACGACATTGTTAATGTAATAAGAAGAAAATTAAGTTATTTATTTAAATTACATTTTTATTATGTGGCCATGGAAATTAAAAGGTTTCTTGAATACAAAAAATAACAAAATTTAATTTATAAAGTAAAATGAAATATTGATTTTGAAGAAAATAAATATCAAGCAATACATTGTGTTGTTTATACAGCAAATTCAAACTATTGTGTATGTATGGGGCATTCCATGTGAAATCGGACACTTTGAAAAACTTTTTTTTTTTGATATTCCCAATTTGTTTACAGTTTTTAGTACCCTTCGAAAACTCCTTCGTGGTAAATTTTCAGATTTTTTTGATGACCCGTTCAAAAGATATCGAATTTTTAAAAATTGGTAGTTTGTTCCCTTACACAAACTTCTTTTAATCATAACTTCTTCAATAATGGTCCAAATTTCAATTTTTTTTTTTCAAAATTTTTGCTTTTTTACGTACTTTCTAAAAAAAAATCCCAAAAAATTCTTAAAAGCGCTCTAGTATGCGATTTTTAAGATTTAAAATTTAAATCTCATTTTTGAAAATGTTTGTACTCTTCGATTTTTTTGAAATTTTTTTGTGTAAAACTTCTGTCAATTCTACAAATTTTTTGCCCAGGAAGATCATGGGATAAGGATTATTACTATTTTTTAAAATTTTTTGAAAAAATTTAACTGTAATTTTTCAATGTTAAAATCATTTCTACTGCTCCAATGGTGCGTCATAGAAGGGTCCTTTATAAGACCGACCCCCATTAATTTTTACGTCTTAACATTTCTTTGGAACAAACTAATACCCTATCTCCAATTTCTAAGGGGGCTCCCACACAAAACGAGATTTTTTAAAATTTGTTCCAACCGCTCTAACTGCCCAAATAGTGCCCTTAGAGCAACAAAATGTATGACCGACCCACAATATTTTTTTAGTCCAAACATTTTCTCTGAACACATCTTTAACTGTTAAGGCGGTCCTCATACAATTTTTTTTATTTTTTGTAAATTTGTTTTATTTAATCAGCTTCTACCGGTCCAATGGTGCGTCCGAGAGGGGTCATTAGTGAGACCGACCCCCATTCATTTTTTCAAAACATACCTACGCCCTATCTCCACTCCCTAAGTAGGCTCCCATACAAATAACAGTTGGAGCAAATTTTATAAAAATGTAATTTTGTATAGGAGCCTACTTAGGGAGTGGAGATAGGGCGTAGGTATGTTTTGAAAAAATGTTGTTGGGTAAAAATAAATGGGGGTCGGTCTCAGTAATGACCCCTCTCGGACGCACCATTGGACCGGCAGAAGCTGATTAAATAAAACAAATTTACAAAAAATAAAAAAAAATTTATGGGGACCGCCTTAACAGTTAAAGATAGAGGGTAGGTGTGTTCAGAGAAAATGGTTGGACTAAAAAAATATTGTGGGTCGGTCATACATTTTGTTGCTCTAAGGGCACTATTAGGGCAGTTAGAGCGGTTGGAACAAATTTTAAAAAATGTCGTTTTGTGTAGGAGCCGCCTTATAAATTGGAGGTAGGGTATTAGTTTGTTCCAAAGAAATGCTAAGACGTAAAATTTAATGGGGGTCGGTCCTATAAAAGACCCCTCTATGACGCACCATTGGAGCAGTAGAAATGATTTTAAGATTGGAAAATTACAATAAAATCTTTTCAAAAAATTTTAAAAAATAGTAATAATCGTTATCCCACGATCTTCCTGGGCAAAAAATTTGTAGAATTAATAGAAGTTTTACACAAAAAAATTTCAAAAAAATCGAAGAGTACAAACATTTTCAAAAATGAGATTTAAATTTTAAAACTTAAAAATCGCATACTAGAGCGCCTTTAAGATTTTTTTGGGATATTTTTTTTTTAAATACGTAAAAAAAAAAATTTGAAAAAAAATTTGAAAAATTTGACCTTTATTGAAGAAGTTATGAGTAAAAGAAGTTTGAGTAAAGGAACAAACTACCAATTTTTAAAATTCGATATCTTTTGAACGGGTCATCAAAAAAATCTGAAAATTTACCACGAATGAGTTTTCAAAGGGTACTAAAAACCGTAAACAAATTGGGAAAATCTAAAAAAAAAAATTTTCAAAGTGTCCGATTTGACATGGAATGCCCCATATATATTTTTAATATATCGTCTGTATATGTTCATAGCTACTTCCGTTCCCGTTTAATATATTTACATTAGAGTGGCAGTAAAGACAAAGAAAACTGCCACTCCAAATTTAAGTTTCAGTCATTTTTACGAGTGAATCACGCATTAATCTATATTTTCGTTAAATTTTTTTTTACTTTTTTTAAATATTTAAATCAAATTTGTGCCACTAAGGACCTTTTAATTTGCTAATAATTTCCGATAAAAAACTCCCGGTCTAAGTAATGTACATTTCTACACAAACCATATAAAAATGTTCTCTTAAATGTGGCCATAATTCATGCTGGAAAATTAAAATAGATATGTGTGCATATTAGACGGGATAGAAATTCAACCAGGTACTCGGATCAAATTATAATAATGCAGGAAAAATGTAATAAGTCTGTGGCATTAAAAGCGCATTTTTTGAATTTTAAGATTTATTTTTTAAGCACTGGTTTTGAGATTGTTTTTTTTTACTACCTCAAGGACTGAACCAAATAATTGAAACTTACCAGAAAAGTCTCCCTTTTTAAAAAGAAGTCTCCCTTTTTCATAAATTGAGGAAAAATATTTTTCAAAGATTTTAAAATGGCGATATCTCAAAAACATCTTCAAACAGATAGAGGAAAACAGGTCATAAATTTGAATAAAAAAACTCTTTGTTCTTTTATGATCGAAGAACAATTAATCACGACTGATGCTATCATCTGCAAAAGAGTAGATAGGATTTTAAGTTTGTCTAACAAGGGAAGTCTCCCTAGTGTCACCCGCGGATCTTTGTGGAATTGGTTTTATTCTGTAGATCAGAAAAAATAAAGGGACACGTATTTTTTTTTTAGCGGCCCAAATTCATATTAAGGGGGTAAAAAGGAGGCGGGAAGACAAGGCCATTTTTCAGTTTTTTTCGTTTATCTCCTATATTATGCAAATAAACCTAATCATGTTGCATACCAAATGAAAGGTCTTTGGAAAGCCTATCTACGTGTGGTAAGAACGTGTCCAAACATGCACAACTTTTCGTCATATTGAGTAAAGTACCAAAATTTAAGGACATTTTTGTTAATAAGTCGAAAAATATTAACTTCTTTGACCCGATGTTAGCACCGCGAAATAGGTATTTTTAATACCTTTAATCTGATACCACACATGCCTATATTAATTTTGTTTAAATAGGCGTAAATCGTAAAAAACTGAAAAGGGTCAATTTCCCCCCATACAAATCGACCCCACCTAAAAATGAGCTTGGGCCGCTAAAAAAAAATACGTGTCGAATTAATTTTCCTTCTTAACAACATATCCAAATTTCATGAAGAATTTCATGAAGATCGGAGTGACACCAGGGAGACTTCCCTTGTAAGAAGTTTTTTTTGTAAGGATAAGAAAAAGACTAGGAAAAGAACAGAACCTTGTGGTATCCCAGAGTTAAGACCACCGTCTCTGAGAAAACTCGATTTATAAAATTAATCGGTTAACCGATTGACTGCCTTATTATACACACAATATTGTATCCTTTAGCAGTGCCTGCAGCTGTTGCACCTGTATGCCACGTTGCAACAATACAACTAACAACAACAAATTATAATGCTGTTTTGTATTTTATATAGTAAAAATACAGAACAAACATAGTTCACACTCATAGACGTAAATATTGAAACTCCTTTAAAGGATATAACAAACAACAAGATGAAAACGAGTTTAAGGAAAATGATGAAAAATTATTTAAAGTCATCATATAAAACAGTGGTTTAATGTAACGATTTTCAATTCAGTAGGAAATTGAAACAAAACTTAAATTTAAATTGTGGAATTACTTAAAAAAGTGAAAATTTTTCAAATAAAATCAAATCAAATTACACTGTACAACAATTTAAAACTTTTTCCAAAATTACGGGATTTCGACGGTTGATGCTGGTAAAGGAGTTTTGAAAGATCACATCGAACTTTTTAGAGGCGGTTTAAGTTTCCTAGCCTGTTTTCTTTACATCTGAGGCGGTATATACGATTAGCAACCTTGTAGAAAATATTATGGTAAATATTTTGTGGAACGGAACATACTAAACCTCTAACTCCTTCCTTATACCGGTATTTTTTGGGCCTATTCTAACAAATCGTAAAAAAACCCTACAAAAGGAGGATGGCGGGGATAAAATGTTCTAAAAAAATGTTGGCCATAAAATTTTACTTTATATTTCGGAACAGACCAAGGGCCAAAAATTGACACAAACGCCAAAAAACAGTAAAATTCAAGAAATTACAAAAAACAAGTAAAAAAGTTAAATTCGGCCTTGCCGAATGTAGTGATACCCTCCACAATTTCAAAAAGATTATTGCCAAAAACTTTATTTAAAAGGAAATTACTTTTGAAAAAAAAAAAAAAAATTTGAAAAAAAATTTCCGCGAAAAAAAATTTTGGTAAAAAAAAAAAATCCGGGATTTTTTATATTTTTTTGTCAAAAAATATGTTCGTACTTGTTTAAATACCATTTGGTGTTCAATTATGTTAACATATGTCAACCAGAAGCCGAATTAAACCATTTTGTATTTTTAGGTTATGTTGAATGTACTGAAATTTTTGAGGTGTGCTTACATTTTCGTTCATAACTTTTGAACCGCTGAACCGATATCGCTCAAATGCAATACCAAACTTCTCGGGAGAACTTCCAATATACATGTTAAGTTTCAGTCATCTCTGTGCAATATTTTGTCCGCGAGAGCATTTTCCACAGACAGACAGACAGACGGACAGACGGACAGACGGACAGACGGACAGACGGACAGACGGACATCGCTAGAATGTCTTAAAATCGATCGGGCATCATGAATATATGTACTTTATGGGGTCCCAGACCGAAATTTCGATGAGTTACAAACGGAATGACAAACTTATATATACCCTCTATCACTAAGTGGAGGGTATAAAAATTAACCCTTGGTGGGCAAGGTTATATTTGACTGGTGTTTGTGTTAAGTTTTAGGCTTTGGCATGTTCTGATGTACATACAGTGGGCGACAATACATTGGAAACTTTTTTGTAGTAGATGAAATTTTTTAAAGACAAAGTTAACAATACTAAACGTTATTATTATCAAACGAGTATTAGTTAAAAAAAATGTTATGTAGGTAATTTACCAAGCTTTAATTTAAGCTTAATAGCATCCAGATTGGGTAAATAACACTGCGGAACACTGAAAAATAAACAAGAGTTACGACCATCATTTCTATATATTTCGGACATGCTGATTCGAATGGCGTACTCCGTTTTTCGATGTATGGTACAGTTTTCTTGCAAAATGTCGTTTAAGATTTGCTGATTTAGAGACAGTTTTTTAACAAAAAAAATTGCAAAGCAAATGATTTATATATTTTATGGCATGGAAAACAAAGATATGACTTGTAGCAATATTTCTTATGCAAATTTGGTTTAAAGCTTTTCATCTTAAGTCATTAAATTCGCGAATTTCTTAATTTTTTAAGGTTTTCGCGAAATTAACAACCAAATTGGTCTTTGATAAAAAACTTGCTTTAGTGAATCAAAAAGGCATCCCTAACAATACGAATAGTGGGGAAAATCAAGGACCCAAAAAAACTATTATGGACATTTTTGATTTCAAAAAAATTGCGCATTTTTAATAGTTACTAGCTGGCCCGGTCCGCGTTGCTGGCCCAAATAAAAGATCAGTGTTATATTTCGTTTCGCTTTAAATATATAGCACTGCAAAAAATGTAATGAATGTAATGAATTTCTTGGCTAAGAACAATTTGTGGACGTAGTTTTCAAGACCCGATGTTTTTTAAAGGCAGATTACCATGTCTTCGACCTTGCGAACTGTACAAATTCAAAATGTCTTTAGTGTCATTACGAACAACACAAAAATAAAATTACACACATGCTTCGTTCTTATCGTAAGATATTTTCTTGAGTAATCTTGAGTTCATACAAAAAAACAAAAACATTTATAACTTATCCGAATTTTCCATTTTTCTGGGACACTTTCACATTTATCTTTCCTTAAAAACGTAATTAGAACTATTACTAACATAAAAAATCGATCCAGTCATAAGTATTCGACTTAAAGCGATTTCACATATTTAGACCAAAGTGGGCATTTAAATTTGTGTGGTAAGTTAAACTTGTATATAACAATACCCAAGGATTTGAAATCATTTGTACCAGGTTTAAGCGGAATCTATAATTTTTTTTTTAATAAATCGATTTAGATTAAATATGAGTTTCAGATACATCGAAAAAAAGTGGGAAAGGACAATTTTTCTTTCCGAACAACCATATAGACTATTACGAATATTAAAAAAATGCAAAATCGATCCGGGCGTTCTCAAGTGTTAAAAATTTTAAAGATATTGAAAAATGTGGGCGTTTAAGTGGTCGAGAACAATAATTTTTTCCTTGAAAACCTTATTTGGACTATGATTGTCGTTCTTAGGTCATTCTAAGGTTTCCGTAAAAATCTTAGTTGGACTGTGACGAACGTTTACAAAAAATAGCCAAATCGGTCTTGCCGATCTTCTATTTTAAATATGAATATCGAAAAAAAAGTGGGCGTGAAAAATTTTTATTTCCGTTTAAACCTAAGTTGGACTGTGACGAACATTTAAAACAAAAGTTTAGCCAAATCGATGCAGCCGTTCTTCGATTTAATATATATCAAAAAAGTGGGCGTAAAATTGGGAGTGGCGATTTTTTCTTTCCGTAAAACCTAAGTTGGAGTATGACGAACATTTTAAAAAAAGTTTAGCCAAATCGGTCCAGACGCTTTCCGGGCGTGGTTAATTTGTTTCCCGTTAAAACCTAACACGAACATTAAAAAAAAATATATTATCCAAATCGGTACAGCCGTTCTCAAGTGATGCGATTGCAAATGAATAATATTTATTTTCCTAAAGAGCGAATTTTAGATATATTGAAAAAAAGTTGGTAGACAACTTTTCTTACCGTAAAACTCATTTGAATTTAACCAATTCAGCCCATCCATTTTTAAGTAATGCGATTTTATATATATCAAAAAGGGGGCGTGGAAATGGAAAATTGTTCTTTCCGAAAAACCTTAGGACGATGATGAACATTTAAAACAAAATTGGCCAAATTGATCCAGCCGTTCAACGATTTAAAATATACATATCGAAAAAAGTGAGCGTAAAAGTAGGCGTGACCAATTTTTCTTTCCTTAAAAATCTTTTGCGGACTATAATTAAATCGTCGTAGCCTTTCTAGTTTTTTCGATACATAGAAGAAAGTGGGCGTGGGCAATTTACGTTTCCTTAAAAACCTTTGCTGAATTATGACGAATATTTTCAACACAAATTAGGGAAAGTGGGAGTATTGAATTTCTTTTTTTCGTAAAAATCAAAGTTGGACTATGATTAAAATTCATTTAAAAAATTAAGTCAAATCGGTCCAGACGTTCTCAGATTTTAGATAAATCGAAAAAAGTAGGCGGTAAAGTGGGCGTGGTCGATTTTTCTTTCTGTAAAAACTTAAAATGTGTTACTACGAACATTTAAGTAAAAAATTAGCCAAATCGGTGCAGCCGTTTTCCGATTTTAGATAAATCTAAAAAAGTGGGCGTAAAAGTGGGCGTGGCCAATTTTTCTTAACGTAAAAACCTAAGTTGGACTATGACGAACATTTAAAAAAAAATTGTCCAAATCGGTCCAGCCGTTCTCAACTGATGCTGTTACCAACGAACGACAATTGATTTTTATTTATATAGATTTATAAAAATTGAAAATAATAATTATCAACAAAATAACTATTAAATAACTATTATTTTATAATAGTTATTTTGTATCCTTTGTAGGTGCAAATGAAGTGATATCCTTTTTTGGAAGGATATTTTCTGAAACTAAATAATTCGTTAAGAAACTTACTTTTTTGCAAATAATAAAGTGACCATGGCCCGATTTATAAAAATTACTTAGGTACATAACTATTATTTTACAATAAAAAAATATTAATTAGGAATTAATAGTTATCCATAAGAAATAAAATAAAAATTGACCTATAATAGTTATGACACAAGTAATTCACCATAAAACTTATAATAGTTATGTCCTTGGGGAAAACAGCTATATTATATGGACCATCATGATAAAAATCGCGAAAAACCGTTTTTTTGTATATGGCAGCATCACTTTACGAGATGATTTAAGCCTCCATCTTTTAGTATATAATGTGATTACCTTTAACAACTAACTCACCAAAAATTTGGCCAAAAAAGTTTTCATTTGCAAAAGTTATCTTAACAAAAACTAATATTTAAGTGTTTTCCATGCAATAATTATAGTTTTTGTTAAGATAACTTTTGCAAAAATTTTTCAGAACCGGAGTATATTTTTATGGGAAAAATGTCTCAGGAAACGTTTGAGAATATTAGAATTTTTGTAACAAAAAATTGTCTTAGAATTATATTTATACTTTTTCTTTAGGAAAAATATCTCAGAATCTAGGGCACTGCACAGTGGTTCCAAGTCCAAATCTAGCTGGACAAAATTATTTTATCACAGTTTTATATGTTTTTGGGGTCGCTGAGTTCAAAAAACATATTTAAATTTTTCTAAGTCAATTACACTAATCGACAACTTTTTATTTTCTTTCTAATTTCAGTAATTCATTAATAACAAAAATGGTTTATATGCAGAACAGAAATATGAAATGCAAAAACTTATTTTTTGAAAGTTTTGTAATCTCTAAAAAAAAAAAAAAATTTTTGTCGAGAAGTGTAATTGAAAAAAACAAGTGAGAGTGTTAAATTCGGCTATGCCGAATCTTTTATAAGCTCCAAAATGTAAAAAAAAAATAAAAAACCAGTGAGAGTGTTACATTCGGCTGTGCCGAATCGTTTATACCCTCCAAAATCTAAAAAAAAAACAAATAAAAAAATCCAGGGGCGTTTTTTTTGGGGGGGTGGTGGGAGACGTTAGGGAGCACCTTTCCCTTGCGATTTCGAACTTCATCTGAGAGAAGAATGTTGCATTTGCTTAGCAAAAGTACAAAAAAACCTGCAAAAAATGCGATTTTTATTAGGTTGGTTTAGTTCTCTAAGGGGGAACTTTTTTCCCCTTGGTCCGATTTTATCCATTTCCAAACTTAATCTGCCTAGGGATATAAAACATATTCGTGCCAAACTTCGGAAGTCTAGCTTTATTTATTTTAGACTGTATCGTGTCCTCTACAGAAGGACAGACGGATAGACGGACGGACATTTTTGAATTTAGTCGAAGCGTGTAATTGGTCGCGGATTAATAGGAAACATCACATTTAATGCTTTATTTAAGCTAAGCATAATTATGATACCTAAAAGTTATCAAAAACTTACAAAAATTCGATACTTTATTTAGAAAAAACATTTTAGGCGAAAATCTATTTTCATATAAACTGTGATTAATTTTAAACTTGCAAAAACCTGCAAGAAATGTCTGCATGACAACGTTCAGTAATAAATTACCTATAAGTTCTATGTAGTAATTCGACATGATATGCCTGGATTCGGTTTTGGCAAGCTGCGGAAGTTTCATAAGTCCTCAAAAATATTGTTATTATTGACCATACTTCAAAGAACAAAATATGTAAGAAGAAGATCGATAATAAATTTCTTATTAATGTCCAGAATAAGTATAAATCTGTAGCTTTCTTGTACATAAACCGTTTTGAAACCATTGATATAACATGGATAATATGATGTTATTAGTTGAACACTTATATATATATTTTTTTTTTTTTAAATATTGGATACCAAAAATGTTATTTCATTCGCATATTTAACAAAGTTAAAGACCCAATTCCAAAAAATGGTTATTAGTTTGATCAGAACACACCGTTAGCTTGCCCCTAGCACTATTAATTCCCAATTTTAAGGACACTAATTTTTGGACTTTTGTCCAGCTAGATTTTGATTTCGAACCAATGTGCACTGTCTTAAAAATTTTAAAAAGCATTAAGGTAGAAAATTTTACTAAATTGAAGAAGATCGCTATAGAAAATTGTTTTAGAATAGATAGATATATAAAAAAAAAAGTGTTTTAGTGAAAATATATAGAAATTATCTCAGAATTCAAGTGTTTTTCAATGGAAAAGTTTTTAGATTTTTCAAATTTTTTAATAAAAAAAATCACAACCGGAGAAGTTTCTATGGGAATGATGCCTCTAAATTGGGTAGATTTTTTTTTTTTCAAATATTACAATTTTTCGGTAGGAAAAATGGCTCATTATATGAGAATTTTTCTGCATAAAGTGTATCGAAATCAAAGAATTTTTCTATTGCAAGAATTTTACAAATTCTATAAGCATTTTATGAGCAGTGTACCTCGAAACCTCCGAATTTTCAATTGGAAAAATATCACAGAATTTTCAAATTTTTCTTTAAGCAAATGTCTTTAAAAACGTTCCGGATGAAACATGTATCAAACCTGATATTATTTTAAAATTATTTCAGAATCTTGGACTTTTACTATCCTTAAAATGCTTTAAAATCAGTTCCAGTACCTGTTCTGTGTAGACCACCGCTGTGACTTATTGTACGCTGTTTTTATATTTCACCCTCAAAAATAGTAAATTTGCGAGTCAGTTAACATTCAATCTTAACCAATGTATTTTATATTTTGTATGTATTTAAGTTTGTCGAGTATCCATGTATGTATGTTTTATGTTTAAGAGTAATTCAACAACTTTTTTCTAAGTGGAAAAGTGTATGCCAAGTGCTTTTTTTCTAGTTTTCGGGGTGAATGGCTGTTGAAGATGTAAACTAGCGTTTTATAATAATGTACACTTAATATGCGGCAGTGCATTACACACATACATACATGCATGTGTATAAAATACCTGGGGTGTTGAATTTAAATATAAAACTTTAATAGAAATTCACATAATTTTACTATGAGGAATAGCTAAGGTATACAAGATTCCGGGCATAGTTTAAGTGGACAGGTATAAATCTGATGATGTGTGTTATGAGAAAAGATTTTTTTTAGCTATTTAATATAGTTGTAAATTTGAATTTATGTGAATTTAAAAGTATGCGCTAGCAGTTCAGAGGAGCACAGTGTTTTTTTTTTCGAAAATTTTTGGAAATAATTCGGCCATTTAGAAAGTACTGCACCGATTGCAATAAAATTTATGCCATTTATACCTAATGTTTTTTTCGTGATTAAGTTTGAACACAAATTACCAATTAAATCCGCTGGGGAAAAATTTTGAGGACTCTGTTGCTCCTATCAAATATATTCTCCTCTGGGGGCAACACTGAAACACCACTGAAATAGTAACAGCGATAAGAGCTGTTTCATACAAATGTAATCTTTGTTTGAGAGCACTCTTAGGGAGTGAACCCAGTGCTTAGGTGAGTTTGGAAAAAACCGTTAGGTTAGGTTGTAAGTGGCTGCTGACGTTTTACGTCAACATACGTAGACTCTGAGGTCCATTGTGATACCACGGGACCGTAATAGGTTTCCCTACTAGTCCCTGTCGTTAAACTAGTTTGAACCTCCTATGAAACTCCTTAGATATTGAATTTTGACATCCGACAAATCAGAAAGATCGTACAGCTCCCTAGATCCCAGTGAAGCAAGTATCTGACCGGAAATGCCGGGCAATGGCCAATAAAGTGTTCGATAGTTTCCAACTCCTCTTCATCCATGCAACTGCGGCAAAAGTCGTTCTACGGCACATTTAAACGCTCTGCGTGCTTCCCTATAAGACAGTGTCCGGTAAATATAGAAACCATCGTCGAAATTTCTCCTCTTGGAAGCGATATCAGCTCACTTGTGCGCCCCTGATTAAGAGAAGGCCAAATCAGTCGTGTTGTCTAACACATCCATCCATTTGCCCATCTTTGATTAGTCTCCGTCGCAGAATAAATCCGTAGGTTTTGCTTGCAAGCTTCTAGTGCATAACAACGCATTCCAATTCTGTAAGGTAGTTCCTAGTATTGCAAACTCATCGGTTTTGCAATTCCCTGGCATGTCTCTGTGCCCTAGGACCCATATGAGTCGTATGTTAAACTGCTTGGCCATCTCTTTAAAAGACATGCGACAGTTAAGAGCAGATCTTGTTTTCAGAAACATTGAATCCAGGACTTCACCGCGGCTTGACTGTCAGAATAGATGTTGACTGCGGTTGTAGACAAGACATTGCAGCTCAACCAGTCAGCCACTTCCTTTATTGCCAGCATTTCTGCCTGGTAAAAACTGCAATGATCTGGCAATCTTCGAGCCAGGCTCAATACAAGCTCTTCCGAATAGACTCCCAAGCCCACTTGTTTGTGCAGCCTAGATCCATCTGTGTAAAAATTTATGGTTGCTCCACTTTCCGGAATGTCCCCTATCCAAGATGAATGTCCCCTATCCTAAAAACGTTACACTCAAAAAATTATGTCATTAACTGTTTGTAGTTTATTTAAAAAGTTTTCCGTTTAGTCGTTTTTAAAAGAAAAAACATTTGTTTGATGTTCAGTTTTTATTAATGACTACATCAGTCCTTTGTTTCAAAAATAACACACTAAAAAATAAAGACTTTCACTTACATTTAATTTATAAAGTCATTTATTTTTGTTCTGTAAGTAAAAACTACTGATTACTCTTTAAATTTTTAATGATTTGTGTAAGTAATTTTTTTTTAAATTGTTGATATTTTTTAATGATATATCATTAGTTTTTACCTACACAAGTCAGTTATTTGTTTGTAGAAAAAAAAAATCAAAAAATTATTTATAGAAATATAAAAACATATTTGTATCAAGTGGCTTTGGCACGATGGGTAGAGTGTCTGGCCAGAATGTAGTTGATTGCGGGATCGATTCCCCAAAATTTTATTAAAAAATTTTAAAAAAATATTTCAATAGAAAATTGTATAAAATAACCTACGAAATCATTAATTTTTAATGTTTTGGTAGGTTATTTTTTTGGAATTTGTTGGCAAAAATAACAGAACTATCATTATCAAAAGAATGAAAAAACCGTAATTTTTTAATGTTTAGTGTTATTTATTTTAGAAAATTTTGCCAACAGTAAAAAATAAATGTTGATGTTTTTAAAACAAATTAATAATTACTGGGATGGTTTTCAATTGTTTATTCACTGGTTTTAAGTGTGTTTTTCTTCTGTTTTTGCCTACAAAATATTTTGAGTGTAGGAGACAAAAATAAATGCGGGACGGTCTTACATTTTATCTATCTAAGGGCGACCGCAGGGCGGTTGCGTGGCTTTTTTTAGATTTTGTCGTCAAAAACGACTATTTTAATGGTATAGAGTGGTCTTCATGAGCTGTTTAGAGTGCCTAAACTAGAGATGTGCACATGAGCATATTAGTGGTGACTCATGCGTGGTAAGGGCAACCCCAGGGCAGTTGTGTGGGTTTTTGTAAATTTTGTAGTCAAAAGCGACTATTTTAAAGGATTGAGTGGTCATCATGAGCTATTTAGAGTACCTAAACTAGAGATGGGCACATGAGCAGATTACAGCTTGATCAATGCATAACTGAACTTAATTTCACTCACGTGATTGTAAGTGAGTGTGAGTGGGAAAGAAATTCCGTGAGTGAGTTTGCTTGAGTAAGATTTTTCCATGAGTGAGTGTGCATGAGTCGATTTTTTGCGTGAGTTTGCATGATTTATTTTCTTGTTATATTTCCTTTCATCCCAAAAAGCAAACAAAAATTGTAAAATTTGGCTTACTTTTAATCAATTTTTTTTCCTAAAATTAAAATTTTGGTTAGATTTCCGAGATTCCAAATTTTTGTAATTTTTTTTTATATAAATAGTTTTGTAAGTGCGGGTCAAAGTTATTGTAAGTGAGTGGAAGAAAATTTCTCATAGTGCGTGATATAAAAATTCCTGTCGTGAGCGTTAGTGAGTGTGAATCAATATTCACTCATGCGCCATCTCTAGCCTAAACGCATTCAGATTGTGTTGGTATATTTCCAAGAGTTGTTCAGCATTACCGTGGCTACAATTTTGCCAAATAATGTTAGAGAAAAATCAACAGCCTCTGTTAGTTATACTAAAAAAAGAGCAAAAACAATATTTGTTTCCTTAATTTTTACAAAAAAGTCTAAGAAAAAAACCTTTTTTTTGCAAAGAATGTTAACGGAAATTTTCAACCCATAAAAGGAATTGTTCACCAAACTAGACAATCCGAGTATAGGGTTTTACTCACGGTTGAAAAAGTTGGTACAATTGTACTATTTTTGGTACAATTCGAAGCTCAAAAGTACAATGGTACACCAATGACTTTTTGGTAAAATTTATTTTCTTTCTCAGTTGGATCCATATTTGGCCAGATCTGAATTTGGTGTAGAAATACAAACAAATTAAATTTGAATGAAATAGGCATATAAAGACGCCAATTGACAGATTTAAGTAAATATCGGGAGGAAGTTTGTATGGAGACTAATTACATGGATCGACAGAGGGACAGGCAATCATAGCTTGCATCAGCTATAGCGCTCTTTTAATGCTACCAAATATTGCTCTAAACTATGACATCGTCCATCATGCAATAGTTTAGGCAGTTTGGATGCGCTCTTTGAGTCTTGATTCCTTTCCAAAAGCTGCTTACAGTTCAGCACAAATTTCTGCTGGGAATGTTTTTATGGTCCGTTTTTTTTAATAAAAAAAATAAAAAAAAAAGATTTTTGGTACAATTGTGGTTGAAAAAGTACAATTTTAGCAGCTCGTTGGTACAATTTTGATGTTCTCATTTTGCAACCCTGATTTTACTACCTTTTGGTACACTCAGAAAAAAGTATTGTAAAACTAGCAAAAAATATGGTAAAAATTAAAAAAAATTTGTAGTTTTGGACGTTGCAAAAATTTTAGTAATATTAGCAAAACCATTTTGCAAATCAAAAAATTAGGAAAAAATGGTAAAATTACAGCAAATATTTTGGTAAAAAATCAACCTGGTAAATTTAGCAAAAAAATGGCAAAATTAGCAAAAAAAAACGGTAAAAAATAAAAAAAAATTGGTAGACTATTTTTAAGCATCAAATATTAGCAGCATCAACCATTAATCCAGTTGTTGGACGGCTACTTTGCTATGGTGTTAACAGCTTCTTCTTTTGCATTCTTCTCGGCAACTGGACAGCAGCAGAATCTAAAATTATTATTTTTTTCACACTAGAACACTTTAAATAATTTTTTTTTTCTTAGAACTAAAAAAAAAGTATTACAATTTCTTTAATGAAAATACAGTTGAACCTCGATTAACCGGGTTGCACGGGACCGGACTAAGCACGGTTAATCGAAAAACACGGTTGAAAGAGGTTATATATTTTCTACATTTGTATATGTTCGTGAATATATTGCACGGATAATAGAGGTAAAGCACGGTTAATAGAGTTAAAAACAATAACAAAAAATACAATATGTACGTACATGTATGAATAGCACGGATAGTAGAGGTAAAGCACGGATAATAGAGATAAAAAAACAACTACAAAGCATGCCGGTTAATAGAGGCACCGGTTAATAGAGGGCCGGATAATCGAGGTTCAACTGTACTAACATTTTTCCTAAAATTACTGTAAAATAAAAAAAAACTAGCAAAAAAATATAGTAAAAATACCAGAAAATTGTTGTATTCTAGAAATAGTAAATTACAAAAAGTTCTGTAAAAATTCTATTTTTAAAATTTTTTTTGCCAAAGTTTAGTTGACGTAAATTTCAACACCTTTTACTCATATTTTGACTAAAAATAATATATTTTTTTGAGTTCAGTAAAATCGAACCTATATGGTGGTGTTCTTGTGTATTTTTCAATGTACACTCAAAAATTTATGTCATTAACTGTTTGTAGTTTATTTAAAAAGTTTTACGTTTTTTTGTTTTTAAAAGAAAACATTTGTTCAGTTTTTTTAAATGACTATTTTCGTTCTTTGTTTCAAAAATAACAACATAAAATATAAGGACTTTCATTTGCATAAAATTTTTGAAGTCATTTATTTTTGTTCTGTAAGTAAAAATAAGTTATTCTTATTTAATTTTTAATGATTTGTGTACGTTATTTTTTTTTTTTAAATTGTTGACATTTTTTAAAGAAAAGTCATTAGTTTTTAAATACTTGTGTTGGTTATTTTTTTGTAGACAAAAAAATTCAAAAAAATATTTATAGAAATATAAAAAATGTCTGTATCAAGTGACTTTGGCACGATGGGTAGAGTGTCTGGCCAGAATGAAGTTGATTGCGGGATCGATTCCCCAAAAATGTTATTAAAAATTTTTTAAAATAAAATTCAATAGAAAAATTGAAAAATAACCTACGAAATTTGTTGTTTTGTGTTTTTGATTGAAGAAGAAAATTGTGTCTTCTAAAGATTAAATTAAATGTGGATTTACCCTAGACCATGGTTTCTGTAGCCACTTCTACGTCATCAGTAGGTAATTACATTAAACTGATTGTTTGATATTTGCTAGAAAAATTATTTTTATGTTTTTTTATCAATAGACTAGCCTGCTATGAGTTTAGAACCTGTGCTTCTGAAAATCACTCATGGTTTTGTATACCTGCGCCTTAACTACATTATTTTTTAATGTTTAATGTCATTAACCTTAGAAAATTTTGTCAACAGTAAAAAATAAATGTTGATGTTTGTTAAAACACATGAATAATTACTGGGATGGTTTTCAATTGTTTATTCACAGGTTTAAAATGTGTTTTTCATTTGTTTTTACCTACAAAATATTTTGGGTGTACACTCAAAAAATAACAACATAAAAAATAAAGACTTTCATAAGCATTAAATTTTTAAAGTCATTTATTTTACTTCTGTAAGTAAAAATAAGTAATTCTTCTATAATTTTTAATGATTTGTGTACGTTATTTATTTTTTTTTTTTTCAAATTTGTTGGAATTTTTTAAAGAAAAGTCATTAGTTTTTCCCTACTTGTGTTGGTTATTCAATAGAAAAATTGTAAATATAACCTATGAAATCATTAATTTTTAATGTTTTCGTAGGTTTTTTTTTTTTTAATTTGTTTGTAAAAATAACACAAGAATCATTCATTTTTAATGTTTTCGTAGGTTATTTTTTTTTTGAATTTGTTGGTAAAAAAATGAAAGTGGCGTTATTTTTTAATATTCAATGTTATTTATTTTAAAAAAATTTGTTAAAACAAATGAATAATTACTGGGATGGTTTTCAAATGTTTTATCAATTGTTTTTTTTAATACATATGTGTTCATTTGTTTTTTCCTACAAAAATTTTGAGTGTACCCTTAATTTTCAACCCTTATGGTCTCCCCATAAATTAAGCATGTCGCGAATATTCGTCACTATTCGGTATTCGGCATATTTGGCACGATTTTTGAATATTCAGTTAAATAAATATTCGTCAACAGTTTACCGAATATTCGGCAAAATTTAAATTTGTTAATAACGTTTGACATTTTTAGTAGTCATTTCAGTTCGTTTTTTATACAAAAAAAACTTGAGCCCTTGATTAAAATTCGAATTGTTATGATAACAGAAAAATAGTGTCAACAACACTATTTTAGTCTGGTACTTTTTTTAATTTTTTACATGGTTAGAATATAGGCGTATGAATATTAAAATTATTCGGCAGTATTCGGTATTCGGTTCAAACCGAATACCGAATAGTAAATATTCGGTAAAATGCCGAATACACTACATCACTACCATAAATATGTTATACCCTACACCACTTTGTGGTACAGAGTTTAATGATTTTGAGCTGATCCTTGTAAATTGCCGAAATATTGGTCTTAGGCCGACCTTCAAGCATACCGATCAACTCAGAATCACTTTTTATGACGATATATCGATGCCCGCCCTTCCATGTAATCGGTATAAACACGATACAGTTTTTTTATTATCTACAGATTTACCTGAAATTTGAAACATAGGCTTTTTTGTCACACGAACCAAGTCTGTTAAAACTGGAAAAATCCGATACATTTTGAGACCTAGCCTCCATACAAATGTCCTCTTTGCATGTGTCTTAAACGACTCTTATAACCGCAGTATAATAGAAATTTGGCAGGTAATCGTATTTTGTATCATCGTTTCAAATTTTAAAGAAATCAGACCAGTTCTGCTAGTAGTATCCATCAGAAATGGTCGCGTAAATTACTTTTTACTTATACTCATTAACGCTTACGCAAGAATTTTGCAATCATTTTCGCTCTCGAGTATATTTTCTCTTCTCACTCACACTCACAAACGTTATCGAGATATTCGAGTTTCGAGTTTTTCGCGTGGAAACATTTTCAAACGCGAATATCTCGAAAACGGAGCTTGCTAGAAAATGTTGCATTGCGGTTTTGTAATCAGGAGGTTCATTTTATATGAAATCAAGGTCTATTTTTGGAAGAATATGTAACAGTAAACCACCAAAAGTGCGAAATTATTGGTTTTTTTACTTTTTGACAGCGAATATCTCAAAAACAGTACGTGCTAGAAAAAATTGGATAGCAGATTTGCATTCAGGATAAGAATCAGTTGGATATTTCACTGTCTGGGTTTTGTGGTTGAACAGTGTAATTATTTAGCAATAACTCGAAAACAGGATCAGCTAGGATTTTCGTGTTAACGATTTTTAAAGTTAAAAATAAAGAGGAGTGAAATACCATTAGCCGATTTTGTCACCATTTTAACACAACCCAGTTGGCAACGTCCTCGAGCCATCCTCGGTGATGGAGCGGTGACATGTCAGTGTCACTGCTGACATCCACAAGACATCTCTATGTACTGGGTTGAGGACAGTTTCATACATATTTTCAAAATGTCCTCACTCAAAGTCAGCAATGGTCACGGCTGAGCTTCTGGGGACATGTCACCTATAACTTTTTTGAGGAAATGTCTGACGTAGGTCATGCGAAAATACAAAACATTTTCATATTTCCTTTTGTTTTTACTTTTATCCATTTTCCTTCATAAATTATCTTTCTCATATTTAGATAAAACTTTTCGACTTTTTTAGTCCCAACTGGATTTGAACCTGGAACCTCCAGTTTGTTAGTCCCACACCTAACTAAACTTTATTTTGAAAATTGTTTGTTTATTTATTACTTTTATTCTACTTCTTAGATTTTAATTTTATTTTAAATAAATCGATAATATTGCCATCTTTTTCATAGAAATTGAAGAGTTGCCTAGATTTAAAATTCTAATTTAATATACTGCTATTGTGAAGACATTTCCTTTTAGACATCTTAGAGGAATTTTCCACACTCTTAAAGCAAACATTCAGTGCTGACAATGTTAGGACATGTCATCAAGGATTACCTATCATTTGTCAGAACCTGAAGACATTTGCTCAAGGAATCACTGTGGAAATTTCCTCAGTGACACATTTTCCAACTGAGAAAAATTACACTGCGTGACAAAACTAACCACTATTTTAGATAACAAGAGGTACGACCATCATTTCTATATATTTCGAATATGCTGAATCGAATGGCGTACTCCGTTTTTCGATGTATGGTACAGTTTTCTTGCAAAATGTCATTAAAGATTCGCTGATTTTCAGCTGCTTTTTTAACCAAAAAATTTCCAAAGCTAATGATTTTTAAGTTTTATGGCATGAAAAACAAAGATATAACTTGTAGCAATATTTCTAATGCAAAATTGGTTAAAATATTTTCATCTTAAGCCCTTAAATTCGCGGATTTCTTCATTTTTTTAAGTTTTCGCGAAATTAACCGCTAAATTGGTCTCTGATAAAAAACGTGCATTTTGTGGATCATAAAGGCGTCCATGACACTACGAATAGTGGACAAAAAACATCTATGTTATATGGACCATCATGATGAAAATCGCGAATAACCGTTTTTTTGTATATGGCAGCATCACTTTAGGAGATGATTTGAGGCTTCATCTTTTAGTATATAATGTGGGAACCTTAAACAATGAACTGACCCAAAATTTGTCCAAAAAAGTTTTCATTTGCAAAAGTTATCTTAACAAAAAATATAATTATTGTATCGCAAACACTGAAATAACAGTTTTTGTTAAGATAACTTTTGCAAATGAAAACTTTTTTGGCCGAATTTTTGGTCAGTTAGTTGTTTGAGGTTCCCTCATTATATACTAAAAGATGGAACCTTAAATCATCTCGTAAAGTGATGCTGGCATATACAAAAAAACTGTTTTTCGCGATTTTCATCATGATGGTCCATATAACATGTCTGTTTTTTGTCCACTATTCGTATTGTTTGGGATGCATTTTTGATTCATTAAAAGCAAGTTTTTTATCAAAGACCAATTTGGCTGTTAATTTCGCGAAAACCTTAAAAAATGAAGAAATTCGCGAATTTAAGGGCTTAAATTGAATTGCTTTAAACCAAATTTGCATAAGAAATGTTGCTACAAGTCATATCTTTGTTTTCCATGTCATAAAATTTATAAACCATTTACTTTGCAAATTTTTTTGTTAAAAAACTGACTCGAAATCAGCAAATCTTTAACGACATTTTGCAAGAAAACTGTACCATACATCGAAAAACGGAGAACGCCATTCGAATCAGCATGTCCGAAATATATAGAAATGATGGTCGTAACTCTTGTTTATTTTTTAGTGTTCCGCAGTGTTATTTATTATTCGACCTATAAATTCTATTGAGAAAGATTACTCCAACTCATCGAAACAATTAGTGAAAAAAAAACGTGACCTCGAGCTGGAGTAATTTTTCTCAATAAACCAAAAATATGCAATCGATCAAAAACTTCCACATGTTAACAGAGTATCACATTATATTATAAAGTTGCTTTCCAAGCTCGTGCAGTTCTCATCGAAACCAATACTTTTCGTAGTTGCCAAAAAAAAAAAAAAAATATGAAAGTATTTGGGAATTCTTTACAACATGTCTAAATTTCAGAGCAATCTCTAAGTGCCCATCCAAAAACTTCCTTGTGGGTTGTATTAAAAGTTTTCTGCCTTTTGTTTAAAATAAAAAAAAATAAATGAAATATGTTCCGCACAGTTAACTTTGAAAATTACATTTGCTGTTGTTCATTTTCTTTTAAAAACTTTATGTTAAACAAAATCTTGAGATGTCAAACAAATTTTTGAAAATAAGATGAGTAGTTTTTAAAAAGACCTCAAAAGTGTACTCAATTGCGTCATCAACATATATAGAGTTTCTTAGTCTCCCATTTTTCTTTCTCAATTTACACATTAACACTATTGAGAACGTATATAGTTAGTTGATGAGATGATGCATTATACACGGAATGAAAAAGTTAATATTCCCTCATACTGGGGTTGAATAGTAAAAAAATTTGATTCAGAGTTGGACCTTTGCAAATTTTTCATGAAAGGGTCGACATATTTTTGCAAGAAAATTTTTTTTTGGAAAACTACATTCAATACTCTATTAAATTATGCAAAGAGCTCAAGTTTTCCCCAATTTAAAATTTAAAAAAAGCATTTAAAAAAAATTCTGACCAAAATTTCGACTTTAACCGCTCAAAACACCGCGATCGGATATATTTAGGTCAAAACAATATGAGAGAAAAATCTTTGCATTTTGATTTAAAAAAAAAAATTGTTATGAAAGTTAGTTGCGAAAAACTTTTATTTTAAGAGTTACACCCAAATTAATCTGGAAGGGTTTTTTACCCCATTTTTGAGGTCAAAAGTGCAAACCGCTTGGCCTGTTTGCAACCTAGAAGTCGAATTTCTGTACATATATTATTTTTTACTCCAAACCCAACCGAAAATGAGCTAAGAAAAACACTTTTGCACATCCCATACATTTCTTGCAAACAATTATATTATTGGATATTTGGAGAAAGGAATTTGGAAATTGAGGGATTTATTTCATCAATAACTTTTTTATTATCAGATTTTATGAGTAAGAAATTTGCAATCAAGGAATTTTTAAATAAATCTCAAAATTGTTTCCAGTAAACTTTTCCTAGAACTTGGAGAGCCTTTCATTTAAACTTAATTTAAGTGAAATCCGATCATTTTAGCCCTTGGTGCCCTTTGATCAAAGTTTTGAATTTTTGGTAAATTTCCACCAAAACATTAGATTTTCAAAAAATAAAAAAACTTTCGATATATTATTATTATTAATTTTGGCATGTTGAATATGAGCATAAAATAAATTTGTAATCAGTCAATCGGTTCTCGAGATATCGCCATTTAAAATTTGTTAAAAAACTTCTAAAAATGGCGGTTTTTTATACGTTTAAGAAATTAATGTTGGGGTGTACAAATTTTTTGGGTCGGTTTCACATTGCTCCCCAGTAGGAGAGACTCCGGGGCATTTGAATTGATTTTTATAAGTTTTTACCTTAGCTCCATTAAAAATCCATTTGGTCCACGATTGCCTTAATTTAGTGTTTCTTCAAAAAATGTGTTTGTTCTAACATAGAAAAATTTCACATATTCATTTTTCTTCAGGTATGATTAGCCCGTTTTCCAAAAAAATTCTTGTAAACAAAATTATATGACAAAACGACAATACTGGCCTAAACAGTGTTAATATCACAGCAGTTTCAAGGAGTCATTCTTTGAAAAAAGAATTTTTGTTTTTTTATTATTGTACAACAAATGCTTGTTTAAATTAATTATACTTTAGTTTTCATTATATATATATTCTGCATACTTTGCTTCCTTGTTGACTTTTTGAAAAGAACAAAAAAAAAATCTTTCAAGGAAGAAAAAACTGTTTAAATGACCAAAATATCAAATAAACCCACACACTATGCTTCGTTTTCAATGCTGTACAAATGTCAGGTAAGAGTCTAACAAAAGTTACATGAACTTTATTTTTTTTTTAACATGAAAAAAAAATATTGAAAATTTCTTTTCCTCCTTTCTTGAACTGAATTTTAAATTAGTTTTCCAACTACTCATTCCTTTTTGCTGTTTTTTTTTTTTGTTTTTTGTCTGACAAGGGAAGTATCTCAACCCATATGAACCGATTTGCATGAAACGTAAAATATATATAAAAGGGACAATTCTAAGGTTGGGGTGTCTCGCCTTATCGGCCATATCGGGGATTTAAGGGTTCAAAACATGGGTCAAAAAATTGCGAAAAAAACGTTTTTTTTGATTTTTCAGCCATTTTTTTCTGAGAAACAATATGATGTTTACATATGAGAAGAAAGGTTTTTTTAATGCCTATCCAACGGTGGCATAACCTTGTAAAAGTTCGGCTTTCTTAAATACTTTTTTCACGAAAATGTGTAAATTTTTGGGGGTATTTATATGAAGGCATAGACCTACGATGTCCATATAAATAGGAAATATTCTTTATGAAATTTAAGTCGACACGTATTTTTGCCCTAGAGGATATTCCTATTAGTTCGGGAGTTATCGAAATTTTCCCGTGGGTCCACTTTGTTTCATAAGGGGACAACGAAATTTTAAAACTCCGATATGGCCGATAAGCTGAGAAACCCTAACCTTAAAATCGTCTCTTTTATATATATTTTAAGTTTCAGGCAAATCGGTTCATAAGGGTTTAGATATTTCCCTTGTGAGTAAAGTAAAATGACGGTGCAAAAGTTTTTCTTGTTTCGTACAAATTTTTTTTCTGCTACATTTTCTCCCAACAAATGTATGAATAAGTGAATAAAATGAATGAACTTTTAGTTGAACAAAAATCCCAGCGAAAAGTTTTTATAAGGCTATCATAACCAAATTTATTGTTTTTTGAAATAATAATTGTTTCATTAAAAACATTATTTACAACACGGGCGGATCCAGGGGGAATGTGTGGGGAATAATTTTCATTCAATGCAAAAGGAATTGAAATATCGGTTTCTACACACACAAAAAAAAAACTTTGTCAAATTACGAGAAAAAGTCTCGTAATCCCAATTTACCAATATTTTACAGTTTTCCTTGTTTTTTAACAAAAAAAAAAAATACCATCGAAATTTACATTATTTTGTGTAATTTTACAATTTTATTTGATATTTTAAAATTTTTCAAGGAAATTTTACAAAAAAAAATTGTAAATTCACGAAAATTCCTTGTAAGTTTTATTGCGACAAAAAGTTGTAGATTTACAATTTTTTGGTAAAAAGTTTGTAAAATTACAAAAAAAGCTCGTAATTTTTACCAGGTTTAGGAGGAAGAAAAAAATCTAGTAAACTCACGAGAATTCCTAGTAAATTTTATCGTGTCAAAAAAAGTTGTTAATTTTTCAAGTTTATTGGTAAAATCTTGTGAAACTACAACATTATTGTTAAAAATCTTGTTAAATTACTAGGAATTCTCGTCACATAGGAGGTAGCAAAAAATAAAAATAACAAACTTCTTGTCATTTACAATGTTTTTTTTAAGGGTGTTAGACATTCTAGCGATTTTCATCTGACCGTCTGTCGGTGGAAAGCAAGATGCAGTTCAAACCAAAATAGCTGCAAATTTCGTTACTGAGAAATCAGATCGATCTGCTTGTGGAAAGTAAGCTACAGTCCAAACAAAAGGCTTGTAAATATGGTAAATAATCAAAATCGAATCTACACACAAAATAATTTTTAAGTAAATTCAACTGAAAAAATGATTAAAAGAGTAGTTTTTCCTTTTAAAAAACGGACAACTTATATTTCATTTGAAACAACATACGTTTACAGGTATTTTTAAACGTTAATAAATGACTATACATTCCTTAAAAACAAAAGATATTTCAGTTATTTTTAACTGTTTACAATTTTTTAATTTGTGGAGCAAAAATATTTTTTTTTTTGAATAACAAACTACAAAAACCGTTCAGTCACAAATAATTTAACCAATAAAAATATATTTTCGTAAATTTTGTAGTTTATTTTTTTCACAACAGTATAAATCATTCAATATTTTAGTTTCTTTGAAAAACAAACGATAAAACGTTTAAAACAACTTTAACTAAAAACTTGTTAAATAAATAGTTACTGTAAAAATTTTCTGGGTATTAGAAATTCTAGCGATATTCGTCCATTGGTCCAACCAAAAGAGCTTGACTACCGAAAATTTGGCAGGAATATATCTTGTCTTCATAGGCTGCTAAATTGCTTAAATGGACAAAATCAGAACAAAGGAAAGTAACCTACCCCTAGAGAACTAAACCAACACTTGAAAACGCCAATCCTCTTGGTCAAGGATTTAAAAAATTTTTAGTCCGGTCCTTTTGTGGGCGTGGATATAATTAGTAATTTAATTGTAGTACTTAAGCGCAAAAAAGTATTTTTACATTTTTGTGAATATAAAAATATTAGAGGTATTCAGAGTCTTGCTTGCCAGCCCTGGCACTGGTGGTAAAAGAGCACTTTTCAAAATTACTTTTCAAAATACATGTATTTTTTGAAAGAAGTACTCTTTTGCTACATTGCCAGGGGTGGCAACAAGACTCTGAATACCTCTATTGTTTTTTTTTTTTTGTGCTTAAGTTAAACAAATAGAAAACTTTTATGGCAAAAGAAGTTTAAATTTGTTGAAGAGGTAAATTTTTTGAAAAAAAAAATATATTTTTGTTTTTTTATGATTTTTTTTTTTTATAAATAACACTGCGGAACACCAAAAAATAAACAAGAGTTACGTCCATCATTTCTATATATTTCGGACATGCTGATTTGAATGGCGTACTCCGTTTTTCGATGTATGTTACAGTTTTCTTGCAAAATGTCGTTAAAGATTTGCTGATTTCGAGGCAGTTTTTCAACAAAAAAATTTGCAAAGTTAATGATTTTTAAATTGTATGGCATGGAAAACAAAGATATGACTTGTAGCAATATTTCTTATACAAATTTAGTTTGAGGCTTTTCATCTTAAGCCCTTAAACCCTTAAATTCGCGATTTTTTTATTTTTTGAGGTTTTCGCGAAATTAACCGCCAAGTTGGTCTTTGATAAAAAACTTGCTTTTAGTAAATCAAAACGGCATCCCTAACAATACGAATAGTGACCAAAACACAGATATGTTATATGGACCATCATGATGAAAATCGCGAAAAACCTTTTTTTTTGTATATGACAGCATCACTTTACGAGATGATTTAAGACTCCATTTTTTAGTATATAATGTGGGACCAAAAATTTGGCGAAAAAAGTTTTCATTTGCAAAAGTTATCTTAACAAAAACTATTATTTCAGTGTTAACCCTACAATAATTATAGTTTTTGTTAAGATAACTTTTGCAAATGAAAACTTTTTTGGCCAAAATTTTTGTCAGGTAATTGTTTAAGGTTCCCACATTATATACTAAAAGATGGAACCTTAAATCATCTCGTAAAATGATGCTGTCATATTCCAAAAAACTGTTTTTCGCGATTTTCATCATGATGGTCCATATAACATAGCTGTTTTTTGTCCACTATTTGTATTGTTAGGGATACCTTTTTGATTTACTAAAAGCAAGTTTTTAATCAAACACCAACTTGGCGGTTAATTTAGCGAAAACCTCAAAAAATTAAGAAATTCGCTAATTTAAGGGCTTAAGATGAAAAGCTTTAAACCAAATTTGCATAAGAAATATTTCTACAAGTCAAATCTTTGTTTTCCATGCCATACAATTTAAAAATCATTAGCTTTGCCAATTTTTTTCTTGAAAGACTGGCTCGAAATCAGCAAATTTTTTACGACATTTTGCAAGAAAACTGTACCATACATCGAAAAACGGAGTACGCCATTCGAATCAGCATGTCTCAAATATATAGAAACGTTGGTCGCGCCTCTTGTTTTCTAAAATAGTGGTCAGTTTTGTCACGCTGTGTAATTGAAGCTTCTTGATAAAGAAAAAATGTTGATAAAAAAATGTTGAAAAAAATATTTTTGATGAATAACAAATTTTTGATTAAAAATCATTAAAACATTTTTTTTTATAAAAAAAAAATGTTGATAAAAAAATATTGATGAAAAAAATTATGAAAAAAAATTTTTTGCTGAAAAAAAAAATTGATAAAACAAAAATCCTGTCTAAGAATCTGAGACACCTATAATAAACTGTAACCGGATCTGAGAATTTGTTTGGAAAAATATCTCAGAGTTTCTAAGAATCTGAAAAGTTTTAAGTAAATAGGAAAAATGATTCAGAATTTGAAAATTTCTGTATTGAAAAAATATCTTAGAGTCTGAGACTTTTTCCACAGAAAGGATTTCTCTGAAGTTAAGACATTTTCCATGGGAAAAATGTCTCAGAATCAGCGACTTTTCTAATGGAAAAATGTCTTATAATCTAAGATTTTTGTTGCAAAATGTCTTATTCTGACACTTTTTTTATTTAAAACGCTGAGACTTTTTCTATAAAAAAATGTTTTGGAATCTGTGATATTTTCTATAGGAAAATTTCGAAGAATTTCAGTTTTTTATGTAGGAATATGTGGTTTAATTCTTTACGTAAGAAAGGTTTTTAGGGAAAAAGGTCTCAGAAATTAATACATTTGTTTTATAGGAATTACATTTGCTTTAAAAAGTGTTAAAAAGCAATAATGTTGAAAAATTTTCTAATTTCATGTACTTTCTATAAAAAATATTTTTTGAGTCTGATAACTTTGGTGTAGAACGTTTCAGAATCTTACAGTTTTTCTGTCGAAATATATCAGAATCCGAGAAATGTATAAAAGATCCTGATTAAGATTCCAAAAAATTTTCAACAAAAAAGATCAGAACCTGACAAGTTTTTTATGGGGAAAATACTTTAAATATGATAATTTTTTACAACGATTTTTCTAAAAATTTGTTAGAATTTTTCAGTGGGAAAGTGCCTCATTATCTGAGAGTTTTTTTAAATAAAAATGAATCTGAACTTGAGAACTTTTCTAGAGCTATAAAACTATTAATTCTCTGAGCAAAATTCCTAAGAAACTCTGAGTGTCTCACATAAATTACGAAAACAGAAAACTTTTCTTGATGAAATTTGTCTCAAATCCGATATCTTTCTACTAAAAAATTGTTCAAGAATTTTGTTCTTTTACTGTCAAAAAATGCTTTAGAACCTGAGACTTTTTCGGTGGCAGAAATTTAAAAGAAAAATTAAGTTCTAAAACGTTTTTTAAAGGAAAACAAACAAAAATTGGAAATGTTTCTATAGAAAAATAATACTAAACAAGAGATATGCACTAAAAATCTTATTTTGCGAGCCCGTCCGACCTGGGTTTTCATGAAAGAAAATTTGTTGAAGTAAAAAAAAAAAAAATACTTTTTTTAATGGTAATGGTCATCTCTTTGTAATTTTACAAAAAAAAAAAAATCTGTTTTTTTTAGTGTACCAGTAACATTTCCATTGTTCTGCAAGTAATGTCATATTAAAAAAATATATTATTAGTTTTTGGTTCTCTGAACGTATTTATGAGGCATTCCACACCAAATGTCCAGCGAAAAAAACATGTGTACCGTACATTTCTGAATAGGTTCTATGGAAATATGCAACCTCCATCCTCGGAATCGTGTAGGGCATGCAACCTCCATCCTCGGAATCGTGTAGGGCATGGAAAATAACTAAAAACAGTTAGTTTAGTTTTTCGCGATCGTGAAAAAACTTCACGCACCAAATGCATTGAATTTTTGTATATACGATTTTTTTATTTTTTTTATTAAAGTTTCACTTTTCTCTTAATAACCAAGTTTTTGTGGTTCACTGCTTACAAAACCGTTACGCACAATTTTGCAGATGAAAGTTTGACCAACTCGCGCTATTATTGGTCCAGTTTTCATTCCAAATGCGTAGAAAACGATTAAATAATGAAGATTAAATAAGAAAATTGCAAAAAAAACAAGTTTATGTGGTTCACTGCTTACAAAACCGTTACCCACAATTTTGGAAATGAAAGTTTGACCAATTCGCGCTCTTATTGGTCCAGTTTTCATTCCAAATGCGTAGAAAACGATTAAATAATGGAGATTAAAGAAGAAAATTGCAAAAAAAAAAACTTTATTTGGAGTAAAAAAACTTAAATTATGTGAAATATTTTAATCGCTAAAAAAATCACTTATATCGCGAATTATCGAAACTTTCGTAACAAAATGGTGTGAAACACATTTGTATGTAGGATTATAATAAAAAACAACAAAAATTTTAGTTAGTTATCACTTTTATTAATTTAAAAAAAAAATTGTTTACATAAAACTTCAATGCGTTTGGTGCGTGAACTTTTTTCACGATCGGGAAAAATCATAAGCATATTTCTTAGTATTTTTCCATGCCCTACACGATTCCGTGAATGCAGGATGTCGCAAAAAAAAGTCACAACCCTAATGGACAGCCCTATATGGAACTAAGAAAATTGCGTTTTTGGTTTTTAATTCGAAAAAATGGTCAAATTCGTGCCGAGTTGCCTTGTTTAAATATTTATCAAATTAAAACGGAATGCACTACAAACTCAAAAATTTACGTTCTTGTACAGTATTGTAT
The DNA here is from genome assembly GCA_963921195.1 of Pegoplata infirma. Taxonomy (NCBI): domain Eukaryota; kingdom Metazoa; phylum Arthropoda; class Insecta; order Diptera; family Anthomyiidae; genus Pegoplata; species Pegoplata infirma. The sequence goes on from OY992537.1 coordinate 101,655,811, forward strand.
GGGCTATCAACTAATTTTTTTTTTTAGGAAAATTTTCAGAACTTGTATCCACACAAAAAATTTAGACCGTTTTCCGTTTTTTCATAGAAAATCGCTTTTGAATTTTAAATTTCATAACAATTTAGTAATTTTCATGTATTTTCTTGTTTCAACATAGCGTATGAGTAACATTTGTAAAGCCGCAGAACAAAACGTACTTTTTCGCATTATAAAATTGCTTGTAAAATTAAGAGTTATGTGTTTCACCAGCTTATAAAACGGCATGAACTTTGAATTAGTAAGCAGTTTTATACTTAATAATACTTAGATAAAAAAAAAATTCTTACTTTTTTCAGGTTCATGCTCTTTTATTGAGATACGGAATAAATAATCCTTAGTAACACAACAATTTTTAATTTGCGAAAAACTACGTTTTGTTCTGCGAATCCTCATTTATGAAAATATTTACAACTCATTCGCCATGTTAAAACAAGATAATACAAGCAAATTATAAAATTGTTATAAAATTTAATATTCAAATATGATTTTCTCGAAAATAACAAAAAACTCATGTCTGAATTTTTTTGTGTGGATAAACAAATTTTTGGATTTTTGATAAATTAACTTTTTTAACAAATGAAAAATTTCAGAAAAGGTCCTGAAAATTTCCAAAAAAAAAATTTGTTGGTCGGTAGCTCATACAAAACTATAGAGGAATGTAAATTTTTGAGATTGTGGTGAACTCTAATTTAATTTGATAAATACTTAAACAAGGCAACTCGACACAAATTTTACTATTTTTCCAATATTTGACCACGCCTCCTAAGCCCAGTTTTTGAAAAATTGAAAAACCAAAAAATCCAATTTTCTTAGTTCCATATAGGGCTATTCATACAACCTATTCAGTAATTCATGGGACACATGTTTTTCTTGACATTTGGTGTGGAATGCCTCATATGTAAACTATCGATCCACCTGAGTGTAAGTGTTGGGATAACTTCCATTTAAAGTTTAAGGAAGCATTCTTACATGTTCTTAAACGCCCAAAAAAAATAGGCTTTAACCAATTTTGGACCAAGATTTAACTTTATTTTTCTTTTTTGGAAAAAGACACTTTTTTAGGGTAATTAGTGCCCGCTAATCTCAAAAATCTTGTCAAAAAAATTTTTCAATTTTCCGTTATTCCAGAAATGCCTGAATTTCAACTGTTGATGCAATTTTTATGTTTGAATTCATTTGCTATTTTATTAATTTATTTCATTTTTTTCAAAATAAATGGGTTTAAAATGATTCAAATTAATGAAATTTTATTATAAATTAAATCTAAAAAATTTAAAATTAATTAAAAAAATAAAAAGCCGAAAATAAAAAAAATAAAAATAAAAAAATTTCGTTTTTGCTGCAAACTATTTCTGTGCTGCTTCACACTGCATTTTATGCACATATAAATTGCGTAGGTTAAGGGGGGTATTTTTTTTTTTTTTCAAAGCAGAACGATGAGACTTAACACTCGTAACAATAAAATAATACATTTTTCACACAAAAATTTTTTTTCGAAAAAGGTTATCTCTTCTGTTCGAAAAATCAAACAGAGGATCGAAATGGGTTAAACAAATTTTCGAGCTAATCTTTTTTCATTTCCCATTAGTGTCATACAAGCTGCAATCGCCTTCCAAAATATTTTGCACATTGCTACAAATTGTTTTACTGGGATGTACAAATAGCAGAAAATAAAGAACTGGAAATTTTCAAAATGAATAAAGGATACAACTAATGATGGCAAAGTGAAACTTAATGCAATATGTTTTCTCTACATAATGTATATAATTTTTTTTTAAGAATTTTTGTTTTTACTTGTTCACTAAAATTAATAATAAAAGAAACGGAAGGTTTTAAAAATTTTTGTTTTTTCAATAAGTTTTGAGTGTTATGTATTTATCATATGATTGGTAACATCCAAAAGATGCAAAAAATTAGGTCCCATAAGAAGATTTTTAGTAAGGAACACAAGGTTAAACATATATTTTTGAGTAAGAAACACACTGCGTAAAATATTCTTTCGACAGTGCAACAAACAAACCCAGAGTGGGTTGAAAGAAAGCAAAAGCAATTGAAAGTTTGCATATTCCATAACAAAACCCTTTTTTCCGTTCAGCGATAGATTCTTTTTACACACATTTTAAGTTGGTTAACTTTTATTATAATTATATTAATAATTTCTTGAAACTGTATAAGTGGAATATGCTTAATTTTGTAAATGCCTTTAAATAACAATCGTACGCAATGCTGCACAGGGGTTTATTTTTAATACAGTCAAACCCGGTTATAATGAATTCCGAGGGACCAGTAAAAGTAGTTCGTTATAAGCAAAGTTCCCTATTTTTATTTCCAAAATTAAGATCAAATTTTGTTTTATTTTTTAAAATATAATTAAACACTAAAAAAATATTATGTGAGTTCGTTATAAAAAGTCAAATACACATGAAATTGTATTCGTGGGACCATAATAAGCAGTTCGTTTTAACCGAGGATTCGTTATAACCGATGATATAAATGATATATTTTGTGTAAAAATTAATGCCAAAACGTCGAAACTTTAGAATTAATTCGTTTTAACCAAGAAGTCTTTATAACCGAGTTCGCTATAATCGGGTTTGACTGTAATTTGGCTATTCAGTAAAAAAACAAGGTTTCGGATTTTTTCAAAAAGTTGATTTTAATTCTTAAACTTTAAAAATTATGACAAATTAAGTATACTCCCCCACTATAGTTGTAGGGTATAAAAATTAAAAATGCAACTTCCACTTAAACTTTGGAAAAAATTTTTTTTTGCTTCAAAAATATTTTCGCTTTCCAGAGTGTCTATTATGTTTACTTACATTATACAAATATGCAAACATATGCACCATGTACATTGATTTCAAGTCTACTTTAATTCAATTGTTATCATACATTATTTCCTGCAAATTATTTAGAATTAGAAAATTTTTGCAATACTCATCAACTCAATACACACAATTAGGCATTAGTTTTCATGATACATGAACGAGTAATGATTTCCAAAGGACGACCAACCACAATTCATACACAGAGAGAAATAATGAAGCTAACAAATAATACTGAAATATGTAAAAAAAACAAAGTAAGAAAATTTCTGATAAAAATTCTCAGCGCCGTTTTTCACGTAAAATAATTTTGAATTCAATAATTAAATTTTTATTGTGATAAGCAAGTCGCTGTTATCTGAATAAACACAACTTAAATCTAGATCTTTCGACCAAGACTCAAGTTTTTTTTGTTTGTGTAGACACATATTATGTGAGAATACGTTTTGTGGGAGTATGGGTTGATGTAAATGTGCGTATTTAATGTGGTCATGTTATGTACATTGGCGGTCGATGCTGACATTAGCCACAAATGTTAATTTCATGTTGTTTGTTTAGAGTACATTTACAATAGGGAGGTTGCAAATTTAACAATAAATTTAATTAAATACTTTTTAATTATTTTAAAAATTTCAGTAGTTGGTAGCAAATAACAGGTACAATGTGAAAAAAAATAAATCCTGAAGGAAAACTTTTTTATAGGAAAAATGTTTCAGAATCTGAGACTTTTTCCTTAGGAAAAGTGTCTCAGAATCTGGGACTTTTTCTATAGAAAGAAATGTCTTAAAATCTGATACTTTTTCTTTAGGAAAAATATCTCAGATTCTGAGACTTTTTCCATAGGATGTCTCTTAGGAAGCTTCAGAATCTGAGAATTTTTTAATCTGAAACTTTTCGGTAGGAATAATGTTTTAGAATCTCAGTCTTTTTCTATAGGAAAAATGTCTCAAAATCTGAGACATGTTCTATTGAAGAATTCTCAAATTCTGATATATTTTTTTCTATAGGAAAATGTCTCCGAATCTGAGAAATGTTTCGGAATCTGACACATTTTCTTTAGGAAAAATATCTCAGAATCAAAGACATTTTCTATAGGAAACATGTCTCAGAATGTGACATTTCTAATGTTAAGAAGCTGAAACATTCTTCCTATAGAAAAAGTTTCAGATTCTGAGACATTTTTCCTATCTTAGTTTCTGATATTTTTTCCCCATAGAAAAAGTCTTTGATTCTGAGATATTTTTCCTAAAGAAAATGTGTCAGATTCCGAAACATTTCTCAGATTCGGAGACATTTTCCTATAGAAAAAATATATCAGAATTTGAGAATTCTTCAATAGAACATGTCTCAGATCTTGAGACATTTTTCCTATAGAAAAAGACTGAGATTCTTAAACATTATTCCTACCGAAAAGTTTCAGATTAAAAAATTCCGAAACATTTCTTCTAAAAAAAAAGTTTCAGATTCTGAGACATTTTTTTATATGAAAAATATCTTTGAGTCTTCACTATAGGAAAAATATCTGTCTTTTCTTAAAGGAAAAATGGTTTAGAATCTGATACTTTTTTTTTAAGAAAAATGTTTCGGAATGTGACGGTTTTTCTTTAAGAAAACTATCTCATTGTCAGACGCGATGATGCAGTTCATTAGCTACAAAATGTGGAGCCCGAAACATTTTAAACTTTAACAAAATTTATCATACGGCAAATTAAAGACTTTTTACATTGATATTAATCATAATTATTAAGAATTCTGAGCAATTTAATATATATATCATACGTTCCGTTATATATACTATTGAAGAATGCTCCTAAAAATATGCTCTAATTTTTTAAAGTGCAAATTAAATGACAGTCACACGCAGGGGTGCCAGATGATTTCAATAAAAAATCGGCATATTTAAAAAAAATCGACTTAACCGAATCTATGAATACCCTCCTCAATGCCCTTTTAAGTGATAGTAAATTTTTTAACGTGAAAAAATAACATTTTTGATTAGTTTTTATTTTGTGTAAAAAACTTTTTTTTAAGTAATTTAAAAAAAAAATAATTTACTAACTTTTTTTTGAGTGTAAATTTTTTTTTTTGAGTGTAAAATTTTTTTTTCGAATGTGTTTCTTTTTTTTTAGTGTAAAAATATTTTTGAGTGACAAAAATACGTTTTAAAATATTTTTGTGACGTACCAATGTTTTTAAAACATGTTTAAAGGGTTTTCAACTCATGAATTTAAGGTGAAACTAATATGAAATTTACGGTTTTGCTAATAGCTTTTGAACCACTGCACTGTGGCCGAAATCACTGATCTAGCGGCGCTTAAGTCAAAATTAAAAAAAATAAGATCGATAATGTTTTTGCACCGCATCGTTTACCTATACTTTACAGAAAAAATTTACGTTTTTACTTTTGTTTTGCTTTCAATATTCGCATAGCTGTAAGCTGTCAAATATACATTTTCTGCAGCAAGTGTATTAAAGGAATTTGGGGCCTAATTACTCAGTGAGTTTTTCTTAACACTTTTAAGTAAATTGTTTATACATTTTGAGCCAAAAAGTTTTAATTGAAAGTAAAAGGTATGTTTTAACTAAAAAATAAATGTTTGTGGCCTATGTGTATCTAGTTTATTATTAGTGCATTATAGAAGTTGACATTTGTGATATAAACTATAGTTTCATGGACTGCAACTTTTGAAATTCGATCGTATTCGGTCCAATTCCTGTTTTGTTTATTATTTTATGTTATTTTTGTTTTGAGGTTTCAGTATGGCGTGCTAGTTCGCGCAAGTTGTTCGGTTTTTTATGGTCAATCTGCCTGTCCAAATAAACAGTATAAACGCAATACAGAGCACAATTTTCAATCGATTTGGATAAAATTTTAAATTTAAGATTTTTTATCGAAAGAACAAAACCTATTAAATTTTTGACAAAATCGGTCCATGTTATCCCATAGCCCCCATGTTAATTTCCCCTTCCAGTTTTACTAAAAAGCCCTAACAATGGTATTTTAACAAATATTCTCTTGAAATTCGACTGGTAAATGTTTTTTGAAGCCATAAATAATCACTCTAAATTTTTACGGAATCGGAACATTTTAACTTCTAGTCCTCATACAGACCACCCTTCCGATATACACATAAATTTCCCAAAATACATAAAACACTGAAATAAATAAATATGGTTAAAAATTAAATTCTTTATAAGTTTTATAATCACAAATATGCATTGGGCTTTATTATTTTACATTTTCGAATTAAGCGCCGCTAGATTGGATGTTTCGGCCACTGTGCACTGGACCGATTTGGCTGAAATTCAAATCGAACCAGGTCAGGGGAACGATAAATACATATGCCAGGCTTCAGCGTCCTCAGAATTGCCATTTGAAAGTTATCGTGTGTTTTATCTCGTAAATTCACGAAAAACCCTTGCCGAAATTCAGTCTTTTGCTCATAACTTTTGAACCACTGGACCGATTTCGCTGGATTACAATTCTAACCTGACCAGCTAATTGCCCAACATATATGCCAAACTTCAGAAGCCTCCGTAAAGTCTTTTAAAAGTTAGCGTGTTTTCAAGAGATAGTCAGAAGGACAGTCGGACGGACGTCTTAAAATCGATCGAGGATCATGAATATATATACTTTGTGGGGTCTTAGACCAATATTTCGAGGTATTAGAAACGGAATGACAAACTTATATATACCCTCTATCACTAGAGTGGAGGGTATAAAAATGTAAAAACGCGATTTTGGTTCAAAAATACTGATCGAAATACTTAATTTTTTCTAACTCTGTCCGCTGGTTGCCGACTGAAGATGACCTTGCAAAATTTTTTCATAAATTTTCCTACAATCAGCGCCATTGTTTGGCAAGTATTACACTCAAAAAAATAAAGTGGTAAAACGCCTGGTAAAATGCCTTATAATCCCGTTCTACCAATATTTAACAATTTTCCTTGTTTTTTTTAACAAAAAATGTTGTACTTTGCTCAAACGAGAACTACAGTTTTATTGGCAATTTTAAAAGTTTATTTTCGTAATTGTATTCTACCATTTTGAAAGGTTATTTTACAAACAAAAACTGTAATTTTACAACAAAGGTTTTATTACGAGGATTCTAGTTAAATTACAAAAAAAAACTGTTATTTGACAAAAATTATGGTATACGAGGTTTTATGTTGTTTAACAAAAAAAATATTTTTTTTTTTTTATAGAAAAATATTTAAAAAAAAAGTTGACAAAATTTTGAAAAATTTATTACGAGGAATCTAGGTAATTAAAAAAAAAAAAACAGTTACCTTACAAAAATGATTTTATTACGAGGATTTATGTTGTTTAACAAAATTTTTTTTTTGTAAATTTACCATTTTGGTTTGTAAATTTATCATTTTTTTAAACATTTTTACCATTTTTTCTTGTAAGTTTACCATTTTTTTTTTCTTTTTACGGTTTTAAAACAATATTTTTACCAATAAAATTGGTTATTTTACCAATTTTTGGCGCATTCAAAATTACGAGGAAATCCTCGTAATTTTAAGAGAATTTTACCTACCTCCTTTTTTACGAGAATATCATCGTAAAATGACGAGATTTTTTGGTAACTTTACAAGGTTTTTTTTTTTTTTAGTGTACGTCATGAAATCCAAAAATTTTAATTTGACGGGACGCCCTTCTAAAAAGTGCCACCGAATGCCACAAAAACACAGATTTAGTGCTTTTTTAATGATATCAGCTGACCTTATGATACCATTTTTCCCTTATTTTGTTATAAATAAAGTAGAAAAGAATTAAGAATTACAAAAAGATCTAGAAAATCTTTTAACAATTTTTTTTTTTTTAATTTTTCTTAGCTTTTATCCACTAATTTTATAATGGTGTTACCTACTTTTATGTACTTTTATTAAAGCTAAATTATTGAAGAACAACACGCAAAAAACCGCGAGCCAAAATATTGAACCGTTCCAAAGTTATAGAATTGTGATCATATACAATTCCAAAAAAATCACAAACTATCGAATTACAGTATTTTTAAAATAATGTTAATCATACGCATTAAAAATGCTTTGCAAGTTAATATAAATCATACGTTCCGTAACATTATTAAGAATGGCTCCTAAAATTATGCTCTATTTTTTTTAAAGAAGCAAATTAAATAACAGTCATACGCAGTGATGAACAGAAAAAATGTAGATAACACCGCTCAACAAATCAAAAGTTTTTGGCTCCGGTTTGAAGTTTCATATAAAATTTTAAAAGATTTTGACTCGCTGATTCCAAATCTGTGCTCCAAATTTTTCCATCACGTCTAGAATTTTAATTATTCGCGGTTGAAAATGCGAAAAAACGCAATTTTTGCTTTTTTTTGAAAGCCTGCACAGCAGCCACTGGGTGGAATAAAAATCTGGTATAAAGCGTTAGAGTAGAATTGAACTATGATCTCAAATATATGATCAAAAAAATTTGAAGTTGTTGCACTATTATTGGCCAAACGTGCATTTTAAAAAAACACTGTGAAAAAAATTAGAAAAACCACCATTTTTAAAAGGCTCTAAAACAAAAACCAGATGATCAATCTTTACTGTGATGAGCTCAAAATTTAGGCAAAAGTTCACTCTTTCTTATAGGCTTTTAAACCCATTAAAGATATCTTCCGGTTTATACGAAAAATAACACAGAAAACTTGAATTTGTAAAATATTTATTTTTTTTAGTTTTACTTTGAGGAATATCAAAAAAAAAAACTAAGGTATCTATCTACCTTATGATGGGAAAATTTGGAGAACAGATTTGGAATCAGGAGATCAAAGTCTACTAAAATTGATCATCAGAATTCCAACCGAAAATGAGTGTTGAGCGGTGTAATTTAACAAAATAAGTAAAATTTAAAAATAACACTGTGCTCGAATTTGACCCTTTTTTTAACATGCTGGGCACCCTACTGGTAAAGTTAATTCGGGTAACTCGTATTCACGATATTCGCAATTTAAAATGTTGATGCTTTAGTACAATAAAAACGATATTTGTAAACTTTTGCAATAATTTTCAAATTTTAAACCATTCAAGTCTGTTAAACTAACACATCAAACCATAATACCGTGAATTTTTTCGCGAAAAAAAAAATTTTGTTCGCGAAAAATCTTTATTTTTGTGAAAAAATTGGTTCAATACAAATATTTTTAATTTGATTTGAATTTACAACAGCTATCTGGTAAAGCTAGTTCGTGTACACTAAATTCCATTGTAATATCAGTTTTTTTTTCAAAGTTAGCGTATGTATTAGCGATATTCGCGATTTTTTTTTTTTTTTATTTTAAGTAAAAAAAAATATTTTTTTCATATTATTTAGACAATTGCTGAATTTTTATTATCTAAACTCTATTGAATATAAAAAAAAAAGTTTTAATCGCGGAAATTTTTTTTCGCGATTTTTTTAGCGAATTTTTTTTTTTACAAATTGTTTTTATTTTGCTATTAATTTATGAAAATGAGTAGAATACGATACATTACAGACACAAAATTAAAAAAAAAATCGCGGATTATTTTTCTCGCGAATTTTTTTTTTTACTTAAAATTTTTTTTTCGCGAAAAAAAAACAATGGATTTTATAAATTTATATTTAAAAACTATCCCAAAATCATAAATTTTTTTTTTTGTAGTACCTAGGCTTTATAATTTTACACCATTGAATTGAGCGTACCAGAATTAGCTTTACCAGCAGGGTGTACAGCTCGACTAGCACAGTGTAATTATATCAAAAATGGAAAAAGTTAAGTATAAAAGTATAAAGTATATATTGCGCTTAAAAATTTTATAGAAATCAATACGAATGTGCTAGAAGATTATTTTTTTTCCTAAGGTTGGTTCAGCACTGTAGGAGAACTTTCTACTACAGGGTAACAAAAACAAAATTTTTAAATCCCCTTGGTTCGATTGCAGATTAAATAACTTCATGGTATAAAAATGTTTTATTTGTTGAACAAATATACAAAAAAGAGAGCATGCAAAAAAGTTGTTTTCTGCGGTTGTTTTGGCTCTTCAAGGTTAAACATTTTCGATTATTCCCATTTTCAAACTTAACCAACAAATGACCATAATACATATTCGTGCTTATTTTCTGGGTGGTAGATCTGTTAATTTGGACAGAAATAATTATTACAGTGCAGATGATCCCAGGTCCAAATTTTTAGATTTATAAGACCATTATTTCAGGAAATAGAAGAAGCACACATGAGCAATGAGGGTATAATTCCAAATGCAATCAGAAATTATCTACATTTTAAAAAGAAAGTTTTTATGACCATTATTTCTAGAGATCCAAAAACTACCAAAGTACAATTTTTTTGTCATAATGTTTTATTTTGCAGGATGATCCTAATCGCGGTTTTTAATATAATACAAAGGTCATTTGATCCAAATGTCACTTTTACTTCTTGTATTAAAATAAGTACCTCCCATATATTCCTAAATACATACATGATGCACAAATTGTTGACTACTATTTACCAAAATGTTAAACAATATTTGGGTTATTGTGCAATTGTTAAGTTAATACAAAAATACATAGAAATTCAAATTTCAATATTTGCAAATATGTTGTATGTACAGAGAAATCAAATTATAAGAATTTTATGATGAAATTCAAATGCCTTTTTTTTATTATTTATTTAATAAATGCAATTAAGTTCTAAATGGCTGCCAGGTGAAGCCACTTAAAATTTATTGACTTATTATTTGTGTTTTTGTATACATATGTCACATCAGATATATTTCTTATATCAAAATGTTATTTAAATTTAAATTGTGGTTATTTCAATGTTTAATAAATTTTAAATTAAAGATTGATTTGATTTTTATGATTGCACTAGTAAATAAACAAATAAAATATTTCTTTCAAGATCTGCTGTTTTCTAATAAGGACACTCAAAATAAAACCTCTGTCTAATCAGCAGAAAAATCTGCAGAAAATACACAAATTTTGAGCCATAAGAGAAAATCTGTTAAGACAACAGAAAACTCTGCTGATTTCAGATAAATGATCTAAACATTTAAAATATATTTTATTTATGTAAAAACGACATAAAAAATATTTTTATCATACTTTTTTAAAGCTTATAATAGAGCGATTTTAATTTTTTTTAATAAATTTTTAAAGTTTTTTTTTTTAGTTTTGATTTTTGCCAATAAAATTTGATTTTTATACCCTCAACTCTGGTGATGGAGGGTATATGAGGCATTCTATACCAAATGTCCAACCAAAAACACGTGTACCGAAAACTTCTGAATATGTTGTATGGATAGCCCCATATGGAACTTAGAAAATTGCGTTTTTGGTTTTTCAATTTTTCAAAAACTGGGCTTAGGAAATTTTCCATTTTTTTAAAATGTCAATTTATTAAAAAACATACCACTTTTTTTTCTTTTTTAATTTTTTTTTTTTAAGTTTAGATGTTTGTCCATCCATACAAAAACATTTAGAAACACGTTCTTCGTTTTTTTCAAGAAAATCGCATTTGAACTTTAAATTTCATAACAATTTTGTAATTTGCTTGTATTTCTTTGTTTTAACGTTGCGAATGAGTATTATTAATTGCATAAATATTACTCATTCGCAACGTTAAATTAAGAAAATACAAGCAAATACCAAAAATTTTATGAAATTTCTAGTTCAAATGCGATTTTCTCGAAAAAAACGAAGAACGTGTTTCTGAATTTTTTTGTGTGGATGGACAAACATCTAAACTTTAAAAAAAAAATTTAAAAAAGTGGCATGTTTTAATAAATTGACATTTTAAAAAAATGGAAAATTTCAGAACGGGTTCTGAAAATTTTCCAAAAAAAAAATTTTAGTCGATAGCCCATACAAAACTATATAAGAAGGTAAATTTTTGAGATTGTGGTGCATTCCGTTTTAATGTGATAAATATTTAATCAAGGCAACTCGCCACAAATTTCACCATTTATCTAATATTTGACCACGCCTTATAAGCTCAGTTTTTGAAAATTAGAGAAACCAAAAACGCAATTTTCTTAGTTCCATATAGGGCTATCCAAATAACCTATTCAGAAATTTACGGGACACATGTTTTTCTGTAGCGGGACATTTGGTGTGGAATGCCTCATATATAAGTGTGTCATTCCATGTAACACATTGAAATATTTTTCCAGGACCCCATAAAGTATATATAAATTCGTGATCCTTGATCGATTTTAAGTCGATCTAGGATTTTTCTACGTTCAATTTTTTTTTTTTTTTTTTATTCTGTATTTTTTTATTTCCAATATTTTTTTTAGAGCTCAAGACAAACTTTCCATTAAGCTTCATGTGAGCGAAATAAAAGCATTTTAAACCATGGCGGCATTCGATCACAGCTTAGAATTTTTGGTGAAAATTTTCTAAAAAAAACAAAACTTAGGGCGACACGGTTTCATACGATCGGTTTTGTCTCAAATTAATTTTTAATGAAAGTTTTTCATAAGTTCTGTTTTAATTTTTAAATTAATAAAAATTATTTCTTTTTCGACCTTTAAAATTATATTTTTGAGAAAGATTATTCTAGCTCAAGGTCATATTTCTTTTACTAATCATTACGATGATATTGTCAAAGTAACAATTTTCAAGAAACTTTTTATAAAGTTGTTTGTTTTAAATTGATTGGTTTGGTCATTTTGCAAGACTTACTCGACACGTGTTTCGGAATTCGTCAAATTCCATTGTCAAGAGTATTTAGCAAATTGACAATCGTTTGTGGCAAAACATAAAGTCTTATATTCGTATGTAAATAGGCATAATGAGAAATGTACTAAATACACAACATAATACAGCTCTAAATTTCAAACGAAAAGTCATAACCAAACCATCACATAACCAAACCATCACCATCGAGCCCGTGCTCGATCTGTACTTACAGAAAAAATCAAATAAAATTACTGACAAAATATGTCGCCATTAGGCACGTCTCCGAAACTGAAAATGCAAATTCCTTCATTTGTGTCTGCAATTCCAGATCATGTTGGTAACCCTTGCGAAATAATGTAAGAGACAAAAAAGTTGAAAGAAAGTATGAAGTGAGGTTGAGATTGCTAGAAATAGAATTGTAGTGTTGGAAACTGTCAAAATTTATTCTGTAGAAACTATAAATATTCACATATATAAAAAACAGTTTTCACTAACAAGACAAACCGACATTTAAAATCCTACTGATGATGACACTGACTGGGGTGTTTGAAACCGGTATAGGAAATACCAGAAATGTCTATAATTTTTAGAAATTCAATTTTTCTTCTGCATTTTTTCAACTTGAACCCTTATAACAAATATAATTAGAGCCCGTGCTCGATCTGTACTTACAGAAAAAATCAAACATCACTATTTAATTCAAACATACCTTCATATATACAGCTTATATTACAGCCTAGCATATACACACAGACAGTAGATTTCTTACGCGAGTAAGATGTTCACTGCTTTTGTTGTATTCCCTCTTATTCATAATATGAACAGAAGTTGAGGCGTTCTATCCTTTTGTTTAAATTCTGTTTTAATTTTTAAATTAATAAAAATTATTTATTATTCGACCTTTAAAATTCCAAAGAAAGATTATTCTAGCTCAAGGTCATATTTCTTTTACTAATCATTACGATGATATTGTCAAAGTAACATTTAGTACATTTCTCATTATGCCTATTTACATACGAATATAAAACTTTATATTTTGCCACAAACGATTGTCAATTTGCTAAATACTCTTGACAATGGAATTTGACGAATTCCGAAACACGTGTCGAGTAAGTCTTGCAAAATGACCAAACCAATCAATTTAAAACAAACAACTTTATAAAAAGTTTCTTGAAAATTGTTACTTTGACAATATCATCGTAATGATTAGTAAAAGAAATATGACCTTGAGCTAGAATAATCTTTCTCAAAAATAGTTTTTCATAAGTTTCATAAGTTCAACAGATTTTAAGTCTTTTTTGATGAATTTGATTGCCAAGTGCAACTGGTTAATTTAATCCAATTGGCATCAAATTTTTACCACATAACTTTTAGGTATGGTGGACAAAAAAATTGTCCAGGGCACTTGGTAAAATCCAAAGTTAAAGAAAAAATGTCACTCTAATGCAGTATATCGCCACCTAAAATGCAAAAGGCACTAACTAACATTTTATTAATTTTACAGGAGAAGCAAAAAACAATATTGAGTAATATTTAAAATTTGTTAATAATTTTGTTGTTTTTTAATGAATTTTGCTAAAATTTTTTGAGGACGTACTTTTAATAAATATGACTTAAAATCAATCAAAAAATATTAAAAAGTTTTTTAGTTACGTCCATTGGATATTGCACAAATCACATGTTTTTAAATGTTGGCTATATAATCACTAATTTTTATTATGCAACCGTAATTTTTTGTAGAGACGTGTATTTTGATAAAATAATCCAGAACCAATAAAAAAACTGATTTTAATTTTTTGTTAGTTAGAGCCTTTTGCACTTAAGGTGGCAATATGTACAAAGCAAAAATAAATAAAATATGTATTTTTATATCCTTTGATAGTGTTCTACAATTCTACGCAGTATTTTATTTTAATTTTATTAAAATTGAAAAACAACACCAAATATGGAAATCCAAAAGAAAAAAAAAAGAAAAACAAATAATAAAGATGAAAAAAGTCAGTTTTAAACAAAACAAAGTATTTATTGCTCTGACATTAAATAAAATTAAAAGCCTTAAATACAGTAAAATATAAATCAAATAATAAATATCATAAATATTCTAACATAGAATTCAGCACTATTTAAATTAATAGTGCAATAAAAACAGGATTTCACATAAGAAAATGGAATTAAAAATATTTGAAGTTAAGCAGAAAGAAAAAAAATTAAAAAAGATAAAATCGACTTTAATTCACAATTTTTGATTTGCGCAAAAGGTCATTATTCCATAATTTAATGTTTGGGAGCCTGTGTCTTAAAAAATTAAGTTTTTAAAACTTAACTTTTCATTTCGATCCACTTTTTCAAAAAATGTTTATTAACGAAAAAGGTGGAATTTCAGGTAAATATTGTTACGAATGCTAAGTCTAATCTTTCAGCAATTAAAAAAAAATAACCCCCCCCCCCCTTGACCAACGTAAATTAGGCGACACGAAATAACTCCCACATGAAATAACTCCCACCTAAAAAATGAAATAAGTCCCAAAAAAAACTCCATACAAAGTTGGGAGTTATTTCATATGAAATAACTCCCAATTTAGTGGGACTTTAATATTTTATTTGGGAGTTATTTCATAATTTTTTCGGTGGGAGTTCTTTCATACGAAAGAATGAAATAACAATGAAATAACTCCCACTATTGTTTCATTGTTGGTGGAAGTATCTGGAACATTTTAACTTATAGAATATTATTATTAATAAAATAAAATATTATTATTAATAAAATAAAATTTTAGGACGAAGTGCTTTTTTTAACAAATTTGTATGTTTTGGAAATTTTGCTACCAAAACTGGCAAGGATTTTTGAGGTAAGAGCGCACTTTTTTCAATAAGTTTCAACAGGTTGTAATTAAATCCTTTAAATTTACGGTAACATACAAATTTGTCGCAAAAACGACCGCAGGCGAAAAATTGGTACAAAAAATCGCCGCGATTACCGAAAATTTGATAACAAAAATCGATCGAAGTTTTGAAAAACTCTGAAAAAAAAAGTTTCGCATTTGGCAGTTATTATAACTTGTTTGTATTATACCGAAACTGACTGATATATTTTCCCTTATTGTTTTTTAATTTCTGTTGAGACTTTTTTATTTATATTTAATTTTTTTATTTGGACTTCTTTTATTATTAATGGGAGTTATTTCATTGGCACTTATTTCATTTTGTAGGTGGAAGTTTTTTCATTGTGGTTGGGACTTATTTTATTTTTTTCTCCATTGGGACATATTTCATTTTTGGTGGGATTTATTTCATTCGAGTTATTTCGTGGGAGTTATTTCATTTGGGACTTATTTCGTGTCGCCGTAAATTATATGTGCATTAAATCATGCGCATGTAGAAGGGGAGAAAAGGGGAAATTTCCCCACACCTCAGACCAAATTTAAAATAAAAAAATAAAAGAAGAGAAAAGAAATGAAATGAAAAGAAAAGAAAAGGAAAGAAAAGGAAAGAAAAGAAAGGGGAAAAGAAAAGAAAAGAAAAGAAAAGAAAAGAAAAGAAAAGAAAAGAAAAGAAAAGAAAAGAAAAGAAAAGAAAAGAAAAGAAAAGAAAAGAAAAGAAAAGAAAAGAAAAGAAAAGAAAAGAAAAGAAAAGAAAAGAAAAGAAAAGAAAAGAAAAGAAAAGAAAAGAAAAGAAAAGAAAAGAAAAGAAAAGAAAAGAAAAGAAAAGAAAAGAAAAGAAAAGAAAGAAAAGAAAAGAAAAGAAAAGAAAGAAGAAAAGAAAAGAAAAGAAAAGAAAAGAAAAGAAAAGAAAGAAAAGAAAAGAAAAGAAAAGAAAAGAAAAGAAAAGAAAAGAAAAGAAAAGAAAAGAAAAGAAAAGAAAAGAAAAGAAAAGAAAAGAAAAGAAAAGAAAAGAAAAGAAAAGAAAAGAAAAGAAAAGAAAAGAAAAGAAAAGAAAAGAAAAGAAAAGAAAAGAAAAGAAAAGAAAAGAAAAGAAAAGAATGAATGAATGAATGAATGAATGAATGAAATTTTCTAAAAAATTTCCAAAGGAAAAAGATTTGGAACCTGGGAATTTTTCATAAAACAAGCTGAAAATAAGGGTTCAAGTTGAAAAAATGCAGAAGAAAAATTGAATTTCTAAAAATTATAGACATTTCTGGTATTTCCTATACCGGTTTCAAACACCCCAGTTAGTGTCATCTTCAGTAGGATTTTAAATGTCGTTTGTCTTGTTAATGAAAACTGTTTTTTATATATGTGAATATTTATAGTTTCTACAGAATAAATTTTGACAGTTTCCAACACTACAATTCTATTTCTAGCAATCTCAACCTCACCTCATACTTTCTTTCAACTTTTTTGTCTCTTACATTATTTCGCAAAGGTTACCAACATGATCTGGAATTGCAGACACAAATGAAGGAATTTGCATTTTCTGTTTCGGAGACGTGCCTAATGGCGACATATTTTGTCAGTAATTTTATTTGATTTTTTCTGTAAGTACAGATCGAGCACGGGCAATAACAATCTGAGAATTTTTCTATAGGAAAAATGTTTCAGAATAAAAAATGTCTCAGAATCTGATAGTTTTTCTATAGGAAAAACGTCCCAGAATCTCAGATTTTTCTGTAGGAAAAATGTCTCAGAATCTGAGGCTTTTTCTATACGAAAAATGTGTCAGAATCGGAGACTTTTTCTATATGAAAAATGTCTCAGAATGTGAGAATTTTCCTATATATAAATATCTCAAATTCTGAGACTTTTTCTAAATGAAATATGTTTCAGAATCTGACACTTATTCTAAAGGAAAATTGTCTTACTATCTAAGACTTTATCTAAAGGAAAAATGTCTGAGAATCTACAATATTTTTCCTTTTGAATCTGAGATTTTTTCTATAGGAAATAAGGAAAAAATATCTCAAAATCTTGTAACTATAGGTAAAAGGTCTCAGAATCAGAACCTTTTTCGAAAGAAAAATGTTTTAAAATCTGAGAATTTTTCTGTTTTAGAATTTAAAACATTTTCTATTGAGGGTCTCAGAATATGAAACTTTTTGTATAGGCTAAAGGTCTTCGAATCAAATGAGTTCTTAGATCACGCAAGAAATACACCAGGTTGAGCATTATTTTAATTAAAAGTCAGCTAATGAAGAAAAATGTTGAATCAAGCACTAAATTTGTAGGTTTGCCATTGACTGTTCCTTGGTTAAACCAATGCACAGTGGTTTATTATCGATTTTTTTTTTTTTGGAAATATTTCGGCCACTCAGTAAATAGTGGACCGATTGTAGTGAAATTTATAACGGTTTTAGCTAATGTAAGTTCGAGCTTAAGTTTGAATGGAGAAACTGACATGGCCAATATATACGAAACCTTTTGCATACAAAGGCTTTAAGTGCTTGCTTATCATCCGATTTTTATGAAAAAAACATGCTTGAAATAGTCGTTATCTCTTTTACTTTCCGATTTATATCAAATTTTTAATTTTTTTTCGATCCTGGCCCAGTTTTTCTGGAATAAGTTGGTCACCTAATGTCCAATTTTTTTTCAAACCTGAATTTTTAAATTTGTAAAATTTTAAATCAATAACGAATGAAATATCTTTTTTTTGTTAAAAAGTTGCACTATTTTAAACTTAAAAAAAAAATCAAAAAATTAGGATTTGCTGCCCAAAAAGTACAAACACTCTTTTGTTTCCAGCTTAAAAGTTTCGTTCAGAAAATGCTTATTTTTTAAATTGATTTGAAAGGCAATATCACGTAGATGATTTAAAAAAAAAAAAATAGCACGTCAAAATGTTGAGCTTCCCAGCTTTAACGAAAATTACCCATTTTTAACATAAATTTCAACTTTACCCTCACTGGGAAAAAAAAGTGCACGCCTCTGTGGGGCTTAAAAAGCAAACATAGGTTCTTTAATATGCAAGTAGCTTACAACAAGAATAGCTAATAATCTCTGCCTTTAATATTTTTTTGAAAATTGTTAACAAACTAATTGGGAAGTGGGGGATTCCTTTCACTAAACACAAAACAAAATATAGTTTTGTGTTTACATTTGCTATAGTAAGACTAATATAAATTTAAAATTTCATTAAAATATGCTTAAAAACAAAAATGTTATTGCATATTTTGGAAGAGTGTCCAACATGGCTTCCAATCGGGAAATTCCAAACCCGGGATTTCGGTATCCCGATTTATTTTATTTTTTTTTTCAATATTTTTTATTATTTTCATATTTTTTGAACAGTTTGCAAATTGTAAAATAGCAAAAAAATTCTAAAAACTAATTGTGGTTCGACGAAAGGGCTTTTAACACATCTTAACTCCTTAAGTTGTTAGCCTTTATAATTTGATGTTTTACTGAAACAACATTTTTTAAAGGCGTGAGTGGATATTGACTGACACGCAGTCACGCTTACCCAAACAACAATGGATTCACTTATAACTTACGAACTTTTTTATACTCATGCTCACTAACTCAATTTTAAATAACAAAAGATTCCGAAAAAAAAATTAATTACTCTCTCAAAAATTTGAAAACTCATGTAGATTTTTGTATCGCACGCTCACTCGCAATTACGAGATTAAAATAAAAATCACTTACACTCACGCGTGATTTTCGTGAATTACGCAAATCACGAGTGCATCGCCCATCTCTAGTTCATAAGTTAAACCAACTAAAAGTTGATAACGATGAGCAACGACGAAAGATAACCGAATACTGATATACTTCACAGGCGGAATCTCTACCTTTTTTGAATTTTAGAACTTCACGTGGATTGGCAAAATTGACAAAAATTACTGGATATTTTTGAAAATCCCGAAAAATCCCTAAAATTTTCAAAACATCCCGCGAATCTCGGGATTCAATAGATCCCGAAAATTTGTCTTCAAATCCGAATCCCGGGATTCAGAAAAAACAATCCCGATTGAATAAACATTGAAAAAAAAATCCTAGTGTCCATCAACGACTCCCTTCTTTCCGAGTTTTTTTTTTTTTTAATTTTTTACACTTTGAAGGGCATAACAGATTTGGCACAGCCGAATTTATAACTCTCACTTGTTTCATTTCCTTTTTCTTTTCTTTTTTAATCGTTTTAGAGAGGAAAGACATCCCATTTTCCCCTGGAACCGCGACAGGAGTTTTTCATCTACGTCCATATTTTTGATATATTCAACAAATAGCATGGTATTATACAAAATGTAATCAAATATAAGCCATCTTCTCATTTTGTTGTTTTAACTTTCATCTTCCATTATCCCATAATACGTACTTTCATATATGAACCGAAAACATTAATCATTGAGTAACAATATTTTTTCCGGTATTATACTTTGGATTAAAACTCGCCAACAAAAGCTCTTATTAGTCGTGTGTACCATATAGGCGAGTTTTCCAATATTTACCAAGAAGATTTTTCATTTTGTTTTGTTATTTAAAAGCCTTACATTTCCTTTATTATTCTTAATACATTTACATGCAAGCATCATGCATGTATGTATGTTTGTAACTGTTTTCATTGTTGAGATCATAAATAATTGACGACAATTTAGCACTCTCAATATCTTGTGTAGTATAAAAAAAAATATTTGAAGTGTTTGTATATGTGTCAATGTGTTTGTGGTACAGGGATTCATTACACAGATGGCCCAGAAGTGGTACGTGTCTCAAGTATAGTCTTGAGATAAAAGTAAAATGTGTGCCACACATTATACTTAATGTTTGTTGAGATACATCGATTTTTGCTTTGAAGAAAGTAAAAAAAATATATCTTTAAATGTTAAGATTTTTGTTATGATTTATCTCAGA